>CM060841.1:60937500-61512500 GCA_030762175.1 Metallyticus violacea | reverse complement strand
TAATTTCGAACAGAAAAAAAAAAGTTTTCCTATTGTATTGGTGGCTTGCAAACGCCATTTGTTTTAGTTTTATTTATAAATATTCTCAAATTATATACTTTTTTTCATATTATTTATGTGTAACAATTTGGAGTTGCTCTTCGAGTTTTGTTATTATAGGATCATCGGTAAAATGTAACCAGTTAGTTTTATTTTTGTTTTTCCTTCATTTCCTTCGCCTGCTTTTTCCCCTTTCCCGTCTATCACCTCATCCCTTCCCAGAAAGGACGAAGGTGTTTCCTTGTATTGCCTTTCGTTCTCATTTCTTCACACAGAGGGGAAGGGAGATATAGGAAAAAGATAAGAAATAGAATCTCGTTCTTCTTACTGTTAATTTACATAAAAAAGTGGAGGAGGAGGAGAAGTGGTATTTATTTTTATTTTATTATTATTATTATTATTATTATTATTATTATTATTATTATTATTATTATTATTATTATTGTTGTTGTTGTTGTTGTTGTTGTTGCAATCTAGGAATCCCAATGGTGACAGAAATAAATAAATAAAACAAAAAATCACGCAGAAGCGGAGAAGGGTTATGATTATAGCCAAAATATGAACCTGTGACTTCATGTAAAAAGTAATTATACACCGTAATGGCAGCCCTGAAGTCCCTAAACGCAAATTCCCCTGGAACGCGTGTGTGTACCGCCACAGCGCAGGTGGCTATGCGCAAGTGTAGTGGGGTACGGAGCTGCCAGCTAAAAGCGGAGCCGCTTTACTTCAGTCAATGTTGGAGGGTCGGAGAGCGTGCATCAAGATACTATCGGCAACGCCGCTCCACTGTGCTTAGCCCCTTGAAAGTTTTTATAGAATTTATGTGAAACTGTCACAATAATAGCAGTAACAGTTGCGCGGCTTATAAACATATTTGCAATTTGAGTATTTTACTTCGTCAGAAATATTTTTTTAAAAGTTTAAAAAACGTGTTATTTGAATGAACATCGTGTGGCCATGTGAGTGGTGGAAGACATCGGCCTGGTTCGTGTGTCTGCTGAAGGTACTTGGGACTGTTTTTGCACCTCGTTTTTATATCGGTACTGTCAAAAGAACCGCTTCTTACATTGCTAAATGATTCAGTTTATAACAAAATGGCGGCTGTCCCTCTTGAAGTTTCGGAAGTCCCACAGTTGATGCAGCAAGATTTTGACTCAACAATGCACCTCATCTTGTTGACGTGATAGAGTACATCGCTTACATTTGGTACTATAGCAGCAAAGTAACTGCAGAGTTGCCTCTCATGTTCTGCATTGTTGCGGAATGAACGCCGGGCCCAGTATTGTTGCAGTGAAACAGTGAGATAAACAACACCAATCCTTCCAGTTCACTGTTCGAACCTGGGAGAGGGTAGTGTGTGGTGAAAGATCGTGGAGTGCGCGCAGAAAAAACAAAATATTTGCAATTTGTTTCTGTGTATCTTGTAGGAAGTGAAATTAACTCCACACGTGGGATATTCGCACAGGAATATAAACGTCATGATGTGTTAATTGCCAACTATAAATTTACAGTTTTAAGATCAGAAAAGCAGTACAAACTAGGAACGGAAGATTCGATTTCTTCAACTTGCAGGTAAGTTTTTACTGATGTTTTTATTCAGATAACTAGTTGAGAAATGTTTCACAAATCTTTCTGATAGAAGGAACTTTTAAGTGTTTTATAATTTAAATGGTTTGCTACATTTTAAGCAGAAATTAATTACTACACTGTTAGAATGTTAAATCATATTTTTTTCTTCTTTTTTTTTTTAATTTAAAGCACATTGTCATTAAGGTATTCTAATAACATGTACATACATTTATGAAACTAAATCAGCAGCTTCTTGGAGGCTTTTGACATTTTCTGGGAAAGCTTCTGTATTTTGTTTGATTCAAAAGTAATTGTATTAGTCAATGATTTTATTAACTTAAAAGCTAGTGAGTGGCAGCTTAGAAACAATGGGTCCATTGGGATTCGAACCGGTACAAGTTGATGTGTGGATTATATTTAAGTGTAATCCACACCAAATAAGAAGAAGACACTTTCATTACAAGAATCTTATCGCAACGTCGAGAGAAATGAGAATTTTTCGCGGTTTCTGAAAGGGGAGTGTATGAACTGAACTCAGACTGCAAAAAAAGTCAAATGCGGAAGTGTTTTGCAGTATAACATGAAATTACCGTTTCGACGTAGATGAATACCAACTGATTTCATATATTCAAATCATAATTGAAACAGCGCAAGATAATATATAATTTACTAAAAGCAAATCCCTACAGTTGCTTTTATTTGCCGTCGGCCATGAAATTAATTCCATAATTTGCTTTTCAGTAATTTAAGAGTGAACGAAAATCTGCAAAATCCTCGAGCGTCCGCTGCAATTTCCCCGGGGACCTTTTTTTACTTATTTATTTATTTATTTATTTGCAGGAAACGAGGAATAAAAATATGCACTTTATAATTTTACACACATGTTGGGCGGTTTCCATGGTGATCCGTTGAAGTTATATCATTCTAATGACGTTATAGGAGAAATAAATTGTACATTTTAACAGCATTGGTCAGGCACTCGATTCCTCGCGAGACCTTCGCAGCTGGAGCCGGCTTCACCGTTGCGTTTAGCAGATCAACTTCGGTTGATTGCGTCGATTCTTAATTTCGCTTCAACGTTTCACTTCATTTGACGTGTAAATACTAAAGAGTCAAATAATGTCGTTAAAAGCTGTAAAATGGAATCACTGATACACATACATTGGTATATGCATAAATTAATGTATTTAACAGCAAAAGATAATTATATGAGTATTATCACTGCAAATTTTATACATTGGAATTGTTTCCCGTTATCTTATAAAACATCATACTTTTTTATAAGTATCCAAATTTTTTGATGTTTTAAATTTGAGCCGAGTTAAATTTCTAGTTTCTATTAAAAAAAATAGAAATAAAAATAAACTGTTTCAAATTAAAATATGATATAAATTAAAGTTATATTATTGCATTCAATTTTTGTACAGAAATATAAAAACTATCGTAAAAATATTTTAATATTGATATCAGATAAACGTAAATTAATGTATCAATAGCAAGAAAAACATCAAAAACATAAGAACCAGTTAGTATTAAAATTAACAAACACACACACACACACTTTACATACTTGGCGTATACAGATGAAATGTATGCTAAAGAACCTGCAGAAAGTGACCATAGCAATTAGAAGTTTACAAAATTGTAATATTCAGATAGTCAAAAGTAAAACGACATCTTTGGCAATGCAGGAAAATGATTCTCAAACAATAAAATATGTACTTGAAGAGATACAGTACTTTGAATGTCAAATTACCACCTACGCACACAATCAGATGTAATTATGACTATAAACACATAATTTCAAATAAGGAACTCGTGAAAACCCGCGCCAAAATGGAGGGTGCACTGCAGTGAACTTAAGTAGCAGTGAATAATAGGTCACATCAGAGATATAGGAAGACCTAGAAGGCATGCAACAGTAGTTCTGAACCTAGTGTTTATAGAACCCAAATGTGGTGAAATAAAAGAAATATTTATAAAAAGTTTTAAATTAACAGCTATAAAGAGTGAGAAACTAATGTTTTAAAAGGGGTCTTTACTTAGTTAGGGGCATAAATGTATTTTACCAATCAGACTTTTGGAAGTGGGAGATTTATACCAACTGATAAACAATTTCGTATATATGTAAGGTAGAATTATGTGAATTTGCTTTTTACGACCTTTAAACACCATAGTTTACCACCCATTGTTTCTGAGGTACATTCTTCGACTCTGTTTTGAAGTATTTTCGTTATTTATTAGTGTTTGAATATCCACTAAGAATCTGGCTTATTTTTGATCTGGAAATACTTATTACTCATAAAAAATTTATATGTTACACGATTTAAGAATAAAATCACACCTAAGACCAGTAACGATATTCTTCAAAATTCTATATATCACGGAAAAATGAAAGATTTGCGTATAGACTTGTGATAAAAGGTTAAACAATTGTTTGTATCAGGTAGTAGTGATAGAAAAACTTGAACACGTAGAGAATATAACAAGTATACAAATGGGAAATATGTAATATTTAGTTTTAATGTTAATATTATGAAATAAATTAATGGGAATAGTTGGGGATCCAAAGATTATGCTAAATGCATATACTTATTTAAAATTTGTAGCTATTTCAAATATAAATCGTGAATATAATATAACTGCGAGAGTTAACGAGAAGAGACGTGATTGGTGGGATAAAACAATTCCTATAACAATAAAAACAAATATATACAATACCAATATTTAAGAATATAGCATCTCGTGGTTTAGAAAAATTACATTTCAAATTAGAGGAAGAGTTAAAGTTACATTCTGTGGAATTAAGGTTTTGATACAAATTTCGGAGCATTGCTATTGGACAGAAAATTAAAGAAATAGACTTTTTGTAAAATTTGTGAAAAATAAATGATAAAATCAATTTGATGGCAGAAATAATTTAAGACTACCTCCGTGGTCTAGTGGTACCTTCTGTGACTATAAACCGGAGGTCTTGGGTTTAAATTTGCTCAGATCAAACTATCTGCATTAATTTTCTTTTTTCCCGGAGTTTTTGCTTCCCTCATGTGGTGAATGCCAGAGAGCTTTAAGGTGCCAAGGACTCCGAGCTCATTTGCGACATTCATTTCATTTCAACCATCCCTACAGACTTACACCTATAGTATTAAGTCCCAATCAATGCAATCATACCAATAATAGAAAAAATAGGCTAAGATGAAGGCATGGGTGGTTTTCAACAGAGAAAAGAGCACGAAGGCTGCAATAGAGAATAATTGGGATAGTGAAAAAGAGCCTGGAAGAACTGTTGTCATAGAAAAATGGTGTTCAGTTCTAGCAAAGATATATAAATGACGTTTTAAAAGAAGTTTAGGTACATAATATCTCCTTTTTGTGTTCCGCTATAATAAAACTCAAAAGTAACAACGAAATATAATATTAGATGTTCAAATTTTTATTTGTATTACTAAAATGATATGTCAAACATTTTTATACGTCATATCATCGACGTGAAAGCTTGATGTATGCCGTGTTTGATGCTATGAGATTCGGTTTTAGTGTCTGAAATAAGTTCGATAAATATAGAGCGAAGAAAGCAAATATCGTCTTACAGAAGAGCTGCCGTGGAAATTTTATGTTTAGAATGCAGAACTCGAACACATTGTTTATGTATCGGTTGCCTAGTTTTAACCCTTTAACATCTTATTATTTTAATGGGGGGAAAATGCACTCAGAATATATAAGCAATGGTTTAGAAAGTACAATTAATGAAACATGAGCTGCAAATTCCTGGTCAGACACTAAGAGTGAGGAAACTGAGAGGGTAGATAACTATACTTCATTATTATAAAACGTCTCTATTTCCAAATCGAGTTCTCTCAGTCCATCGCCGTTCGGCACCAGGTCCCTCGGGTTTCAAGCCCTGTTATTACCTTGAATTACGGGAGCCAAAAAAAGGCCCAATTAGGAGCTTTAGTAATTGATTTCACAGACTGCATCTAAAAGTCTCTTGCAGAGAAAATGAGCCAATAAGAAGCAAGACGTGATAGAAAAACAAGATATTAACCAAAGTAATAACTTGCTTTATCTGGCACTTATCAGAAAAATGCTGATATTGGCAATGAAATAAACGTTTAATTACACAATAAAGTACTCATTAAACAGCCGAGCAGAGAAACATTAAAGTTTAAAATATTTTGGATATAGCTGTCATGTTGCACCGGACTTAACGGGAAGATAGGAATAAATACTACAATAGAGACACCGCTATCGGAGAAAAACAAATTATTAAAACTTGGCAGAATATTTTAACCGATCGAATAACAAAACAAATATTTAGTTACAAATCATCTGGAAAGAGAATTTTAAGTGAGTCTGTAAGGAGTTTTGAAAACGATAAAAATTAGTAAATTTTATATTTTTATATATTTATTAAAATCTTTGGAATCTTCTCGTTTTAATGATGTAGAGTTTATGCAGTTTTCTTATTGATAGGTTGGTTAAAAATGGGGGGAGGGAAGTTTAGCATGGGCATGCCTGGATAAGGAACCTTTCTACAACCGACAAATGTCTTTCTTTCCAAACTTCTTGACCAAAAAGTACGTTTTGATGAATTTATGGAACTGAATTATGTGACAAACCTTTAATCACATGCATTACCTTTATAAATACTTAAGTTATTTTACTTTATTAGTTTGTAGGAAAAGAACATGCTCCAAATTATCTTTTTTTCTTCTTCTTCTTTTCTAACGCCCGTTTTTACTTCTGAGGCACCACAGGCGGTGAACAATGATGATACATGAAATGTAATGATGTATTGGGAAAGGATATTTTTAAGGAAGGAAACGTTCCAGGTCTAAGTTTAGAATACTTCCTCGGCATTTGACATTTATGAAGACTGAGGAAAATCTGGAAAAAACCTCAGTCAGGGAGGACGGTTCTGGCGGAATTCGAATCCCAGACCTACCACTCAAAAGTCTGCGCCTTAACGACCTCCGCCACCCGTGGCTATACTTATGGGACTGAAATGAACTGAATTTTTGGATAATATAGAAAATGCCACGAAAGCGTAGTAAAAACGTATTACATATAAAAAATAAAATTTATCTAATGAAAGGTATATAACCCCTGTGTTAAGATATTGTCAAAGCTTTTATTAACATCCTGTAGAAATTTCTGCTCCCAGCTTAAAATAGATTCTAAGAAAACAGCACGGTTTTAAAATTAGACAGGGAATTCCACAGCTCCTTGAAATATTGATTAATTTCATGTCTAAAACCGTATAAATAGTGTTAAGTTAAAAATTCGCCGTGAAAATATTTGTTACCTTTTTTTTTTAATAATTTATTTTGTTGTTAAAAACTATAAATTTTTGTTTTTCTAAACTATTTCACCAGTATTTTTGCACAAATATTTGAAAATGATATTTAATTTTTGCACTATTTAAACTCTTTTAATGCTACTCATTACGTTATCATAAAATTCGTCTAAAATTTTCAATGAGGAATGCTTTAGTACTAAAATAGCTTCTCTGTATACTGTGCCGGGAAAATAAATCCAATTTACACGTCTAAGATTTTGATTGTCTTCAAAGGGCAGTTTTCCTATTGCCACTTTTATTTGCTGTTGTACTTCCAAACTTTCACCACTTAGCTCGCATCTGAAGAAATTAGTTAACCGGATGCGCTTTATACGGAGTTTAAGAGAAGTATTAAAAGGGAAAATCATATTTTGCTTTTAGTACCATTTTAATATTTGGAATTTTCTGCTTATTTTGATATGATATTAATTACTGTTCCTTGGTTATAAGTATTTTTAATAAATTTATAATTATGTCACTGCACAAGCTTTATTTATTTTTTCTCCCCCCCTCCCGGAAGAGCATTTGTTGAGTTAAAATTGTGTAACTCAGGTGTTATTTGCTCTAGAAGGCTGTGTTTGGTCTTGAATGATAAAAAAAGTTGTATTATAAATTGGTAGCCTTTGTTTCGATAAAGTCATCCTTTGTTGTTTTACAACATTGTGGAGGGTTGTATCTCTCAAACATTTTATTTGTCTGTAAAAACATTTTTTTTGGTAAATATGGAAAACTATACTTTTTGCTTAAGTTTTCAATTATTGTATGATCTGTATAAGCTATCACTTCGAAACTTTTACCACTTATTCATAATATTATTGAGATGATGTGGATCTCTTATGGTAAAGCTAGGACAAAGTAGCAAATAAAATGTTTGAAAAAAAAGAAGCAACAAAAATAGGTAAAAAGAAAAGAGTTGAAAATACTTTGTAATTTGCTTCAGAGTCATGATATAGTAGTTAAAATAGATAAGCAAATTTCAATTATGTGCATCTGTATGCTATGAAAGTTTTATTTATTAGCTTTAATAGTCCTTGAAAAAATGGGAACTGAAGTTGGTAAATTTGAACTACAAGAATAGACCTTTCATGCTTCCTTTTTAACCGCCACGGGTGGCCTAAGTCGTTAAGGCGCGGAATTGTGAGCGGGTGGTCTGGGGTTCGAATCCCGCCAGGACCGTCCACCCTGACTGGGCTTTTTCCAATGGCAAATGCCGGGGTGGTACTTAGGCCTGGAACGATTCCTTCCTGAAAAAAAATCTTTTCCCAATATATCATTTCATCTCGTGTATCATCAACGTCCACAGCTTGTGGTGCCTCAGTAGTAAAAACGGGCGTTAAACACCATTAAAAAAAATACTCCCCTTATTCATATTTTTTTCCCCCGCCAAACATTTTTAAAGAATACTGGGATATAGCAGATGCATTAAAAGAACTTTACTCTGTTAACTTTACCATGAATCAAAATGCGACACAAAGTCTGTCAGATGTTTATCTCTTGATGCGCATGTTAAAATCAACTATTACCAATTATTATTAATCGAGTGATAGCTTGTTTAATTTCGAAGGGCAGCGGTGTATGACGAAAGAGAAACCTGTCAATCACGTTACTTGTCGGTCTCGTTGACAGCACCCTGGATAAACCGTACATAACTGCACAAAAAGGAGAAATTGATGAACTCTAGTTCAGCGCATTACAAACAATTTGATTTACACAGATTCCTAGTAGTGGAGCTCTAATATATGAGCTATTTGAAATTTATTTTTTTCTTGTAGAATCTTTCATGAGATAAAAGGAAAACTCAGTACGAAGCGTGAAACATAACTCTGCCTTTAAAAATAAATTAACCTCGCCATAAATTAAAAGTCCAACACCAGTTTAAAGAAATGGAAATGCACGCCTCCCTCATTCAGAGAGAAGTTGAATCGATAGCCATGCCCGAATTCATACGCGATTTTTGAACGGTGATTATGGTTCGGAGTAAAATTATCACGATTTCTAAATTAGCGAGTGAAAGAGAGATGATATAATACAGTGCTTTCCTAATGTTTGTACTATAAAAACCCATGTATTTCATAATCCACTGGCTCAAATAATTAATTTAATATCGACGAAAAAGCGTTTATTATACTATAGAAAAGAATGATTCATAATACTTGACCTTGAACATATTAATTCATGTTTGTTTACTACTAAAGAACAATTGCCTAAATCTTTAACAGGTTGTTTACGATTTTTATTGCAATTTCTTACTTTTTGTTCACAATTTACTATAAGCAACGCTTGTTAAGAAACAGTTTAAATTTAATTGTTGCTGTTCACACATAATCAACTTCTCTTGTGCTTCTAATTAATTCCCATATTATGTTATTATGATGAATTCTGCCAAGTTTGACGCCATAGTGTATTTTTAATGAATTTTAGATTGCTTCTTTGGTTGGAGATTTGTTTCTTGCTGGAATGATTTATATTTATAAAAATAAACCGAGGATGCCAAAAATACATACACACTTGCACAGTAGATATCTATTTAATATGTTTCAAAGTTGGAGGGAAAAACAACAGTAATGTGTAGTATGATGTTCTATAAACAGATGCGACTCATACATTATGATAGCGTTGCTACGTGACAAGTAAATCAACAATGAACAAATGAAGCCAAGATTATCGTATGATGTTCTGTAAACAGATGTGATTCACATTATGTTATGCTAGTGTTGCTACAACAAAATGGAGCCAAGATTATCGTTTGAACAGCGGAAAGCATTTTTGAAGTGGTATTGGAAACCGAGAATGTTGTTGAAGTTCAAAAGCAATGGAAACGCGGTACAGAACAGAACCGCCAACACGAGTAACAATTGCACGCATTCGAGACAAATGTGAGGCTCATGGTACCGTATGCGATGTTCACAAGGGCTGATCTGGGAGACCGCGCACAGCAACAAGTCCCGTGCACTGGATCCAAGGCATTACCCAAGGCACTGGATTGAGTTTCCACCGCGTTCTTCGGTTCTAACTCCGTTGAACTTCTACCTATGGGGAACTCTTAAGAATGTTGTATACCGTAGAAAACCAGTTACACTGGCAGCACTTCGGGAAGAAATTAAAACGGCATGTTCTGCAATCGCTGAGAGCATTTTCGCTAACGTTGCTCAATCAGTAGCTCAACGTACTCAGAAGTGTATCAGCGCCGATAGTGGGCATTTTGAGCAAATGTAACTGTAAAAGTCTAAGATGTATATATTATATATGCATATAAAACTGAAAAAAGAAAAAGCTTATTTATTTTAGGCTCCAGATCCTCTTAAAAATTTTTATTGAACATAACGTCTGTTAATCTCTGCGGTCATATTAAACAATGGGTGACTATTCAAATGAGCTCAGGGGCTAAAGCTACCTGATATTCGCCCTAAAGACTGAGGAAGAAAAACCTTGGAATAAAAATCTCAGTCAGGCAATTCAGCCCAGGGATTCGGCTTGGGCCCGCAGCATGAAGATAAGCACGATACCCTAAGATACCCCAAAAGCATAACTGGTCAAGTATATACTTGCGTCATATTCTTAAATATTTGAATATTATGTTTTCTAGAATAATAATAATAATAATAATAATAATAATAATAATAATAATAATAATAATAATAATACAGTATTTATAACAAGTGCTAGAATTGGCATATATTTCGAAATTTTCAAATATTAATATAATTACAGGGCCAGGGTAATTCCCCCCCCCCTCCCCCGGAAATATCTTTACAGTTACAAAGTGAATCCTAGATAGCTTTAAGACCTGAGGAACTCAGAGCTCATTTGCGACATCATTAATTCATTTCATTTCATTCATCCCTACACACTTAAACCTATATAGTATTCATTCCGCACTCTACAGACGTCGGCAGAAGATCAGTGCAGTCAAAGCCACAATAAATAAAACATTAAAAGAAAGAGATATTTACTATTGGGAAATATTTTGCACGTTTTTGCTCTATATTTAATGAGGATAGTTTGACGTGTTCTGGCAGTAGTCACGAAGACCAAAATTTCATGTTTTGAGCTATTAACACTGCTATATTAAAGAAGACGAGTTTTATAGCGTGGCCAGACTGATAAAATGATATTCCCGTATGTTTGTATTCTCATCAAGTTTAGAGTTTACATCTTTCAATCAAGCAGAAGTTACTGTTTTATCTCAAAATGAAACTTGAACTTAGTGATTTCTGTCAGAACGATGACTTTTTTTTTCTTTTATTTGTTCTGTGTTTCAAACGTAATAAAACTGAATAATCTGGTAAGGATATATACATGTATCTTTTTGCATTATAAAGGCCTATGATGCTGTTTTTAAGCAATCAATAACGATTAGGAATAAATATAAATGTGACAAAAAATTATAAATTCTTTGGAGTTAGACAACGTGGATTAGTGATTCCTTTTTCGGTTCCAAAATTTTACTGTGGTCTACTCGAGAATAGATAATATTACCATTGTTTGAAAATGAACAGTCAATAAAAGCTGTGTAATCGATTCGTGTAAACGATGGAATCTGGAAGGAATAATACGTTTAAGAATAATGAACGCTTACAAATTTGTTATCTAAATTACGTGTGTTTAATGTAGCACAAACAATTATATGTCTGCATACAAACCACTGTTATTTTAGAAACAATGACATGAGTTGATTGTTGTTGATTTATTTTATTTGCGGACGCTCTTTAACATCTCAGGTCATCAGCGTCCCATTCAATTCAATACGTGAAACGGCCGACAAATTTTGCTCAGAGGCCTCTTCTTTCAGGCTTGAGGATTTTTTTCGTGCCATAAATGTACGACACGGGACTCACAGCTTTACCTCCGTTCCAAAGTAAGCCATACAAGGCAAGTATGGATTCCACTAGACCACCAGGACCGACAATATCTTGAGTAAAATCACTTTACTTATTTGTGTAATTTGAGTTGTCGCATTGAACATATGTGAATGAAACGTTTAGATCTATAGATTGAAAGAAAACAAAAACGAACGTTCAAATAGCTTTGATCTTTAACATTTTCTGTTAAAATAAGATAAGAGAAAGTGTATTAATTCGTGAAAAAGTTTAGTTTTAAGATCCGTAAATAAAAATTGTGCAATAAAGATTACAGTAAAGTTAAATATTTTAAAATTAATACAATTAAAACACTTAAGAAAACAATTTTAAAAGTTGGACATAAGTTTCGTAAATAAATCTGTTTAATAGTAGAAATGTTAGTAGGATGCAATTTACAACAGAACGGGCCAGATTCAACTATAACCCCGTTTTACGATTTTTTTTTTGTTTTTTTTGTTTTTTGTTTATTCTTCAGGGGTTATTCGTAGTTTTGAAAGTTGATTAATTGTTTATTATCTGGTAATTTTACCTGTAAGGCTCAACGATAGACGTAACTCCCAAATAATAAAAATACAATTAAGAATTAATTGTGATTTAAACACAAAAAAATTAACTTTTTGAAATAAAACCCTGAAATTTATAATTCGCGTTTATTGTGATATATATATATACTGTAGAAAATTTATTCCCACATAATGAATGAATGTGTTTCATTTCAACAAATATATTAATAAAAATACATTTTCAATAAATTTTCATTTTCATTTAGTTTTTCTATTTTAACTGATTACTGAACCTTTGTGTTTGGCTCATCAGAAGTTTCCTATTGGAATATCCGGAAGACTTGGGTTTAACTATTCTATTGAAATTTAAGATTATTACAAAGTTTGCTTATGATAAATAAAATAATATTACCGTAATTGTATTAGTATGAAACTCTCGTGAATATAAACAACATATGTAAACAAAATTAATAATAATATTATTATCATCATTTTTTAAATTTGTTGTTACTTGTAAATTCTTATTTGCATACAAATAAAACAGAGTATTTTAACATATAAATAAAACCAATTTATACAATTTCACAAACAAGTAAACATATTAAAATCAAAGTACACAAATTTCCTTTCCATGTTCTCAGCACATTTAAACTTACTATTAATAAACTTTTAAATTTTCCCACTTGCTCCGCTTGACTTTATAGAGTTGCATATCTACCGTACTTCATTACATTTAACCCCAGGTCACATGAAATTGTTTAGCACATATTCAAAAATTTATTAAAAGCAAATTAATGATCGGAAATTACATCACGAATATACTGCTTATAGTATATCCAATTATCTGATGACTTACGTGGCAACGTGTATTGCATCGGCCGATAAACTATGGTTCATGGCCAGTCGGTATAGAAACATTAGAGTGACAGTCTAATGTACTTGATAAGACTCACCCAAGGAGATTATGAAATTGCCTGTCTTCATTCTCCACACATTTCTGGCATCTGCTTATGAAATTAGCTGTTCTTAATTCCCTTTAAAAAATTAAATTGATCTTTTGTCGGATGTTATCCTTTAATTTGGGCGGACTCGATATGAACATATGCATCATAGGCAGACTTTACTGTAAATCAGACATGTGTTATTTCTGTCATTATTCAAACGACACTGAGTGACATAGGACTCAAAGCCAACGTAGCAGTTCGCCCTCCTGGACTCGTGTACCCCAGCAAGACTTGAGCAATGACTTAAGGCCCGATAATGGGAACAGCCGCGTCGCTTATATTATTGGAACCTGCTGTTGTCAAAATATACCAGGTCGATTTGTCAATTAACGGTGCAGTTACACAAAATGAACAGCCTTAATAAGTTAGCTTTTCAACAGTCGGCACAGCTGTATTTAAGTTCTTTCGAACGCACCCAAAATGCATTTTCTCGCTTGTTTTGCAGCCAGAACCTTTAACACTTGTTTCCAGACAAAGAGGATTGACAGGCAATTAATTTCCTTATTTTAATAGTCGGCGTTCGTATAAGAAATAAATCCTGTAACCAGAGGCTTGCCCTTTCCGACATATTACAATAATGTCATAATGATTATTACATTGTGCAATTTAGAAACAATCACACCATAACAGCAATAAAATGCAGCAGTAAGTGCCGCTCTGAGCGCCGTGGAGTCATAAAATTACATCGCCACTGTCGGTCCAATGAGTTATTGCTATTTAGCTTATAAGATTCATTAAACGCACGGCTGTTACGGCTTCATTTTACATTGTTGGCCTCCCATAAATATTTACGCATCCGAACGGTGGTAAATGGTTATAAAAAAGTGCAACTTAACATTATAAAGGCTGTTACAATTCTCTTGACCGTCGATATCATGCCCCGAGGGCAGTTTGCGTGCTTAACTTTCGACGAGAGGGATCGAACTTAATATCTGAATGGGAGAGAAGAGTTTTATAAGCGTCAGGCAACCATCAGAAAAAGAACTTCAAACTTTTACGTTACGTAAGTTTATTTTTCATGATGATTTAAGTGGGGGGACCTTTGTTGCTGGTGCTAGGCTAGTAGTAGTTGACCCAGGGTGATCAACTGTTCATAATTTATTTACCCTAGACACGTCAATGTAAGGAGAACAATGAACTTACTTTTCCTCATGCATTTTTTTTTTAAAATTCTTATACCTCTTTCGTTTTCTTTCTATAAAAGTAAATTTTACGGTTTTAAAAAGCGTCCTGTTTGTCAAGTCTTCATTCCATCGAGTAATCAGTCAATAAGTTCACCGAATTTATTGGACGGAAGCAAACGTACTGCGAGCCTTGTCAGAAATACATCGATAACTGTTAGAAAATAATAATTTCTGTTCCAAATTTTAACACAACATAAGTTAAAACATTTGTCGATGACAGCCAGCAAAATTGTAAATTGCTTCCTTTGCAACGTCTACGGAAAGTTATTTGAGATTTTAAGTTAACACTTTTAATAATATAAATACAGGCTTTCACAGTATAGGAAAGAAAACAGACTATACCAGAAATTAATGAAATTATTAGAAAGTATTTTCGGAGTGCTATAGTGGCAAAAATTCAAACTGGTTTATTTTAAATTATGCAGGCGTGGGAAAGCTGTAAGGAATAGATAGAAACTTAAAAATTGCACAAAAAAAAATTATGCCTATAAATATTTGGTAAGTGTTGTTTACTTTGAGTTACAATAATCATTGTGAATGGTGTAATCTAAACAAGGCAAATGTAATTATCTTCCCTGTTTAAGTTGTTGCTGATTTGATCTGTATTCAAAGCCACATAATATCAATAGTAGGATAAACAAACCATTTAATGCATTCGTAAGGCATAGAGTGTATTTACATTATAGTTAATGGTCAAAATTAGCTACCTATTCCAATGAGTAAATGGCAGACATATGGAGTGTTTGTAATGCAAATCAAGCGAGGCGCTTGTATGCTGAAAACTAAAGGAACTAAAATGCTCTTCTATATAGTTCATGCATGATGGGGCACCGCCTCACTTTGCTCTTGTATCCGCGATCCCCAAACGGATGGAGCTTTGGGAATCGACATTCTGGCCTTTTCTTCTGAAGGAGATCTCACCCCATTAAAATTTTACCCGTGGGTCATTTAAAGGCATCGTCATTCAAAATTCCTTTATAACATGAACATTTTTCGCCAACAACTTGAAGAAGGATATAAGCAGATAAGGCAAACCTGAAATATGGGACTAAAACAGTCGAGACGCCTGTATTAGAAATCATAGCGATTACTTTCCATAGAACTTTTTTGTAAAGAAAAAAAATGTATAAGTTGTCAATCAAGCTTTATTATCACAGATATTGTGTAAAAACAATACAATTTGAATACAGGAGAAAAATGTATACACCACAAATAATGCATGTAACATAGAAACTAAACGAAACGACCTTGTGGTTATACAAACTATTTTGCAAGTTTTTAGATCCTCCAACAAATCTCCAGAGCCTTTCTACTTATTTTATTACAGCCTGTATTTCTTTACTAATTTTTGGGTGAATACACATTTGCATAGCTCGCACACTAATTATAAGACTTTTTGGCAATTACGTATTATAGAAGTTTTACTTCATTTTACTTTTATATAAAATGATCCTCAACTTATTATACCTGAAAGGTAGAGTATCTTTAGCAGATTATTAACCTCTACAGAAAATGCTGAAAATGTCCTCCCTCATGCATAAGGCATAACTCAACAAGTCGTCCCATGTTACTGACCTCTCGCTGGAGGACTGTGTTGTTCATACCATTAACCTCCTGTGTAATGTTGTGCTTCAGATCGTCCATTGTCTGGGGGCGTGTCTTTTAAGTAACCCAACAAGAAGAAGCCCGGTGTTGTCAAATCAGAAGACCTCGGTGGCCACAGGTTCTTGTAGATCATCCAATTGTCAAAGAAACTTTCAATTAACGCCATGGATGGGTTTGATGTGTGGCATGCAGCGACATCTTGTTGAAAATATCCATGGTCCAGCTCTACATGCGCAGTTGCTCAACAAACACCTTAAAATCCGGCGGTACTAATGCATAGGTGCTTCTTGAGTGACCTGTGACACGGCCCAATAGCGTGAGTTCTGTGAGTTCGCATTGTCACGTGAATTGAATCACGCTTCACCTGTAAACAACTTGATGGACAATATGCCAGCATTTTGCACAATGAACGCCGCGTTGGGTTGTGCCTGATGCAGGAAGGAGGATATATTCAACATTTTCTGCAGAGGTTAATGATTTCCCAAAAATGCTCTACATTTGAGGTATAATAAATTGTGGCTAGCGTCATTTGTTTTGAAATAATTAAAGAAATATGTTAGGTCTATATAAATTACTATCAGAATGCCATAAGTTCTCTTTTCCCTGTATTTTTATGATTTAAAGAATAAAGTAATAAAACTATGAAAAATAAATCGAATCTACTTCGGTAATTAATAATCAGAGTTTAAGTTGAACACGCTTATATTTACAATCAGACTGTATATAAAATATATAAAAACATTTTAACTTAAAGGACTAAATTAGGAAAGTTTCCCCAATGAAATAATATTTACATTGACTATTTCACTCAAGTGACGTCATCTTAAAATCGACCAATAACACGAAACAAAATTCTGAATAATCACAGCCGAAATAAGGAGTGAAATTATCGGGGGGGGGGTAGGAAAAGAAATCAATCCGTTTAATGTCTTGTGGGCATTGTAGACAACTCTATACCTCCACTATATAATACCTGAGCATGCATCACTGACCACTTTTGATATCAGGCGGTGGGAAGCTATTGATAGCAACAAAAGCATGGACAATCGACAACCATAACGCAAAATGGAGTGTTTTTCAAATAGATGTATATACAAGTATAACATTTTATACAAGTGTATAAAAAAATTATATTATTTTAAATAAAAAATTATATAAAAATTCTGTTCCCGAATTTTAAATATGTATCACTTTTATTCTTATTCTATTATTGAAATAGTTCTAAACTCCTATTTTGCACTTCTCTATTGGTATTACTGACAATCGACATTCATCTGTCGCAAGATGGCTTGAAAAGATTAATTTCAAATTCACAATTATTACGACTTTGTAAGCCAAGTTAAGAGGAATCATATTTAAATTCTTATTTTATTCCTGAAATAGTCCTAATACACTCGAGGGTCTGAGCTTTCTAGATAAATTCACTCACTACGCGCGCGCGCGTGTATATATATATATATATATATATATATATATAATAATAATAAAAATAAAAACATCAACAGAGTAATGAGCTTTTTCAAACAGAAATCATTATATAACGTTGACAAGGACTGTTCTGGGCTGAATTTTAAGTTCCAAGACGCACGACACTGCCTCAGCGGAAATTTACGACACCTGCTGTTGAAAAATATAAAATACAAATTAAAGTCTTTATGGGATAATTTAAAGCGTGAGACTGAAATAACCTCGCCCCATCTTACCGAGTTCTAAGTGTATTGTTACCCCTTTCGTCTAAACAGTGACACACTGCTACGAAATAATTATTTGTTAACTCTCCAGCGGTGCTATTGCTGGATTGAGCAGAAACTAGGAATTTTCTGTATATCATATTATTAAGAATATCCGAGGAATGAAATAAATAAAGAATAAATTAGTAAATATGTACTCTCACTTTCACACCCAATCCCTATTAGCACTGAACTTGTACTGTAAAGGTTTACAGCGACGTGACAACGTTGTTTATTTGAATGAACTCTTAATACACCTCATTCTAATCAGTGTAACATAGTTAGTATATTAGTTACAGGAGAAAAGGCACATCCGCCTTTATATTTGTAGCAAACCAGTGCATTCTGTCGAGTGTAAAAAAATAGTAGAGCAAAGACGTTGTAAAACAATCGAAAGACGTTGAAGAAAACACACAAATGCGATATAAAATTGAGAATTAATCTTCTATAGTGTACAATGTTTATGTTTGTATTTTCATCAAACGGAATTTATTTATTATGCGCAGTAATAGATGTGAAAGATGATATATAGAAAGCATATATGAAATTTTATCGTTTCTCGATGGAAACTGTTATAGATGATATTCAGGACTCATTTCAGTATTTACTTGCTTAGCTGGAGTATGTAGATGCTTTATTTTATTTAAACATTTGTTATTAGAGTGATTCATATGTCGCGAACAAAAGACATTCGTTGTCGCCAACCACTGAAAAACCCGTCGAGCTTTGTAGTGCGACTTTGGTCTTCAGAACTGATCATTACTTTATTCTCTAATTTATGTACTTCATAATGTGGAAAATTGTAATATACCCAACTCCAAAAAAAGACATCTCCTTGGATATTCCTAATATATATGAAAATTGTTTCTAAATGTAAATTAAGTTCTATTAGAATATAATCGTATAAATAACCAATTTTACATCATCGTAATTATTTGTCGTCTATAATTTTATTGTTTAAAATTATTTATTTAAATATTTTGATAACAAGAATATAAGTTTAGACTATTTATGTGCTTTTTACGTCTTTAATGAAAAAATAACTACTTGAAAACTTTTTAAGTAAGTCCTTTCGAAGAAAATTAATCTAAAAACATTTAATACACTGTACAGGTGTGTTGTATATTTATAAGAAAGTTCCCATCTTAAATATTGAGGGCCTTGTTTATTTTACCATTATTTCACCGTAGCTTTGCCTTAACAGGAATTTGAAACCCAGAAAGGAACTCGAATCCTGCATGCACGTGCAGAAACACCAACATCCCAAGGTGTAAGTCACTTTTAAGTTATGAGCAAATTGTCTTCGAAAGCCTGTGCAAGCGTGTTGTAGAATGTTTTAAAATTTAAATCGAATCCAAACAGTACATTTTTTGTGACTGCAACAGCAACCGCATCATAAACATATTTATAAGGTATAGTGGTTTAAATTACAACAGGCTATTAAATGATAATGCATATACATGAATTATAATTTTATTATGTAAGCTTTTCATAGTCGCTGCTTATTTGCATCTATTGGCATTTGAAGGGTAGCAAAATGAATGGCGATGTACGGTTGGTAGATGTAGAGGTTACGAACGAACGTACATCAAAAAAAAAAAAAAAAAAAAAAAAAAAAAAAAAAAAAAAATCATTTCCTCATCATTAATATCTGTAGCCTTCAGAATGAAGCGAAAATGCTCTTCAAGGTCAAGGTCAAGGTCGAAGGGTTAATGGAAATGTTAGGAGCAGCACTTTCTTTATTGTCTCGACATTTTTAACGAATTCCAAAGAAATGTAGTTATTTCGGATGTATTCATGAAACGATTTTTGACTACTAGGTACCAAAAATGACAATGGAATATATACTCTTAACATTCTAACGGTCGCAATTTTTTTTCCTTAACGAAACTCGCCACATAACAATAAATTAACAAACAATTTGTACAGTTCGTTAACCAGCAAAATTAGACCATTGCAGGTTAACCTAAAGCGAAAATTTAAAAAACAATTAAAAACCGCTCTAGCAGCCGTACTTTTTGTCTTTTCTCAATGAAACTCGGTGTATATCATTAAAATAAATTAATAAAAACAGTTTCTTAAAATCAGCGAAGTTGTACAATTGGGAATAGGGTTTTTCCTGATACTCAAAATTTAACAATGTTTCTAGCAGCACTTTTTTTTTTTTTGGTTCGTAACGACTTGATTCATACAATTTAAATAAAATAGGATAAATAGCTTTTGAAAATCATGAAAATCGGGCCCGTAGGAGTGGGTATACTGCAAAATCTACATTTAAAGAATGGGGGTTAAAGCGAAATTTAAAAATCGCGGCAGCTAGAGCGATTTTTAATTTAAGGAAACTCGATATATGCCATTGAAATAAAGTAAGAAAAATAGTTTCTGAAAATCACTGAAATCTGATTATTATGAGTGGAGGTTTACCTGAAGCCCAAAAATTAAAGATGGATATAGCGCCATTAACACTTGTTTTTTTTTTTTTTTTCCGCAACGAAACTCGAAATATATCAGTTAAATAAAGCAAGAAAATTAGTTGCTGAAAATTAGGAAAATCGGACAATTAGGAGTAGGTGTATATCTGAAAACCGAAATTTAAAAATCACTCTAGCGTTTAATTTTCCCTCTATTTATTCAAAATAAAGGAATAAATTAACTCAGCATATAAACTGTATTTATAACGATGTATATATTTTATATTGAGCAAAAGCATTGCCGTGAAGATACCTAATGTGAATTATTAATCTAATATGTATGTGAGAAATATTTGTACCTAAGAGCGCTCTCTAAAAACACCCAGAAAAAGTTTGCGTTACATAATTTTATTGTAATAAAATATAAATTAAATTTCAAAGGCACTTAAAATAAATAAATTGTTCGATGGTATATTGTTAACTGTTTATATTTGTTTAGTACATTGTAATTGTTTTTAAATGGTAGCATGTTTTTGTTTTATTCAAATATATGAATATCTTAAATACACAATGTAACTCGAAACTTTCTGTTATTTCTCTCTATTTTAGTGAATGTAAAGATGATATCATGGGCTCAGTTCATAAACATGATTACATTTAAAAATGTTTAAAAATATCCTCACAGTATATCTTTGTCTACAGTGATCACATATTTCATTTAATTAATAGTATACCATTAATTTTTGTGGTTTAATATCAATAATAATAATAATAATAATAATAATAATAATAACAATAATAATATAAACAACTCTAAAAATGCGGTTTCTGTTTTGTAATACTTATTACATTTCATTGCAAGAATTCTAATTTTGTTCCCCTAATACCATACAGTAACGCCATAACTTATTTATTTTCATTAATTAATAAGGCTATAATTTAGGTTTTATATTCATTTTTAAAGTTATTTAGCTTGCTGAGGAATTCGGTTAGTTTCCGCAGTTCCTGCATGACGCACTGTGTTATATTTCAAATTTAGTTTATTTAAAACACAATTCATATTGTAGACACTTAGAGCGTTTCCATTCGCGGCTTCAGTCATAGCTTGGAAAAGGTATGACATTGTCCATTTGCCCAGTAGAATGCGCCCTAATTAAAGATGAAGTTATCCTGACAAGTGGAAATATGTGTTTAGATGAGTCAAAATGTGCAGAAAAATAGTCGTATATAATCAATGAAAACTCGTGTTTGATTAATTAACTATCTTTTGAAGCCTGTACGACTCTGATAGCTAAAATGTACAATTAATGAGCCTCTTGTAAACTAATAGGCATTCTTCCCTTTGTCGGTCCTGGTGGTGTGGTTATCCCCACAGCCTCCTAAACCCAAGATCGCGGGTTCAATCCCGGCATGGGTCAATGGATTTTTTGGGCGTAAAAATGTAAAATATGGCTTCCTTCGGAAGGGAAGTAAAGCCGTGGGTCCCTTGTCATACATTTTCGGCACGATAAAGAACCTCAAGCCTAAAAGAAGAGGCCTCTGGGCAAAATTTATCGGCCGTTTCACGCCCTGAACTGAATGGGACGTTGATGACCTGAGATGTTCAAGAGCATCCTCAAATAAACCAAATAAACAAACATAAAAATTATTCTTCCCAGTTAAAAAGAATAATGTAATTTTTATTAATTTTCACTGTATAGATTTAGCTCCGATTATTATTTTAAAAACACAATTCTTTCCCCTTTTCCAAAACACACAATAAAAAGGAAGAAGAAGAAGAGGAGGAGGAGGAGGAGGAGGAGGAGTGGCATTCTTTTTATCAAAATACAGAATTTTCTATTGGGATTTCCACCCAGCTGCAAACACCAATGCTTCACAATCACCAGAGTATTCAAGTTGTTTCAGTAGCTTACCTATCTACCGGGTCTTTCATGGTTTTGCTGCCCGTCTCACGGCAGCTGGCAGGTCGGCAATAAGAGCGGTAACTCCCGACTAAGTAAATGTAATACCGCGTAGCTGATTCAAGCTCTCGTAATTTCGTGTACAACTGCAAAGAAAATAAGCAAGTGCTTTACTATATGAAATGTTTGAAATGTTGTTTCCGAGATCTTTTTGGAACATCATTCACATGCATCCGTTCATCCTTCGAAATGGAATCAATTTAAACTTGAAAGCATATAAAGTTCAGAATTACGGGCCAGTGATTCTGATATTCCGGCAAACTACTATTATTGAATATTACGGAGCGTTAATAACAGAGTAATTGAACGACGCTTAATATTAACAAATATTTAACATTTACACGCTCATGTAAAATAACAGGTATTGCAGTACGGAAACATCTCCCTCTCCAATTTTATACACAGAATCCCCATGCATGAAGGGGAAAGTAAATGCATATAAGAGTAGATGATCTTCGTGTTTTTTTTTTTTTTTTTGAGAAAACCCAAATGCAGAAAAATCAGACTCTAAATAGTGATAAAGTGTGATTTTTTATTTTGGAGATAGTTAAAAAACAATGTGTATGGAACAAACACATTAGAAGAAGAGAAAGAAAATATCACGCGACAAATTTACATGATTTCGGAGGAAGAACTTATACATGTGCATGAATTTTCACGGAAACAAGCCAGAAATATGCGGATATAGCAGAAAAAGAATTTCTAACATCTCCCGTCATAAGGCACGTGCTAATATTATAGTTGTAAATATGAAAACTTGAATCCGTTGCGCGAATGTTACATCCAGTTCGGCGGGAGTTGTTGCTCTAACTGCCGATGCGCCAGATACCGTAAATGCGGAGGAGATATGCTAAACTTACCTTGGAACGCATAAGTTTATATCATCTTATGTAGCACTGCCTGTGATGCCTCAATATAAGTGTTAAACACTAGAGAAATGGTGGAAGGTTTTAGTGATATCAAGCAATTATCTTTAGTGAGAAGCATGAAACATCCAAAGTAAAATTATCCAGGTTATTGATCGTTTTACAGCAGTTATTTTATTGCCAGATCTTAAAAATTCCAACTTTTAAAAATTTAGCATCGATATACATAGTTTTAACATCTCAAATATTGAAATTGTTTATCTTTTACTGGGTTAACTCCTGGTTATTTATAAAATATAGTATTTTAACCCCATTTTAATTAAATCATTTCTAATATACTCATGTACATGTATACATTAGTGTGTACTATGTA
Organism: Metallyticus violacea; assembly: GCA_030762175.1. Taxonomy (NCBI): domain Eukaryota; kingdom Metazoa; phylum Arthropoda; class Insecta; order Mantodea; family Metallyticidae; genus Metallyticus; species Metallyticus violacea. Next base: position 61,489,055 of record CM060841.1, on the reverse strand, counting down.
TGTAAATAATGTAATGTACTCACAAATTTACTGTACTGGACATGGTTTGGTGAAGGTGGTTAAATCTTATTTAAATAATCCTTACATCAACCAAAGTTTAAAACTAGGAAATAAAAGAATACTATATAATATTTTTTTTTGTCACTTCAGCATATAGCAAAGCATTATGTTGCTTTTGACACTTTTATATTTCTAAACGCTTCATATTAATTTTAGAAAAACCTTAAAATAGCATCAGATTCACTGCATGTACCAGAGTCATTAATTTAATTTCCGGATATGGGAATAGGAATTGCCAAAATACTTCCCTTCATGGTCTACGCAGTTTTGCCTTCTTCAGAACTATCCTGAGAGTACTTAGATCGATCTTCTGTGGGAATGTTTGCAACTTATTGCTTAATACTGATCTCCCCCTAAGTTTATCTTTCACTTTGGAGATAAAAAGGTTACATAGCACTAGATTGAGACTGTAGGCAGGATGAGTAACGAATTGGATATGCTATTCCTCCAGAAACTCAAGAGTCCATATTGCAGCGTGTGCTGGGGCGTTGTCGTGTTGACGAGAAGACTCATCTTTCGTCTCCTTTTATGGACTTTCTTAAAAATCTCTGGCACGCAAACTGCCATTAACAGAATTGTCTTTCTCCCCATACATGTCCTCTTTTCTGCCGGTTGGTGCTGCGTGCACGCTTCACTTTCGCAAGGGAAAGATCCAAATTGGCGACTTAAATTTAGTTTCTGTATCGTATCTACTGATGAATCCAGCTTACGTCGTCTGGTACACGTCTGAGGCCTCATTTTCAAATCTTTGAATTTTATAGCTGTGTTTTTCCACCTGAGATTGCTGCTAGTCTTCTGAATGCGAAAGGAAATTTTCACGGACGGAGTTATGGATGCATTGATGACGTAGGGATGTCTACAGGTCACTCTATAAGGACTTATCCATACATTAAGCGAAGTTCTCGGAGCTGCTAGAGCTCAGTCCCGAGTAATAGCGGAGAGAGCCGAACTCCTCAGTCCCGAACGGGAAATAGCGCAATAATGCTTGCGTGGCCGCTTGCAACAGTGTAAATGTTGCATGTATTATTTTTTTTTTGTTAAACGTAACGTAAACTATGTGTTGTATTCCATAATTTTCTGGTTGCAACATTTGTTCCTTATTACAAAGGTGAGTTTTTCAATTTTTACCACGCGTTGTCTATTTGGAATTCGCAAATAATTCATATTTGCACACACTAACCTTAACGTTAACCTCGGGGAATCCTAGAATCCTGATGACCCAGTGATTTGCTGCGGCTAGCTACGGCCTTACGGCCTATGCTCGCCTCCTTTTCGTAAATATAAATTGATAAGGGTTTGTGTGCTATTAAGTAGGCGGGTAAAATATTATAACGGTAGCAAATCTCCTTTGGCCGCAACAGAAAACAAAACACACACACACACATCGGTAGGAGGAGTCTATTGCCCATAACAGCTAAAGGGTCATCGAAAAGTCGCTTTGCAGCCGAGACTTCACTAGGGAAGTGAATTCGGCTGGCTGAGCGTATAGTTTTGCGCTCGTTTAACCACCAGGTAATGTAACTCGTCAAGTTACAGGAAATTTAACGTTGATCTTTTTGGGAGTAGCCCAAACCAAAAAACTTTTAGAATAGCCGCTCCTGTCATTTTACACCAGCGTTCCTGATGGAGCACAGCCTGGAAATGCTGGCTGCAAACGTTCCAACGATTGCGTTTTTGTTGATCCATTTTTTTAAATCATTGCTCGAAAATTCTCTCTAATTAACTCCATGATAGGATGGTGAACAACAAGGCGACAATTGACATTTTATTGCAACTGTAATAATTGGAGCAATGCGCTATCTATTGCCATTATTTACCAATCTCTACACACTCTTTCCAGTCCTGCCAAATTGATACCTCTGTCATTGACCGTTTTACCATATCCGGAAATTAAATTACTGACCCTCTTATGCCCGCGGAAATGACAAAAGTATTGGACCTATGAGAACACGTCTAGACGAAAACGTATATTTTTTATACGTAACCTCAGACACAACATTTCTAAAGGTACAAGAAGCTCCATGCAGTAGACCGGCTTCTGGAATGCACGAGGTGTGTTGCAGGCATCGTGAAAAATCAATCCGTTATTGTTAAATGAGCTTTGAACAGCGGGTTAAAACATAATTATATAACTAGTCATAGTTTAATAACGTAATAAGTTAGAAAAGCCGTGTGAAAGAAACCTTGGTAATGATGTTTTTTCTGTACCACGTAGCATGGAAGCTATGTAATCAAGGAATTAAAGCGAAGAAGCAACTGAGGAAATGAAAACCTGGAGAGAAAGAGAGAAAAGCTATAAACGCACCACGTTCTTGCAAAATACGAAGAGCCGGTCACGACTAATATAGCACGTGTCATTGACTCCTATGATTCTCATTGTACTCTTTAGCTCCTATTCTGCTTTCCAGTTTGTTCCATTTTCGTTGTCTGTCTTCCACAGTTTTCGGCGTTTCAGTAATCTTGTTTGCATTTACTTTCTGGAAACGGGATTTGTTTTCTCTCGTTCTTTACTTCTTTTCTTTTCCCCCATTTACTTCTCAAAGTCTAGTTTCTTCTGTTTGTCAGGATTTCCTCTTATCTTTTCGCCCTTGGCTCTTCTTTACAGCCTTCTTTGTTTTACATTCTTGTTTCCTGCAGCACAGCCGATGAAAATGTTGTTGGATTCATCTTACACAAAATCATCTAAGATGTTTCATCCTGAAGGAATTTCACCTTTGCACTTCATGCACGTATGACGATATTTGTTGTTAGTAGTGTTTAACTGATGACCAAAGCCAGGAAGTTAAGGCAAAATTCCATTTCTGTCTGCGTGGATATATTTAAGAGTCAGATAGAAATGAACATGTTCCCTTATACTTGTGGTCTGCAGGGCCAGTTTTTATTTCATTTCTGTTGCCTATTTTAAGGTTTAAAACCTGTTTTTGCCTATTTAGCATCGCTATGGCTATTTTTCTGCGATTATTTACGCATTTTAAAAGGCACAAATAATTTCAATATATCGAAGTGGAAAAAAAAAAAAAAATATATGAAAGTAAATGACATGTACACGTCACAACAATATCTATTGAGAATCTTGTTACGCATTTATTTCTTTTCAAGCAGTCAATTTTTTCCTCCCCAACCCACTCACGTAAGCTCTTTGAATAACAGAACAGGGGAAGGAACGCACGGTTACCGCGGGCATGTGAATACGAGGAAATATAGAGGATGAGGCAAGCACTGTTGTTTTGAATAGTCCTGGCGAATGACCACGTATCGATATGCGCGAGACGATTATAGCAATTTTGTGGTGGAGGCAACTTCTCAATTGGATAAATGTAACAAACAATTGCAAGCGCGAAAGATGAGAGCGGAACAGCTGTGCAATAAAGCGTCCCTATAAAATGTTCACTACGGAAGTAAGAGAGATACTAACCAGATTCCCCTATAAACGCATAAACAAAATGAAATTACTGCACATCGTTTGCCAATCCCCAGGACTATTCAAAGCTACTTTGCTGTGTCTTGATCGGCATTTCCATAATGTCCTGAAAGGTGAATGTTCTATTGTAACTGTGAGTTCTTCCGAAATAGTTTGTTTTAAATATGCTCCAATCATTTCAGTGGAAGTAGAACGTTCTTTTTCCATGTTTAAACAGTTTATACCTTGAAAAAACATCTTGTTGCGTTGATGCTTGTAACCAAAAAGATAAGCTTAACTACTTTAATTATGCGATAAAGAAATTATTTTCACTTTTAATAAATGCCTGAATTTCCGGGCTCTGCTGATGACAAATGGGATGAAATGATGAATTAGGAAAATATTTTTTTTCAAGGAAAGAAAGATGCACGCGTAAGCATTTGCCATTTATGGGGATTGAAAAAAATCTTATGGGGGAAAAATACTCGGCCAGGGAAGTCGGTCTTGTATGGAATCAAACTTGGACCTCCCGCTTATGACCTTGGCCTCTCGTGGCAGTGATGTATTAAATGTGCTGTTTATTTAATGGTATGGTGAAAGATATTGAAAATTCAAAATAAATTATTGCAAAAATTTCATGTGTCACTATTGGTGAATTTATTGAATTTAAAAGAAAACGACGCCCCAAAACATTTCCTTTGAAAATGTTAAGTTTAGGATTAAAATATTTTTGTGTGTGTTTAACGCCCGTTTTTTACTACAGAGGCACCACAGGCGGCGGACACTGATATGAGATGAAATGATCAATTGGGAAAGGATTTTTTTTAAGGAAGGAATCGTTCCAGGCCTAAGTTTAGGGTACCTCGCCGGCGTTCCTCATATATGAGGACTGAGGAAAACGTGGAAAAAATCCCAGGTATGGAGGACGGTGATGGCGGGATTCGAACCCCAGACCTCTCGCTCACAAGCCCGCGCCTTAATGACCTCGGTCACCCGTGGCGGTAGAGAATATTCATGAATGGAATAAAAATGATCTCCACAAGGATGGTTCTCAAGATTTCTGCCTGCATTCCACTCACTGCCAGTTCTTCTCCTCCCATTCTTCCTTGTTAGAAACATAAATGTGGTTTCGGTGTACAAGGAGAAACATTGAGATAATCTACAAGCGGCTTAATGAAGTTCCCCGTTGCAGAACATGTGTGCCTGTCCGTGTGCTTAAATGAGTAAATAACCTTCATTTGACCTTCCTCACTTCTCGGTCGCCGTTTTCTCCACGAGTCGGAAGGTTTTCGTTGCTAAGTAAGTCTGAACGGATGTTAAGCAGCGTGGGTTCAAAACCCTACTCACAACGCATTTATAAAATAGAGATTTATGCCAGTTAAAGGCAGACCTTTAAGCTGTAAAGTTAATTTATTTGGACTTGCTGAGTGTCAGTATTGTAAGCTAAACGAAATTCTTAATGTTTCCTTGCCAAGTTCTATAGTTAGAAGGTCTAAAGGCTCATTAGATGCATTCACAGAGAAAATTCATCTTGATCTTTACCAACTCAAAACGATCCTTTCTGACGCTAGGGCCCACAATCAGGAGGTCATGGATTCAAATCTCTTAAGGCCGTTCATGGTGGTTTCCACTGGCTGGTTAGGCGAATGCTGAGATGGATTGCTCTTTTCCACGAATTTTCCGCTCTCTCATTTCATATCATTTCAATCCGTTCTGTTACTGGATCGAAAGTGCCAGGGTAAGGTGGGTTAGTGCGGTATTGCGGTGGCTTGCGCTTGGCAAAGGGTTTTGCTCCGACATCTAGTATGGAAGCTACCCTTCAGTTGGCATCAGGTTCTATTCGGTACCCATCTATTGCTTTAGTGTCCTTGGATCATGGTTGACCGATCATGTCATATTTTCCTTCCTGAGTAGGCACAAACGACGAGCGCTTGAGGAAGGCTGAAGAACCAAAATAACATCTTCCGACCCTAACAATCCAATCCAATCAATGCTGGTTGAAATGCAGTCAAAGAGTGCAACGTCGCTTTCAAACGGAAACGGCGCGAACTCGCGAGAGCATCCCACACTGAGATGCTTCTCCAACACATGGTAAGAGATTGTAGTTTCGCTACAAATGGAATGTAAACAAGACTTCTCTTTTAGAAGGTGCACACCATGAACCAGTAACTGCGTACATACTTAAGCTTTCACGACAGGCGTTGATCCAATGAAGTGCTATCATCAACTAGCCAGGAGTCAACACTTCCTGTGAAGATGGCCGACGGAGCTATGGGCGAAACTTCAGATGCTTTTTTTAATCCATTGAACCAATTTATCCTATAATGATGTATTCTTTCATTTCAACTGCGTATATAATATTCTAAGTTTATATTTTTTTTGTACCGCCACGGGTGGCCGAGATCGTTAAGGCGCGGACTCGTGAGCGGAAGGCCTGGGGTTCGAATCCCGCCAGGACCGACCGTCAATCCTGACTTAAATTTTTTTCCAGGTTTTCCTCAGTCCTCATAAATGGCAAATGCCGGGGAGGCACCTTAAACTTAGGCCTGGAACGTTTCCTTCCTTATACATATAATTTCATCAGTGTCCACCTTATATCATATTTTTAAATCCAACCATTATATATAAGTATTTCATCTCCCCCGTTTTATTCTTTATTTTCAGAACTGAATTTTTATTCTGGTACAATAAAGAATTTATACCAATATATTTGGAACTTTCATGTGGCTTTTTATGCAGGTTCGCTTTTACTCTATTATTTTTAAAGGCTTCTCTGTATGGTGCATTATATTCATTGAGTTTATTTAATTTGTGATCTATACCCATTCGCTTTGGTATGACATGAAAACAAAAACATAATCAAAAGTACTGTGAAGCATTTTCAACATAAAACAGATATAAAGAAAATAATTCAGCACAGAAACCAATTTAAATATCTAATGCAAATTTTATATTTCTCTGAATGCTTTGTGGTCTTTCTTTGGACTTTTTCTTCATGCAAAGAATTTTATTTAATCAATGGATCAAAAATAAGATTTGTGCAATATTTAAAGATTTTATCACCAAATTGAAGATTTATTTGCAAAATAGAGACTGTGCCCCCTTGCTCTGCTGTCAAGTCGGTCATGGTAATGTAGTGGTAATCATACCTGCCTTCTAAACCCAAGATCGCGGATCGCTTTCTTCGGAAGGGAAGTAAAGCCTTGGGTCACGCGTCGTAGATTTACGGAATGTAAAACAACCTCAAGCCTGAAAGGAGAGGCCTCTGAGCAAACTTTGTCTGCCGTTTCACGCCCTGAATTGAATGGAACGCTGATGACCTGAGATGTTAAAGAGCGTCCGTAAATAAACCCAATCAAATCTGCGGTCAGTTTGAAAAAGTGATTGAAAAGTATGTTGAACGTGCTCCCTGAAATCAAGTGGAGTGAAAAGTTTCAGAAGACGTTTGAGCCACCTCCTCTCTTCCTCAAATCTTAGCTACGGTCCTGATATTAATGGGTTAATGTATTCACCGGAGGTTTCCAGCCTTTCCGCACATGTGTTGGTGGTAGTTTTGCTTACAGAATTTCAAATGGCTCCTCGGTCGGCACATCTGTTCGCTGGTGATTTCTCGGTTGATACACGCATTGTCCTCGCGCCAGTGCGGGCACAAAGCCAGCTCAAACGCTCTCCGAATGGTAAATACGGACAGGAAATGCATCGTGTGGGCGAGCTCTAAGTGACCGCGTGTAAGATGATTCACACTTGGGGAGCTATCTGCCAATGCGGTGTTTTCAGTCGTTAAATTGTCAAAAGCCGCACGACAGGCAAAACAAGTAGCACTCTCTGTGCTTTTCTTTCTAAACATCGATGTTGATGTTTTGCGAATACAGAATATCAGCACTATTTTGTCATTAACCATTACGTCTCGGTCTGTTTGAGTTTGAGGTTTACTGTTGTCTGCTTTAAATAACACTCAGATTGAGTTAAAAATAATAAATATGAGAGATTCTGGTCTGAAGTGGGTTTAGTATTTTTTAATGCATTATGCCTTTTAGGCCATCTGCAATCGTAAAAGTTCACGCTGTTCACCCATTGAATATCTATACTTTTGTAATTATGAAATTTAAAAATTAAATATAGTATTATTGCATCTGCCAACGAACATACCATGCTGAATACGCCGGTTCTATCGCCAAGGGTGGCCGAGGTGGTTAAGGCGCGAACTCGTAAGCGGGAGGTCAGGGGTTTGAATCTCTCCAGGACCGTCCTCCCTGACAGGTTTTTTCCAGGTTTTCCTCAATCCTCATAAATGGCAAATGCCGGGGAGGTACCCTATACTTAGGCCTGGAACGTTTCTTTCTTAAAAAAAATTCTTTCCCAATTTATCATTTCATGTACCACAGTGTCCACCGCCTGTGGTGCCTCAGTAGTAAAAACAGGCGTTAAACACTATTAAAAAAAAGCATGAGCTTGATTATAAGGCATTTCATTTTTTTATTAATATAATGTACTACTTTAACTGTTAGGTCTGGTAACGCTTCAAGGTAACCCAGATGTAACAAAGTTGAGAAGCACTGAAGTAAATCGTTTGGTAGTTAGAATTAACATACTTATTTTCACATTCATAAGTATGACTATTAACACTTTTTTAATTAATTCTATAATTTTGTATTCTGCAATGAATTGATTCTGTTTTTAATAATGTATAAATTATTTTCTTTATGTTATCGTAACATAATATTCAGTTGATGACGCCATATTAGCAATGAAGGCAATTTAATGACGTAATTTTTTCCGTAGTAGTTATGTAACGTCATAAAGCAGCATTATATTAGTGATTTTGATCAGCTATAAATTTTGTTTATAATTCTGGTATACAAAAATATCATTTTATAAATTGTAATACTACAATCTAGTTCACAGTGAAAAAATTCTTACATTTTGAAAGCTAAAACCTATGCGTCCATTAAATTTTTATGAAAAGTTTTAACACTTTTTCGGGGGACTAGGGTACTGATGAAATATAAAATCAATTTTTTTGATACTGCAGTTGCTTTTTATGTTCCAATATATGAAAATTGTCAAATATGTCATGTTTATTTCTGAAATATAAGCAGTGCGTATATTTTCTTGGCATGAGAGTATTTGCTATATTTTAACTTTCATGTATAACTGTAAATAATCGAAAATATTTTTTTGCTTTCATTTAATTTAAGGTCACTGAAAATTTGAATGTAATCTTTAAAAAACCGTAGATATCAGATCCAGGCTCATTTATACGTTTTTTTTTTTTTTGTATTTGTTTGAATGACATTTTTAACAAGTTACTATTATTCATTGTTAGTTAAAAGACATAGCATTGGTCTACTAGATGTGGTTCACGTTTGTGCTTTAGCATGAGATGTGGTAGTTCGTCTTAATGATCTGTCAACTTCCGCTTCCATCTGTACGTTAGGTTTTACGTGTCTGTCGAGAAATGACGTAATGTTTTATTATTAATCTCTTCACGTTCTTCCTGTTTCCTGCATCAGCTGGACTATTGCTCATAAACATGCTCTAATACAGTACACGTCCTTGTAACTTTCTGTTCCACGAAGGGAACTTGGTAAAGTATTAGTAAAAAGTTACAAGTGACGTCAAATAAAGGTAAGATGCAGAAACAGCTGTTTGTCATACGTCGCCATAACTTGATTTAGGTTATGTCCATTCCTATGGCAATTTTAATGTACAGAGCACATTGTTGTAATTCCTGCCTAGTGAATCTTGTGTTTTTTCTCAGATATAATGATAATTTAAAAACTTTATTGTGTATTTATCGATATACGACATAATAATTCACTTTGAAACAACGGTCCCTTGCAGCTACATTTCATTCTTCCATAGACGCAGAAGAATCCAAGCTTCCCGAATGCTCTCGGTCATTTATTTTTATTAGTCCATTTGATCCTTTATATTTATTTATTTACTTATACTGCTTGTCAATCACGTTCTCATAAGAAAAAAAAATAGCAAAATGGTGTCAAAAGGGATTATTTTAAAAGAGAGAAAAAAAATCGTGACATGTAACAAGAACCTTAAAAATACATTAACTAAGATGCTATCTGAAATATGAACAGGAAACGTCAATATCAGTCATAAGCCGTACTTTAATTGCATTTAACTTAACTTTATCATTGTACATAAATACAAATTTATTCTTTCTTTGTACATATTTCTACTCATCGTTATCTTCACTTTCGCTAATACTTAGCACATTTGGGTCAATTGACTCCCAAAATCATTAAAAAAATAATATATTTTGTGCTAATATTTGAAGTTACCAATATTTCTATACTTGTAGAGAAATTTATACAAATTATCAGTCCCAACTAATAATAATGCTTCGGTGGAACAGAACAAGAAAAATCACTTGTACATGGAGTTGTAAAGTACAAGCGTAGCAGAAACCTTTGTGGAACAGACTTTTACAAACAACTACAAGTTAAAAGTCCATACATTTGTAACCTATTAGAACATACTTTTGGGGGAACATGGCCCTGGATACACAATTCGTGGGATTGGACGAAAGGTAATGCCTGTATACAAATATTGATATTTTTATACATAAAACGTGCTCTTTAATTTAATATTTTTTTTTCAAACCGCGAAGAAAGAACCATAATAAATTCCTGACAACAATTGAGGCATATTGTCATTTTCTTGTAGGTTTCTGTAAATATTGCGGAACTATGACAACAGCAGGGCGCCAAGCCTAGACTTTATGGGTAAACGTGAATGAGATTCAGTTTTTTAATTCCTGCAATGAAAGCAGATAAATTGTTTGCATTGGCATTGTCGCGTTATAAGAATATAGTTCTTTTTGTTCTTCGAATCCTTGTTAATGTTGTTTTAAGTTCGGAGCGTCAAAAGGTTGTTCTCTCATGTCTGAAGAAACAATAATCTACTGCTCTTATAACTGAAGCCCCTGATTTAAACTATTTCAGGCTAAGTCTGTGTCAATATTCCATAAGCTGATGTTTCGTCATTCTTTCTATCTCGTAAAGAAAATTAGAGTAAATTAAAGGGCAGTTTGCTTCTAGTTTATTAAAATATTTCCGCCCAATCACGTCTTCATATTTCCAGTTGCCCAAAGTGGCATAATTTTATTCTAATTACAACAATTTTGTATCGTTTAAATATTTTCCTGGTCGATTAGACTGCTAAATTTATTCCACCACTAGAGTTAACATAAAGTAGGAAAGCGGGTAATCCGCTAGTACTACAGAACGAAACTAAGCTACGTTTACCCCCACAGGTGGAACGGTTTTATCAGTTCTTCCGATCCACCCCACTGAAATATAATTATAATGTAGACTTTACAAGTCTTATCATCATATTTTGACAATGTAATTAATAACATAAATATTACGCATATATTTATGTCATAAGCTGTAACTTCAATGTAAGAATTATACAAAAGGAAAAGCCTCTGGTGTTTTTAGTAGTGGTAGCTTGAATAGTTAAGAGGGTCATAAACCTGACACAAAGGAAATGCGACAAGTGTGAAGCCCCTTTTTTTAAAAAGGACTGCCATTGCATGGTTAATAAACCTGAAGGGCTTTTAAACTTGTTAAAGTCTCTGAACCCGACAGGCGTTGCACTGTTAGCCTTTAAACTAGCCAGTGCCAACAAAAAGTTGTAAAGTATTAACAATAGCGAATGACACGTGGGGCAGGTGAACTTTAAATCAGCCAATGGAAAAAGTATGTTTGAACTTTTAAAGATAGGCGCGAAGATTGCGCATATAATATATAAGGAGCCGGTTGCTTGACTGGGGTACACATTTTCTCATTCCTCAGTAAGCAGTTCGCAGAAGCAGTTATAAGTTCGACGTTGCTGAGGCACGCAGTTATAAGATCTACATGCGGCAAGATACACGCAGTGCTGATACATCCGTTCAGAGTTTTCAGTTTCATGCGCCGCGGCACTCATCTGTAAGTTTCACACGCGGCAAATAAGTTTGAATCGGCGTAGCTTATAGTCTATCGTACGCAAAGCACCGGAGGAAATGCAAGATTTTGGACAGAATAAAATATCAATGTCGCATCGCTTGCTTATTTACACAATTGAAATCCTTTCCCAGTCCTGTTGAATACGAGTAATCAAAATAGCAGAAATAATTTTGAGAAATTGTTGTTCCTTTTCTTTCCACTGGATCTATTTGTAAACAGGCAGACTAATATGCAATTTCAATTGTATAATTAATCCTGTAAAAAACACTCAAGCACAAATATAACTCCGCCTGCGTTGGGATGTTCTATATGGAAACAATGTCAGGAGACACCGTCTACTTTCATTCCTCACCGCCCATGGATTCTGGCCGCCTGGTGTCTCCCTCCCGAAGGTGTGAGGTGGAACAGTGGGCACAAACGGCCGACCGTTGAGCAAGACTCATGTACTGGAATATTCTCCAATCCATTCCTGAGTAATGATTCGACACAATTGAAAACTTGTCTATGGATGTTGACCAAGCCTGTCGAAAGGTTTTGTTTTGTGATGGGGTTTAAAGACCGTTATAAGTATTGTGACATCACAGGCGGTGGACACTAATGATAAATTGAGAAAAGAATTTTTGAAAAGAAGATTTCAATGCTTTAAGCTAAGGGTACCTCTCCGGCATTTGCTAGCTGAAGAATATCTGCAAAAATTCTGTCAGGGAGTACGGCCTTGGTGGGATTCGAACCGCAGACCTCCCGTTCACGAATTCGTACCGTAGCAATATCGGCCACTCATGTCGGTGCGTCGAAAATTGGGAAAATATTACAAATATCGTATAGTGAATTAAAAAACAAAATGTTTCTATTTTCTACTAATTGATAAAGTGCCCATTCACTTTTTATTTGTCTTAGTTATATTTAAATAATTTATAAGTTCACATTTAAACTAAAATTGAACTCTATCTAGTGGTATATTTGTACTTAAATTTCTTGAGTGTTAATCTGGCGAGCAAGTTATTGTTGATGAATTATTCAACGGAACTGGTATTATGTCTAATAAATTTTTGAAATATTTGACGGGCTGTTAGTTTTTGTATTACCTGGTTAATCTTTTTTTCATTATGAACCACTTATTTAAGTTAAATATATACAAGGCGGACATGTCTTTGGGTTTGGATATTGCGTTTTTAAATTTTGTGGATGTTAACTAAAATATATGGAATAAAAGACTAAAAGAATTTACAGTTTCTAGCTTTGTCTCAGATTTTTTTTACACATTTATGTATGTTTTGGTTATTACAAGCCTACTGTTTAAAGTCGTCTTTCACGTTTTTCACCGTAAGTTTAGTTAACCAACCTAACTTAACCTATAATGTATTGTTTTGTTTGTAGTTGACAAGACTCCAGGCAATACATACGGAGAATATAGTAATGGCTCTAAAATGTTCGGGATGGATAGTAAAATGTTTAATTTTAAAGTTGCTTATATGAGGTTAAGTCATTAGATAAGTTACAAATGGTTATAGAACTTAAACAAATAAAGATTAATTATTTCAAAAACACTTTACTTCTCAACATGATTTCCTTATATATTAAGACATTTGTCTCATTGTTGTATAAAGCCCCTGAAATTCAGCAGCTTAAACATTTTTGGACTGCTGTCGAAACCAGGTGGTCACTTCCATTTCTACAGTTTCGTCGTCGGGAAAATGTGATGTTTTAAGAGTGCCGAACAAATGGAATGCACGATGACTTCCTCCCACTTGAAATACTTTCTGCGTCTTATTTGCCTTGTTGCAGCATGGGTACATGCGTTATCAAGCAAGGATAGCACGCTTATAGTAAGGAGTCCTTCCGTTGCAATGCCTTACGAAGTTTCCTGAGGAAATTGCAGTATGGTTTGTCCTTGAGGCTGGAATGCGGTGAGTAATATGCTTTCGTGATCCAGAAGAGTGTGAGCATCACTTTTCCTGCGGATGGTATCACTTTAAACCCCCCCCCCCTTAAGGCGACACAGGATGTTTCCATTACATGACGCACGCTTTGTCTCGAGATTCATCACCTGTAACAATTCGGCCTAGCAAATATTCATCGTGGTAGCTATTAAGATGCTGTAATGTCAGACCCCATTCTTTGCATTTTGTGTTGTGGGATCAGCATGCGTGGCACCCAGACTGTGAAAACGTAACCTGTCATGCATTATTAGGCACGCACATGCCGTGTGAACAACCAATATCTATAGTTGTCCTTCTGCCTGCTCGGATTAAGTCTTCAACTCGTTGCAAATTCATCTCTCGTTGGCCGACGCGGTGTTTGTCTTCGATGCGTGTCCGCCCGTCAGAAGACTGCGCCCAGTTGTAAACAGCTTGACGTGACATAACTTCTCACCATAGATGAGAGCATTGCTTTATGAATATTATTTTGCTCACAACAGAGCGCTAATCGAAGATTATACACTCACTCAAAGTTATCGTCATCATGTTACTGCTGTTTTACTATTGTAAACATAATTTGTCTCGTGTGACGGTCACCAAATGCTACCGAACAAATACTGCTATCTAGTGTCAATATCCTAAAGTGGCTAATTGAACATGTTTCACCCCATATCAATTACTGATAATGGTATTTATTAATTTAGTTACTTACTAATTATTTTCTCATAAATGCGATTTAACATACTGCATTGAAGATTTTGACCCATATTTTTAATGTTATTCTTCTTGGCTAATGAACATGTCATCTAAATATTAACGCTTGTTTTGTTTTACGTAATATTAGCTTTACAAAATACCATCTTTATCCAATATTACATATTTTCTCTTTCGACTGACATGAATTATGTAAATTACTTGTAATAACTATTGTAAATAATATCGCAAAATTTCTGTGATTAATAATAAATTCAACAGCATAGCAAGGAAGTTCAGAACATTTTTTTAATAGTGTTTAATGCCCCTTTTTACTACTGAGGCATCACAGGCGGTGGACACTGATGATACATGAGATGAAATGATAAATTGGGAAATTATTTTTTTTTAGGAAGGAAACTTTCCAGGCCTAAGTTTAGGGTACCTCTCCGGCATTTACCATTTATGAGAACTGAGGAAAACCTGAAAAAAACTCTGTCAGGGAGGACGGTCCTGGCGGGATTCGAACCCCAGACCTCCCGCTCACCAGTCCAGGCCTTAGCGACCTCGACTACCCTTGGCGGTTGTTCAGAACATTAAGTCATATTTATTTCACGAATAACAACAATATATTCCTAAAATTCGCTTACAAAGTAGTAATAATTGTATGAAAACATTTACGAATAACTACCTATTCAGAAATAGTGGGCCTAAAATAGGTGAAGGTTGATTAATATAGTTCTGTTTACTCACAAACGCGTCCTGGGAGAAACAGAATTGCATGTAATGAGTTTTTATTTCATTATTATTATTATTATTATTATTATTATTATTATTATTATTATTATTCATAATATCAAATGATTTATTTAAAGGATTGAAATGAACAGCATTATTTTGTTTATTTTAAATTATGCAGTTGGATACATATTAATTAAATGAATAATTAATGAACAAAACTAAATAAATGAGCTAAATTCTATTTAAATGCAATGGACATGTAGGAATTAGTCGATGAAGACGTAAAAGCGATTAATAGATTTTTTTTCACAGATTTCTGTTGGCACGTCCGTGTTGTAAAATGGTATGATGCTCTGTTAGTTGAAATTAAATTTTTCGTTACATTCCATGGGTAAAAAATTTCACATAAGCGAAATAGTCAAAATAAAATCATATAAAACCTTAAATGTAGTATTTAATAGCCTTAAAAAAAGTCTACCTTAATAAAGAAATGCATTAGGAATATAATAATTTTAATGTTACAAAAATAAAAAATTAACTGCGATGCATTCCCAGAAATATTGCAAAGACTGGTGCTACTCTGTTTTGTGTCTTATTGTGAGTGATGCATGAACCGAACCGTGCAATCCAACATGAAGAGTTGTTAAACTACTGACAAGCTACAGAACGTTAGGAAATGAAAACAAATCATCGCCCGAATGAGACATGTGTGGATATGATGTGGGGCTGCGAAAACACAGATGGGGCAGGCCGGCAGAGGGGTGAATAATGAAGAAGTCTGTATAGCAAACATGTTTTCTCATGTGACACAGTTAATGCCATCATGTTACCAAGGATACGGCTGCCAATTTGCAGAAATTCGTGTACCGTGTTTTGATTTTGTTTAATGCAGGCATATTCGTGATGCAATGAAAACAAGCGTTGTAAGATATTAAAGCTTTTACATCAACGCAAAACCGCATAGTAAACATGGCGTGCAATGTGCACACGATTCACCGTTACCACGTGCCATAAAAGCTGCAGTTTTGTCATCAAAATAGCTACCTCTATAAAGTGTGCCTAACGGCAGACGCGTTTCTTCAGACATTTTAGTGTATGATATGCATTTGAAATTTTTTTTTATTTATTCTTATAATAATTGTGTAGGATAAGGAATTCGAAACAAAAGAATGATGCATTACTTCATCTTGCTAGGACGGATCCCCTACTATTGTCCGTTCAAAATAAAAACAACATAAACAAGGCGCCTCACGCCCTAGCTACACCTGGCCAAGTGCATCATGTGAATGCTTCGGCAGATTTATGTCAAAATGCGTTGAAAAATAATGATAATGCATGACCCACAAGTGATATTTTACTATTAACTATGTAACACACTCACGTTAGCCTATGTCGTTGTCAGGGATTGCTAAAGCACGAAGAAAATTGGATTGTTAGGCCCGGAGGAAAATATTGAGTTTTTCAACCTTGCTACCTATGAGGAACGCTCCAGGAGGAAGAGATGAGGTAAGGGAGACACCAGATAAAACACCCCGAAGTCTGCGGAGCCTCTCTTTCCATACCATAGATAAAAACATTCCAAAGCGCAAGCAACTGCCATACCGCACACATTCCACTTCTCCTGGCATTTTTTACCTTGTAACAGAACTAACTAAATGAAATGATATGAAATGGAAAATGAAAAAAATTAGTGAAAAGGATGTCCATCCCAGAATTTGCATAAGTAACCAGAGGAAACCATGAAAAATCCAGAATATCTTATGTAATTTGAACCCAGGACCTCCCTTCCACGACCTTATCTTCTTTCCCGAATGCGTGATGTACATTTGTTCTTTTTCCATATTGTACCCCCTAGGATTTGCGTAAGTAGTAGTAGTAGTAGTAGTAGTAGTAGTAGTAGTAGTAGTAGTAGTAGTAGTAGTAGTAGTAGTAGTACTAGTAGTAGTAGTAGTAGTACTAGTAGTAGTAGTACTAGTAGTAGTAGTAGTACTAGTAGTAGTAGTAGTAGTAGTAGTAGTAGTAGTAGTAGAAGTAGTAGTAGTAGTAATAGTAGTAATAGTAGTAATACTAAAAATAGTAGTAGTAATAGTAGTAGTAGTAGTAATAGTAGTAGTAGAAGTAATATTTATAAAGTATATTTGTTACAAATCTAGCTCATCCATGTCGCACGGATCCTGAGACCATACAGGCTTTCCTCTACATAGAAGGAAATACATGAAATTGCCAAACTAATTTTTTACTCTTGAAAGACAATATATATGCATAGGGAAATAAACAAATAGAAAAATAAAAAATATATTAATAGGAAAACTGTTTTAAATATACAAATAAATAAATAGAAAATAAAGCAATACAAAAGTAAATAACTTACACTCCGTCACATATATGTATAAATACTATGACTATGTACCCCCTACTCCTCTTCCCAGTTGTTTACCTCTTCCGATCTGAGCTGCCTAATTTTGTTTAAAAATTTACTTACTCCCTCCTCCTTCATCAGTAAAGGCAAGATTAGAGGTCACAGACCATTGACGTCATTTGTTTACAGAAGCCTTGATTTTTTTTTGTTGGTAGAATTTACTCAATATTGAAATTTAGCAGCCTCAAATTTTTGTTATGGCGGTTTATTTATTGTCACTTTACCTACACAAGGTGTTCCTCTTGAATGGACCTAATTTCAAATTACTGTAAAACGTTAACGGTTAAAGATATAATGAAACACAAGGTGTCACCCGAAAGGAAACCTCACCAAGTTTTTGATCACAGGATATAAACCTAACATTTACTAATCACCACTTTTCGATGTGTGCCCCAGTAATTATAGTGACGGCTTCAAGGCAATAGATCATTTTCTACAATACATACGTTGTAACATGTTTTGAGTCACTCTGGCGGTCGCTTCAGTGATGCGCTCCGGAAGATCCAGAAGGTCTCTGATCGGGGTGCCGTAAACCTTAACCTTTACGTGTCCTCAAAGGGGGGGGGGAAACAAGAGGATACGATCAGGGGGCATTGGAGGCGATGCAATTGCTCCTCCTCTACCAATCCAACGGCTGGGAAGTCTCGTCCAAGGTACTGGGAACATTTCTGTACCAATGGGACGGGGCGCCATTTTGCTGAAAACGGATATCAGGCTGTAGGTGGTGGATATGAGATAAGAACTGTTCGAACATCTCTAGGTACAGAATGCCAGTGATTTTTTTTTCCCCCATGAAGAAAGGCCCAATTATTTCATTTGTGGGCTTTATCCATGTTCCATTTTTTTTGTTGGTAATTGAAAATTTACAAAACTTGATGACACCTTGTGTTTCATTATATTTTTAACCGTTAACGTTTTACAGTAATTTGAACTTAGGTTCCTATATTATGAGTAATTAATTTATACAGTCTTGATTTTTTTTTACATGTCTTCGTACTTTCACAGCATTCCAATCAGAAAAAGCTTTCCGTTCTAAGCTGACAGATTAGAAGAGATATGTCACAAAATCTCCTGTCGATAACGTAACTCAGCATGAACCCAGGAAAAAATTGCTAGTTTGCTTTAAAAGAATACTAAAAAATTATACTCGCCAGCAGCCCATCAGCGCAAAACAAAACATAATTCTATTTCTGCATTTCATAAAATGCAGGGAGTTGAATGTAAATTGGATGCACTGTTTCATTAGTTTTTTATCTATTCAAAACACGGTCTCTAGCCTACCAAGTAGAAGTTGTTGATTTAGGGAAATGTTTGTTTGTATTTCATCGGGTACACTCCAAACTTTCCGAATGCAAACATGCAGATAGCAGGAGGTTAGTACAAACTGCTCAAACTTTCCGTGTATGTTGCGTGTGTGTTTGTGTGTACTCGAAATTTATGGTACATTCGAGGGGTAGAGGGAGGGTGTAGGTGGAAAAGAAAGGGGAAAAATATATTATTGATGTGTTCTTGCCCCCTTTGTGTTGGCTTGGTGAGCAGGAAGGTTAGTTCATATCCCAGAGAATTTTGTTTTTATCCTCTGCGCTTTTTAAGTTGGTATTTCTTTGAAGGTGTGGAATTTTGTTTCATATTATATGTGTCACTTCATGACGTCTGTGGGGCGTCGCTATGCGAATTTATTTAGAAAGAAATAAAAAACTTAACGCTGATTTCAGATGTTTTATTTCTAATTAGATCTTCTGCACTACGTGATTTAATTAATTCAACACTAAATATAAACACAAAGTAAAATACACAATACAGAATCATACAATCAATTTATCACTGCATACTTTTGTATTTTCTACTACGGTATTACCTGAATTTAGCTGCTTAATGTCATATTAATAAAAATTCGCAACACTGTAGTTGTTAGGATATTGAATTCTTTAACATAATTACAATTTGTCAATAATTTACTGTCATTTTATTTCTTTATTGATCCTCTTAAATCATTTCTTCTTCTCTACTATATTTTAACTGCACTATTTCATATCAGATTCATATAAACCATCATTTGGAGTGTGAGTGGCAGAACGTATAAGGCATTAATAACTTCAAATTAGAAGAATGTAAAAATATAGTGCACCTTATTTTCTTGATAGTTGTATCATGCAAATGTAAAGGGTCATCGAGAAGTCGCTCCGTACCTCTCTGTAACCAAGTTTCCCCTAGGGATAGGAATTCAGGTGGCAGCACTGGCGAGCGTATGGCTATAATGCTCCGCTAGTTAATAAATTTGTTAGTTTCCTGTATGCAGTACACGAAAGATAACATAATAAATAATATGAAAATCACATGTTTAAAGAAGATGTTGAAAACGTTTATCATTTTCTTGAAGACAGAAATTCACCTGCTTTATTTATTTTCTAAAGCTGTCATTAAGGTCTATCTGAAATATCTGCCAGGTTTTGTTTGTTAAGACAATCGGTCTACAATACCTTGCAGCATCCTGCCTGTCTCTCGAAAGTTATCAATTAAATTGCGCACAGTATCTCGGTGAGGTAGTTTTGAATTTGGAAACTTAGCAATGATATTTTGTTTTGACTTTCACTGTGTAATTTCCACTGTCAGTTAAATCGTTTTCCACGAGAAACACACGTAACTCTATAGAGTACATTTTAATTGCTGTTTCACTTCATACACACCATCTTCACTTACAAATAACAGTTAACAATAGAGACCCTTACTGAACACTCGGCACTTTACCTGCTGGAAACATCCGATGTATGTGGATGTAGGCCAAAGGGGGTATCAGCAAGGTGCGGAGGAAATTTTCGATGAACCGTTATTAGTAGTTTTGTCATTTAATTCTTTTTAAATGTCAATGATTATTGACACAGGATATTAAAATATTTTATTAATAAATATACATTGCTTTAATTATAAAACTTGTCCGCTCCCGAGGTGTTTTACATCTCATTTAGCAAGCATACCATAGCCAGTGGCGCTCAATCTTTGTCTCTAGAGTAAGGATTTTTTTTCTTTAATAAAAACAATATTTTAAATACGAATTACCTCATCGTGTGCATACGGATTTTACTCAAATTACCTCTGAGAATCATATTGCACAAATTTAAACCAACTGCTTGAGCGCAAAAAAAAAAAAAAAGGCGAAAATGTACAGTTTAAACACAGAAAAAATAAAAAATAAATCGGTGCAAATCTTTGAACTTTCGTCCACATAAACCCCCCCCCCCCCCCACCAAATGTGGGTTCGGAAAGTAATGGAAACAGTTAGCAGTGTAGTTTGAAACGTTACCATGGCCGAGAGAGGGCGGTAATTGCAGTATCTTCTACTCCTTTTAGAAAACTTGAGTTCAAATACGGGCGCCCCAGTTGCTGCACGCTTGGTAGCCGAGATGTAATTCACCGCGTAGGCGGACAAGATTTATTACTAAAGCGTGATATAGGCGCTGTAGGATTTTCATAATGATGAAAAGTTTAACTCCTGAAAAAAAAGTAATTTTTGTTATTTTTTTTTTTATTTTGCAAATTAACCATGTAAAGAATGGACGATGCTGTATTTAAATATTATACCATGTGGTTTGTAGGGGATAAATTAACAATGTAAAGAATTGACAATA
The DNA here is from genome assembly GCA_030762175.1 of Metallyticus violacea. Lineage (NCBI taxonomy): Eukaryota > Metazoa > Arthropoda > Insecta > Mantodea > Metallyticidae > Metallyticus > Metallyticus violacea. The sequence goes on along the minus strand of CM060841.1, from coordinate 61,468,224 downwards.
CCGTGTTTAAATATTATACCATGTGGTTTGTAGGGGATAAATTAACAATGTAAAGAATTGACGATACCGTATGTAAATATTATACCATGTGGTTTGTACGGGATAAATTAACAATGTAAAGAATTGACAATGCCGTGTTTAAACTACAACAATTATAGGCAACCCTTGGTATGCTGATTATTACTGTTTCTGAAAATCAAGAATTTGTTCAAGGAACGGGGGTTTGTTTGGCCCAAGAGTGAAGCCGAATGCGATACGCTCTCTGCAGAAAATGACCAAAATAGATCTCAGCAAAAGTGGCATGGACTCTGAAGAAGTGTTTCATAGCCCAAACGGCATATTTTAAAGGCGAGGCTATGTAAAAGGTTTAATCTCCTCTTTAGTAAAATCCTCTATATATGTTCGGTTTCTTTTTGACTATACTAGTATAGGATGACAGAACATACAAAGATGGAGAGGCACTGTAAATATTCGGTCCTGATGGTCAAGTGGTAACCATACTTGCCTTCTAAACCCAAAATCGCGGGTTCAATCCCGGCCAGGATCGATGGATTTTTTCGGGCGTAAAAATCCTAAATATGGCTTCCTTCGGAGGTAAAGTAAGCAGTGGGTCCCTTGTCGTACATTTACGGCACGATAAAGAACCTCAAGCCTGAAAGAAGAGACCTCTGAGCAAAATTTGTCGGCCGTTTCACACCCCGAATAGAATGAGACGCTGATGACCTGAGATGTTAAAGAGCGTCTGTAAATAAACCAAAACACTTAAATAAACCGCCACGGGTGGCCGAGGTCGTTAAGGCACGAACTCGTGAGCGGGAGGTCTGCGGTTCGAATCCCGCCAGGACCGTCCTCCCTGCGGTTTTTTCCAGGTTTTCCTCAGTCTTCATAACTGGCAAATGCCGGGGAGGTACCTAAACTTAGGCCTGGAACGCTTCCTTCCTTAAAAAAAATCCTTTCCCAATTTATCATTTCACTCATGTATCATCAGTGTCCACCGCCTGTGGTGTCTCAGTAGTAAAAACGGGCGTTAAACACTACTCAAAAAAAAAAAAAAAAAAAAAAAAAAAACCAAAGAAACCCTTATTGTATTCACATTACCATGCCTGTATTTTTAGCGCAGTTTCACATATCTCACGTGTATGCTTAAGGGTTATACTGAATTAAATCCGTATTTACTTTTACACGTAAACTTACCTTACAGCGATACCAAGTAGAGAAGTACTCGTCAACTGTCAATAGCCGAAACATTCTGACTAGCGCTTTCCGAATTGGCTATGGAAACTCCCTCTTTAGTACCTTGTAACCTGGTCATTTGTGCATAGCAATATGAGTTTAAAACATCTTTCGAAATGTATACAAGTTTTGTTAGCATTGATTGATGTTCCCTTGTTAGCTGAAAACCGGCGTTAGGAGCCCATTAAGTATGTCAGGAACTTGACTCCGTCGGAGAACGAAGCGAGCACGCTGCCCCAGAGCCACAACGGTGGTCTCCTTCTCTTTCGTTTTTGGATGGCTCATTAAAGCGTCTTATGTTTTTTATTACTTGTTAGAAATGTTTCTAGCGAAGAAGCCCCGACATAGAGGCGGATACAGAAAATTAGCCCCTGGAGCAAGGAATGGGTAACAAACGCAACCGTTATTGCTTTGAGGACGGGCGTTGTGTGCATTATCGCTAATGAAACGTTCTGTAGCATTTAGTGTTAAAGTACACATCATTCCAACCGGGAAACACCGTTACAGGCTTAAAAGGTCGCTCACAAAATTGGTTCTTTGCCTCGCGAGATTGGAAGCATTATTTTTATTAAGCCATGGCAGATTGAAGATTAGCTTCTTGCCCTAAGTACAGAGTTTACATGACCTATAAATGAAAAAAGACCCGTTAGAACACACAAGTGGATTAATTTCCTAGATAGTGCTTATCCCCAGATGTCGGTGCCGAAAAGGTTTAGTCTTTCATTGAAAAAAAAACTAATTTTTATGCTTAAAATTTCAAAAAGAGTATAGGGTACAAAAAATAACTGCTGTATATTAAGTTGGTATCACTGAAAATGATGAGTTGCGCGCCTAGGCGGCAGAGGGCGGTCGCATAACCTATTTCCAAGTCACACATCTTGAGTTGGACTTTTACGATTGTAGCATGGCAGCGGAGTACTTCATGCTATAATTTATATTATATCTACAGTGAGGTTACTTAAGTTAGTAGATGACGTGCTAGAGAAAGTGAATGTTGCACAAACAGCTGCCCCGAATACCTCCAAAACTTTTTATATGCATGAACTGATTTTGATGACGGACTACAAAGTGAATAAATTCCTTAGAGACTATTGTGAAGAATGGGGAACAAAAGGAAACACTGAACATAAAGAAAGGTGCAGTGTAGAACAGGAAAGAGAGAAGGGAATATACGGGACAGACATTAGAACATGTGAAGAAATTCGCATATTTGGGGGTCACTTTAGCTATGAGCGGGAACTGGGCAGAACATATGAAGGCCACAAGGGAAAACAATCAAAGTCCATTTTTTTACTTTTTTACAGGAACATAAGCAGAAGTATAAAAACGCTACACATTTAAACAAATTAGAATACAGAAATGTTTTTTTTTCTAGAATAATTCTTAAGGTAGTTTTCTAACAGACCCTTCTTTTTAAATTTAGTGTCATGTGTTATTTGTTCATGTTAATTAAGAATAAAAAGTCAAAGTACACATACTTTAGGTAAAAACAATTTAACTCCAACTATATTATGGAATGTACCAAAGTATACTGTATATTTAATGAGGGAAATATAAACATTATTAAACACTATTGAAAATAACCATTCAATCAAAAATATTAATTGTCTATTACAAGATACCTTGAAAAGCAAAGTTGAGCATTTTCGGAACAGAATCTCCTCAGACATTGTAGGTTATCATATTTTACCTTGGAAAGTGGAATTAAACTTGAATAGGAAGGACAGGCTTATCTGTGTACGGCACATTTTGTCAACAATAACATGGGACTCCCAGGAGCCATTGTTCATTGTTAGACTAGTTATGAATCTAGAAGATGTTTGGTCAACTATAATTTCTTGTATTTCTCTTATCTTCATTGAACATGCCTATATGTATTCTTTATTAAGAAATGAAGACCACGATGTTTTTTGATTTATTAAACCCACATCTTTGTTACATTCCATGTAACTGGTCAGCTGATGGGAAGTCACTTTTACCGATTCAAATAAGTTGTACTTATGTACCATGACATGAATGAGGCGAATAATGGTACAATTTTTATTTTTGCCGGAGTATGAATCAATTTGTGCAAATTTCAAACTGATGGGTCCAGGTGGTGGAAACAAAAGACAAACAACATTGAAGTAACTTCATCAACTCCTTTTCTTGCTATGGTCTCATTGTAGATATTTTACAGAGAACTACTTTGATTGGTTTTCCCCTGGAGAATATTTTATCTATGCTGATTTTTATGGACTACGTGTGGTTTTTTTCATCTGTATGAGTTTATTGGAATGTGGTATAACATACCTACAGTTCTTTGGTACCAATGTACTGTAATGTCCCCTGTACTGTTCATACAGATACAAAACGTAAGTGCATATTTAAAAATACAGAAGCATTAAATTTTTTGCTAAAATACCCGAATCACCGCTGAGAATAGAGATGGTGTAAAGAGCGATTTTTAGATCAATCATGACATACGGCGTCGAAATTTGGGGGTGCGAAAATACCTAGGAACTGTATCAGGTATAAATGCAGTTTCTTAAACGGATGCTACCGATGGAGAAAGGTACAGCAAATTGTGAGTTTGGTATCTTCAACGAAACTGGAGGTTCAAGTACTTCTTTGGCAGCAGGGTGAGGTATGTATTGAGCATCAAAAATGAGAAAAGGCCTAGATATACATTTACTTAACACATCAGCTGTGGTTCTAAGATATATAAATGAATTTATTTTAAACAGTTTTGTATTGCAAATTCATTCATTATCTTTAAATTTATATTGTCATGATGGTTATAATATTCAAAATACCTTAAGCGTGCATTCTTACACTGCTCTGTGTTGGAAAATTGAGTACGCTAATATATAAAATGCAACAATTCCAAGATGAATGAAGATGTTATTTGTACATTTATAATAAAGTGACTTGCTTACTAGAAAAGCATTCCCCAAGTAGGAAGCACTGAAGCATCCTCAAGGGATCTAGGTTTTGAAAGGTCTGTGCGACCTTTAGAAAAGTTTGCAAGAAGAGAGAAAAAAAAAAAAAGGAGAAAGATTATACTGTAGAGAGAGGGCCATATGTTATGAGTTTATTGTTTTGACGCATAAAATTTTATGGGAACTCTTTGCAGAAGGGCCGCTGACTTATCTTGAAACATGAAACAAGTACGTGTGAGACGATCTGTCCCTTATGATAATAAAAACTCCTAGTTAAGGTTCTAATAATCCACTATCAGATCTATCGAGGTGTAATTATAGTCTTGCTGAAGTTTCCAACAATTTAGAACAAGTAGACATATCTGAACTAGCTAACGGTTTTGCATCTGTTTCACGTGTGCTGGTGTTTTAAAAATGTTATTGTATGTAAGGAAGAGAGAGGTACATAAATGTAATGATTAACCTCTTACAGTTGCCAACATTCATCCGATCTGTTTGAAGCGAATATGAAACTCGTGAACGCTCAAAAAAGACCATGACACAGATGAGCGGAATCAAAATTTCATACATCATTCACCGGATTGAAATTCCGCTTTGGCATTATATTATAACCAAATATTGATTTTGGTCATTAATATTTATTGGTTTAATAATAAAACAGTTAAAGCAGAATGGACATTAAAGATTTTGCAACTGTTTGACTGTAGACAGCGATCTGAATACTTCTGGCCCTCGACCTAGATGGTTATGCAATTGGCATTTTTTTTTTTTTTTTTAGTTTGTATATCTGTCTTATGCATTCATTAAAAATATGAAATTATTATTTGAAATATGGAGGGAGGATTAAAAAGTATCGCAAATCATGTCATAACATTTTTGCACAAAATGCTACCTGCCTTACCTATTTTTCATCATATGAACAAGTCCCTCGCGAAATTTCTTCCGTCGTGAACCAATTTGAATATGCCTAGCTAATCGAAACGATGACTTAGAAATATCAAGTCAAACGATGCAAGACATGATGATTCAGTATCAGTGAAAGTTAGCGTTGTTATGAACAAGTCTGACATTTTCAACTTCTCTGTAAGCGCGTTTGTCTCTAAGGACAGGGCACAGCGTCGGTTTTGGCTTTTGCAGAGTTCCCAGTTGGCAGAAACTGCACAACAGCACGCTATGCAAGAACTAGAATACCATCACTAGGATTTTTTTCGCTGATTGGATGATTTCATTTTCTGTAGTGACGGGGATTTCGAATGTTTCCACAGCACACTGGCCTGCTTTGTTTCGGGCGTGAAGTTGTACGCCCAAGATTCATCGCCATTCACCCCACGTTCCATAATCATGACCTTCAATGTAACGCACCATTGGCCCAAGCATAACATCATTCGCTGGCCCTTCTGTTCTTCTGATGGGTTCTTGGGCTTCCAGTTCGCACTGAATTTACGAAATTCCAATTTGGCTACTATCTTACGCTGTGCCGTATGAAATATTGAGCTGTTTTGCCAAGATTCGAAGATGCAACCGCCGCTTGTTTTGAATTGTCACTTTAATGCCTTCGAAAGGCAGTCACAGATCGACCGGAGCGCGATTCATCGTCTAAGTTTACTCGGGCCCTGTTCAAAGAGTCCAGACAATCAGCACCACACTCTTCCAAGATTTCTCTGTGAATATTATTCGGAGGTTTTTATTTTGCATACAAAAAATGTACCACAACTTGCTGTTATTCACTTGAGAACGATGTTAACACGCGCACCACCTTTGTTTATTATTAGTTACCGCTCTCAGCACCTGATAGGGCCACTGCTGTCAGTAGCAGAACGCTCAAACTTCTATCTGCCACTTTTGCACAACCAGATCCTAGTTTATTAATACTAATGTTTTTCGCCACCAGATATCTGGCATCTGACATTGCACCATACAGCCAATGGCTGATATATGACTTTACTAAAGCGGACATATTGTGGTGTGTTCCATAAAATGGTTACAATTGTATAGGATGATTTTATACCGAAGGAAATTTGTATCAAATTTATAGGGGTTTAAGGAAACTGTTGTGCTTTATTTTCAACATTTCAAAAACAGACTGCTGAACTTAATCATAACCATATCAGATCCAAAAAGAACTCTTCGAACAAATACATGATGGGATATTAGATGACACGTGTATTAAAGTGTATGAAATTGCTGAAACTACAAGCATTTCAAAGAACATGAGATCATAAAATATTGCAACAAGAGCATCTTAACAGTAACAGAACTGAATTTATGCTTTGAATTACAGCTGTGAATGTGACTTGGACCCAGCATCGTACACTAATCGAAACAGCAATCAAAATGGACAGAAGTGATGTTAGCTCCATCTGCAGGAAAGATTATAATCTTTTAGAATGCTAAAGTTCTTCCGATAAGGCTTATTGTGCAACTCCACAGGAAGAGACACTTTCACTGTTTCCAAAAATCTGTTTCTTGAACAAGTTGCAATATTTTGGTTCCAATGCCAGCGTCCGTTCTTAGGTCTTTACTGATTATAGAAAGAGTAGACCTCTTTCTTACAAGGAATGGGAAATTAAACAGAATGTGCAAGGCAGATTCCTGATCCTGTTTGCACAATGCAACGAAGGTTCATCGTTGTACAGCCCCCCCTTTACACAGATGTTTTCTGAAGTGACCATGTTCTATTATTAACGCAACTACTCTCCTTATTTTTCTTCTGTTCAATATTAGGAGAAATGAGGAAAAAGTGTTGCCTGGACCTAGGATAAATTTCCTAGCTTGTTTTTTGTCCAGGATAGGTTTGTCACCTAAGTTGGTGTTTTTGTTCGATCCATGTTTTTACCGCGGTCTTAGCAGTGCGTAACTGATTCCAATCACGGGCTCAGAGCTAACAAAGGGTATACTGATATACATATATCAGTCTACTTTTTTTCCCAGTTGATTTGGTTTTACATTTCCATAAATTCCCAGATGCCCCGGCACCCACCGCAGCTCAAGCCTGTTGAGAGACATTCCCATAGCAGTATAAATTTTGCCTTTTCGGAAAGAAGGATGAGAATTCGTTTACCATCTTAACCTTTCTGAAATCCTCTAAAAGTACAGTTCAGGAAAGCAAACACTTCTGCCTGTAAAACTGTGCAATGTTTCCCAAGGCTTATAGTTATATATGTGTCCTATACGGAATCCAGGTGAACCACACAAGTAGATTATGTCCATTTTCAGACTAATTTCTTCCATCCAGTCTTCTCGGGATCCGAGATGGAGAACAAAATTGAGTATTCATTAGATCACACCTCTTGCTCAGTACTAAAATATGCAGAAAATTTGGAAAGGAAGTATGTCCGTTGTTGCACAGCTGCTTCTCCAATTCTCTGGATTCACCAAGCGGTAAGCTCCGCTTGTAATTAAACGTCATGGGAGGGAAACCCAACAGTCTCCGATACAGTGGTTGGTTGGAGTACTTCTGAAGGCCTCTGCACAATGTTATTACCTGCTATAGTGCTTTGTAATGTTTTTCGCCACCAGATATCTGGCATCTGACATTTGTACCATACAGCCAAAGGCTGATGTATGGCTTTACGCTCATGGTTATTCCGATAATGCATTTGGTGGCTACAAGAGACTACCTGGCTCTGCCGAGAATGTTGTTAATATGATAGATTGATAATCTTTTAAACCTACCAGCAAAAAAGTGATGAGAATTGCAGAAGAAAAATCATTTTGTACATGTTCTCTCGGAAGAGTTTTAGCAAGGAGAATTGAAGTATGGATTGTTGAGGCAAGTACCTCTCAAATTTTTGCGCTCCCTGACATGCATCTCTTTCCAAAGCTGAAACTTTCCCGCGCTGCTGGTCAGCCTTTTCATCAAATCCAGAGGCATTTACAGTTGCAGAAGAATTCTTTACAGACCTTTCGGAAACCACTTTATAGACGAAATATACCTTAAATGGAAATCACGATAAAAAATGAAAACTCGTTCCGACTTTGTTGGTTGGAGAACTTGACAGGCCGTTGTCGTGCATTGCAATATTAAATAACTTTCATTTAAAGGTCCACTAACTGCCAAAATGAATACAGTGCATTAATTGATGGAGCAATGGATAATGGGCAAAGAAAAACTTCGGAAATAGCCTTATTAGGATAACATACTCTGGATTGACATCGAACCTAGGTCTGTCAGTTTATGAGCATCTGAAACAAGAGGGTAGACAGTGGGGCTCGTAATATCAACACGTTTTATATTCATTTCGTGTTTCTTTCTTTTCTTTTCTCTCTCCCTCCTCCCCCAGTTTTTCATTTTGTTTCTTTTGTTTTTGTGTATTCTTCAATTCCTTCTTCACCTTCATCTCTTTTGCTCCATCCCTCGCCTTTTCTCTCTCTCTCTCTCTCTCTCTCTCTCTCTCTCTCTCTTCAATTCTCTTCTTTTCTACTCAAGTTTTTTTTTCTCTCTTTCTGAGTATTTTCCTCTCCAAAAGTTCATGCCTCTATAACAATTTCTTATAGTGTATTTCGTTCTGTTAGAGAGTAGACATTATTGAACGTTTACAAAAAAGAATTAATCATACTGTGTTCCAGTATTGCATTTTAATCAGAAAACTTGCTGTCAATTTAAATATTTTTGGCATTTGTGAAGCAGTATTTGGGAGAAGAAGACTCGAAACAAGTAAGAAAGAAAGAAAAAAGAAAGTTTCAATTTAAATAGTTTTCCTGGGAGAGCGTTAATGAAATGGAACCATCAGCAGTCACATTGGGAAGAAGTTTAGACATACGAGCAATAAACAATATGGATATTGTCATACATCTCTCGCATAAATTTTCAAAGCACTTTCCACCAACGATGCATTTGCAGGAAGCAACCATGCCACGCATTCTCCGCTAAGCTCTTTACATAGGCAGCAACCATTTCTTCCGGACTGGAAAATCAATGTACATAGGCCGTTCTTCACATACCACAACAAGATCGCTCTTGTATTATTGAGCACACCTTAGCAACATAGACCACCTTATGGTGGCTGTCTTATTGTTTTTAACATGACTGTTTTTATTTCAGTCAATACATTTGTTACTGTTTACGTAATTGAACGCTCATAAGTGTATCACTTCAGTGAAAGTATTAGTGACAGACATATCCCCGATTTTAGCACAAATATTCAAATATATGCCAGGAAATTTTTCTTTAGGCGGTACATTAACACAATAACAACAAACAAATCCTTCTTCTTCTTCAACATACTCGGAGTCTTCTCATCTTGCAGTTTACAGTCGATGGGAACTGCAGGTGCTCTCAGGTGACCCGCCGCATTCTCCAGACCGTCCTATAATGGAGTCTACCTGTATCTACTGTGTACATATTGCTGGAGAACTATTATTTTTTATCTTTCCTATTTAGAGTAAAATACAGTTCAATGCCTTATATGTGTCTTATCACATTAATTTAAAGGTATTCTTATTTACTTATTACGTTTAATAAAGTAGATTCTTATAGTAATTTGTGATTTAATTTATATTTACACAATTAACATTGTTATTAATAAATATCACAGATTAAGTATTATTTCTCTCTTCGTGCCAGAAAACAAAACAAAAGGCATACATTCATGTGGTAGTAATTGAATCCCAGATCTTTACTGCTAAAGTTCAGTTCATGCACAGTGCAACACTAGTCAGAAAACGCCGAGAGACCCATAGCAGCCAATTCGGCCGAAATCGACAGACGCAGGAGACACCGGCAGTAACTTCATTGATGTGCAGAAGCAAACATTGCCATGGACTGGAACAAACCTCAGTTAGAGAAGGTGCAACTTTTGGACTGTATGCTAGATGAGGTAGCAATTTATTCCTAGAAATTTTTTTAAGAAATGGTCTACAAATATCTTCGCGTCACTGGGCCTGAGAGATTTGGTCAATTGATATGTGATTACTTTTAAACTTTTATACATTATGTCCAGCTATGCAGGATGTAGCTACTGACATGAAACCTTCCGGACAATTCATGAGTACTGCCACGTAACGCTTTCCATAGCTGAAGGTCGTAGCGGTTTATCCTCAAGGTTGGCATATTCATCCTGAATCGTTTGAACCACTGATAGCATTTCATCTTCTATCTAAATATTTCTTCAACTAGTGACATAGCACTCATATCGTTTCTCCAAAGTACTTTAAGAAGAACGCGTCGTCGAATATGCTTCATTAAATTTGGAGAATATAGATTGAGCATGTATAACGTATTCAATGTGTTTAAACTCGTCAAACTATTCTTTAAAATATTTTTTTCAACCAATACAAACAAAGCGTCCGCTACTTAGTAACCCAGAGGCAAGTGAAGAAATCGTTTGTAGGGGGGTTTCTGGCCAAGTTAATAAAAACAGCTGGAGCGTGTACATATTTTTATCTCGAGACTGCCGTCTTTCATTGTCCGCAAGGCTTACTCACTCACCATCACCATAATGTATTGCGCATTGAGAATCATAACAAGGCGCGTTGACGTTATTATACTAATTGGAGCAGTCCTTGAAGTTCCCGACCTTTTTTATGTCCTTGGAGTTGCTGAAGTTCTCTTTCAAACCATGGATGGGCTATGTGTGTGTATCATTCAGAATGTAATGCATGTACAAGGTTAGTGTAAAATAACTCAAGAGATTTGAAACATTTGGAATTCATCGGTTATTAATCTCGTCTTGATTTATCTCTTGCTCAGTGAGACAACTAATTCGTGCAAGACTTTGGCCGCATATGCAAGAAAGAATTTACGGATTGCTCATTCGCATCGGCAGTTTTCAAAAATTCACCGACAACTTAGAATGCCTTTTTGGAGAATTCTTCGAAACTGCTGGTAACCATACGATAATATTTCTTCAAACTCTTGACACCTAGTATCACGAACGACGAAAGTCTTTTGCAATGACCTTTGTTCTTTTATGGAATATGCATTTCTAGTCTGTTCCGGTCTCATACTTCGTCTCAACGCTTCATTGGCCGGCCTCACAATACCTAGGATGTTCACAAGATTGGCAGTTTAGAAGCAATTTTGGCTAACCAACCCTCTAACTATCTACTTAATTTACACCTTCTCTGTATTTATTTCAACATTCGAGCTCTTGTGCTACAGGCTACATCCTTTTACTGATCATTTCAGTAGTTCGAATTCTTTTGAAATATCTCTTGTTATTACTTAGGTTTCACTGATCAAGATGAACTGGTATGCCATCACGTTATAAAATTTAATTTACTTCTTTTCTTGTGTGGTGTCGAATCACATATATTTGAATATTTGCTTAGTTTAAACTATATGCTCACCGAATGCATCTTATAGAACGAAACTGTCCTTCTTCAATTACTTCCAGAAATTATTGGCAGATGAAAATGTTCCTACCAGTTTGGTTTTCTGTGATGAAAACGTCTTCTACCTATGGGCAAAGCGCACGAGTCTGAGCGTACCCAAAATTTGCTTGTTAATTTTTATTGACGATTTCAAACATTTCCTTATTTGAACAAGTGCATTCTCTGTGACAGATAGGCGATCACCATTAATACGTTCGAAATCTCAGTCTGCCTTGCGCAAGTCATTGTACGGTAGAGGGAAGGGGGTTTTTCGCGGAATTTTCGTTACTGTGTAGGCTAGCCTTGGTCTCAGCCTTCCCTCTTCTGACACTTAATAGAACCTGAAGTTAACAGTAAAACAAGTATGCAGACAATACCATTTAAAATATAGAAATTCGCTATTTTAATTGTGTCATTGTAATAAGGAGTGATATAATTATTTTATTTTAACAATAACTGTAAATATCTTTTACTATGACTTATTATTTTGAAAACTCATTCCTAAACCCTCTCCATCTTTTTATTTTGCGCAGAACCATGTAACAGACCGGTAGCTCTTCGCGCTAGCCATTTATAACTGTTTTCTCTCTATTTAATCGTAATTGTCAATGCCAGCGGAACGGCGCGGTAGCTAGAATTATGACGGTCAACTCTCAGTTAAAAGTAAAGAAGTCATTTTAAGAGCGACTGATCTATATACAAACAGATTTGAGGGGAGCCATGGAACACGAGCTTTATTTTGTAGCTTAGCATTAATTTAAATTAATTAACACTTAAACTTTTGACAGTCACAATGCCATGTGTTGTACATAAAAAATTGATAATATTACAGATTTATTTTCGGCGTATATTTAACATAAATTATATTTTCCATTAATTTGGACGTCCCCAACCTTACCCTTCTGTATATAAAACCGCGATTCGCCACTGCTTTCACATTAAATTGTTATAATGTTAGAAAGTGGGGAATTGAAAATATGCGTGCACACATACGAGGGTAGCTCCATAAGTTTCCGGCCTAACCATTTTCTAGATGTGATAAAGACAAAAACTATATTTAATTTTTCAATGTAGTTACCTTATATTGCAATATACTTCACATTTTTAATTAACATTTTAACCCCCCCCCAAAAAAAATAGTCAGAAGTTTTGTCTGCAAAACGGACATAAACAACATCCATCACTTCTTCATCACATTTAAATTTCCTTCCTCGAAGGTCCTTCTTGAGTTTTGAGAAGAGGAAATAGTCGCTGTGAGCTAGATCTGGGCTGTAAGGTGGATGGTCGATCTGCTTGAAGCCACATTTCTTCACAGCTTCCTTTGCAACAAGAGCTGTGTGCACAGGCGCGTTGTCTTGAGGAAGGCGCACATTACCACTCAGCTTTCCTCGCCTTTCGGAAGCACGCAAATAGTCTGTGCAGTAGGCCAGCATAGTGCTCCCCATTTACTGTGGTGTTCCTCTCCTTGAAGTCAATGAAGAGTATTCCTTCACAGTCCCAAAAGATTGTGGCCAAGATCTTCTTGGTTCACTGAGTGGCCTTGGGCTTTAGAGATGGTGCTTCGCCAGGTTTACACCACTCCGTTAATTCTCTTTTGGACAAGGGATCATAGTAGAGGGCCATAGTTTCTTCTCGTGCAACAATGGTTTGCAGAACTCTCTCGTTGCCACGGCAGAGCTCCAAAGATGTCTAACAACAGATGGCTCGTTACTGCTTATGGACTAAGGAAAAAAGTCTAGGCACCTATCTTGCACTAACCTTATTCATGAATAATTCGAAGGACTGTTTTTTTAGAAAGCCCCAAACCAGCAGCTATCTGTGTAATTTTTAATTGGTTTGGTAGACTGATTATTGGTCACTTCGGTGTTGTTGCCCACACTTCAATGACAACAATTTCTCAAGGTGAATATTTTGTTGATTCGTACTCACCAGGACTGGGAGAGGAGTTCAATAGCGAAATAAGCACGCGATGCGGTGGAAAATAATATATATATATATATATATATATATGTGTGTGTGTGTGTGTGTGTGTGTGTACTTTATTATGTTCTAAATCTTTTGCGTCCTCTGGTGTTTTGCGTACGTTAGACTTATATACATCGACTACACACTTAGTTGTCGCGTGTGAAACTTACCGATGAGTGCCGCGGCGCTTGAAACTGAAAACTGCTCAACTGGTGTATCGGAACTAAGTAACTAATAACTACTACTCACCCGAGTGTCAACTTAAAAACTGCATAACTGACGTATCAGAACTGCCTGCCCGCATCCAAAGTAGAAATTATCTGCGTCTCTGAGCTGATTCTGTGAACTGCGAGCCTCAGCAGGGAGAACTCATAATACTGCGAACTGCGTGCATCTTGCCGCATGTAGATGCTTACTGAAGAAAGAGCAAATGGGTCAAACTGAATGCCCTCGCAAAGCAAAACTCTCTCATATATTTAATTCAAATAAGTAATCGTTGGTCTTAACAATGCCACGGGACCATGCTGGCACGCGCAAGTTTCGCGCCTATCTTTAAAAGTTCAAATATACAGTTTCTATTGGCTGGTTCAAGTTCACCTGCCCCACGTATGATTCGCTATTTTTGAAAGTTTACAACATTTTGTTGGCATTGACTAGTTTAAAGACTAACAGTACAGCTGCCTGTCCCGTGTCGTACATTTACGGCACGAAAAAGAACCTCAAGCCTGAAGGAGAGGCCTCTGAGCAAAATTTGACGGCCGTTTCACGCCCTGAGTTGAATGGGACGCTGATGACCTGAGCTGTTAAAGAGCGTCCATAAATAAATCAATCAAAAAAAAAAAAAAAAAAAAAAGCTGCCTGGGGTTCATAGCTCCCAAAGAATTTAAAAGTACTTCAGTTTATTAACTTTCCAACGGAGTTCTTTTAAAAAGGGCTTCACACATGACCCTCGAGTTTCTTGTACAGAATTTTAAGACCATGTTGACTTTCCAAGCTATCATAACCGAATATCACCAAAGACTTCCTCATTTGTACAATTCGCATGTAAATATGCCGTTTTACACACACACACACACACACACACACACACACATTGATTGATTAATTTATTTATGGACGCTCTTTAACAGCTCAGGTCATCAGCGCCCCATTCAACTCAGGGCGTGAAACGGCCGACAAATTTTGCTCAGAGGCCTCTCTTTCAGGCTTGAGGTTCTTTTTCGTGCCGTAAATGTACAACACGGGACCCACGGCTTTACTTCCCTTCCGAAGGAAGCCATACTTACGATTTTTACGCCCGAAAAACCATCGGTCCTGGCCGGGTTCGAACCCGCGATCTTGGGTTTAGGAGGCAAGTATGGTAACCACTACACCACCAGGACCGACACACACACACACACACATTTAAATGGTATATTCATTATTAATTACAATACATAAAATAGTATTATTAGGTTTGAAACGTGCATATTTATATTTTATTGAGAGTGGGCTGTAATAACTGTTTCCAATTGTAAGGTGTATATAAGGAATACGACACGTTTATTTTTAAGCTTATTATAAAAGCTTTGATGGGGAGAAAAGTTCATTAGAAACTGAGTAGCTAATCCTTTACACTGTGTTAAAACAATGGTGTCATCAAATATGTAGTTTCACTTCATACAGAGGTGCTGAAGTTTCGGGCGTTTCCGCCATTATATGAAGCACTCGTCATACTTCGTCCTTTTTGCAACGTATGGGAGGGGGGCAGGGCTGAGTATAACACGATCCCTAATTTTAGCCTACATCTCCTTCCTCTCAGATTAGTTACAAAAGTTAGTGGTGGGAGAGATTGGGCTTCCCGTCATTGATTGGATGCAGAATGGCGTGCTGAAGGGCCAGGTACACTCGCTGTCATATGCAAATGCGTAATATGCCAAGAGCAGCGGTCTAGAGCTTCGCTATTTGCACTATAAAAGTGGAATCAGAGGAGTTCTTGAGATGAGCATTATTAAATAAAAACATATATAGTAGCAATTTAAGTGAAGCCGTTTGCTGCATTCTTTCAAGAAATTTTATGCCTGGTTTTCTTTAAAATTGTTTAAAATATTTACATTTAACCTGTGACATAAAACATATACAAAATAATTCAAACGTTTATATATATACATATATATAAACGTTTGTAATATTTTGTATATGTGTATATATATGTATATATATGTATATATATAGCAGTGATATTTTATAAGAAGGGGGTTAGGTAATTAAAACATGTGCAAGAATGGAGGGAATGATTTGGAAAAAAGAAAATTAATTTCATTGATTATATGGAATCTCCGACAATGGTTTCCACCGACTTATATTTTGCCACAGCTGTTGAGCCTCTACTGCTGGATTTTTTATGGTCCTGTGACCATAGGGGAAGGAATCTTGGAGATTAATTATGTTTTTCGTTATGGAAGAATTTATTGCACATAAAATGTACTGCCGTTATTTTCTGGAGAATATGAGCCACTTTCGCACTAACTATGACGATCACTCTGACGTTTCTTAATTTGATAAAGACTGATCCTGAAATCAACTAATCCTGAGGCGCAACTGAACTAAACTACTAAAGCTCATCCACTTAGAACTGAGAAAGCCCTTCCACTGATAATGCCCCGCTGAATACCCTTGCAGGCCGCAAAATTACAAGACTAAATACACATGGCCTACGTGACTTTTTACATGTAGATATCAATTCAAGCTTCTAGCTTCTTGCCTTGAAGAGGTTATCGGCCTGTCTTTTCATCCTGTAGTTGGCATATGTTTTATTATGCCTATCGTGCTTTACAATTCTCTAACAGTATACAAATAAAAATCTTACTCAAGGATTCTCCTTTAGAAATTTCTACAGAAAACAGCACTTGGGTCATATTTACAAATATTGTTTCAGTAAGCAACAGAAATTCCCTAGTCAGATTTTATGACTGGGGTAGTTTTCTGCACCCTGGCAAGAAAATAACATTTTACACACAATAATTCAATACTTGTACAGGAAATAAATGACAATAAACTCATGACTATAATGAGAAAATTTCATAAAATTACATGCCATAATTAATATAATTAAATGTGGAGGTAGCAGCTTATAAATGCTGTGTATGTGTGTATGCAATCAAAACCCTAAAGTTTAAAAATGAAGAAAAATCAGCATTTAAATTTCCCTTTATGCGTTATAATTATTTTACTGTTCCTCTTTATAAAACACTCATGTGGCTATATTGGTTATGGGGAGGACATGATACCTTCTTTAAAAATGGTCATATAGGGTGTGTTCTAATTCATCCTATTGTACAATACCTAACAGGAAGGCTATTCAATAAAGAATGGTCATAGTATTTATACAACAAACCTTTACTCAGCCTCATCCTTTTGACAATTTTTCTCAAAGTAGTTCACGTTGTATGCAACGCACCTGTCCCAGCGCTTCTGATGATGCAAAAGTTCCTCTCCCGAAATTGTTTCTTCAATTTGCAAAAAAGTAAAGAGTCACAAGGGCTAAATCTGGACAATAGAGAAGGTGAGGACACACATCACATTGATTTTTGTGAGATATTCAGCAGCATTTGCGATATGCAGCCGTACATTATCATGGTGCAGCTTGTTTCACGGAAATGTATATTTTGTTTGGGTTCGATCCCCCATAGGCAATTTTTTTCAATATTTTTTTCTCTCACAATAAATGTTACTAGTTATTTTTTCTTCAAAGTTTTTTCTGCACTATTTTAATGGAATAAATGTTGCTTTTTTCATTCGTGGGTTTGTAAGTTAAAAAAAAAAAACATAAAAAAGTAGTATTACTCCATAATAACACTTTTTTCTACATTATTCTTAATCCAGTTTTATTCATAAAGTTACATTATATTAGCTTAGATTAGGTTAAATTAAGTTTAAAAAAATAACAACATAAACAAATAAAATTCATTTGTTTGGTTAAATTAGTTCAATTTACAAAAAAAAATGTATTAGATGATGATAATAATTCTCCATAATACCATTTTCTACCCTATTGTTATCCAATAAATGTTAGTTTTACATACATAAGGTCAAGTTAGGCTTTTTAGATCAAGTTGAACAAAAAGGTAACAAAACAAAAATAAATATTCGTTAGGTTAGGTTAGTTCAGTTTAACAAAAAATAATAGAAAAAAAACCCTCCATAGTTACACTTTTTTCTACACTGTTCTTAATCCAATAAATGTTACTTATAATAGGGTAGGTTAGTTTTTTAACAAAAATAATTGAACACAAACAAATAGTTCATGCATTAGGTTAGTTAAGTTTAATTTTAAGAAAACATAATACAGCATAAAAATCATATGATAGGCTATTTTAGTTTAAGTTTAGCAAGAAAAAATAAATATTAGTCTATAATAACACTTTCTAAATTCATTGCTTTTTTAAATGTTTTAAAATTTTTTAATCTTAATAATTTTTTTACGGTATTCTTTATCCAATAAATGTTACTTTTCATCCATTAGGTTAGGTTAGTTTTTTAACAAGAAATAATACAACATTAAAGAAATAATATTACTCCATAATAACACTTTCTAACTCGTTACTTATTTTTTAAATCTTCATAGTTGTTCTACATTATTCTTAATCAAATCAATATTACTTTTTCGGATAGTTCAGTTTAAGTTAAAAAAAAAAACTAATAGCTCATAAGCAAGTTATATTACTTAATAACAGCACTTCTATATGAAACGAAGGCTTCTGCTGGTTGCAGCCCCGAACAGTAGCTATCGGCTTTCTTCGCTACGGTTCGGTTTGCAACTATATGCCATCCACGTGAATGGGCAAGTAACTATCACCAGCTGACGATGAGTTTAAATAGCTAAAAATCTCTTGGCATTCAGAAATCGAACGACAAGGACTTTCTCTTTGGACCACTCCTCCGTGAACTGTGGATTGCCGTTAAATCAATTATGCACGGTACTGTCAACTGTCGAGGTACTAAGTGAAGCAAAACAATTACTGTGCGACCATTGTACAGATGTTACATTCCTTGTTTTGGTACCGCCTTAGTAAAACCATGGTTTTATGAGAAAGGAGAGCATTTGAGAATGCTTTTGAGACTCCCCCCCCTTTTTTTGCTACGCTAACGTTTATTATAAGTCTGTTCTCTAACTTCTGTCTTTGAGCATGTTTAAAATACAAATTTCATTGAAACAAATCGTTGGGCATGCGGAAATGAAATGTTCCATGGTAACGATAACTTTAAACAGTAAAACGTGGTCGAAACATTTGAAATTTACTTGTGTAGCGGAGATAAGACTTAGTGTTAATATTTCATTATGGGTTAGCATGACGATCCCCATGGCGGTCGAGACTTTCTTTGCTATCGCCCGTTTTCATGGTTTCATTCCATTCGTCACTTTCTTGATCCCTTCTTTATTTAATTAACAACTTCTGATTCACAATCGCAAACGCATTTTTGAGATTGGAATTTACCACCCACTTTTCTCGTCTTCTTTTGAACCATTTAAGTAAACTGGAGAAGAGAAGTTTTAATTCTGGACGCACTGTACATAGCAAAGACTTGAATTACAGAAAAACATATATGCGGCTGGACTTTTAAGGATGCCTTGTACTTTAAACTTCGCGCATATAGCCATCCGGCCCCGCTCCCCACGACGCTGAGCTTTTGGCCTAATCTGCAATGATGCTATTTGAGTTACGTACTGCCTAAGCGCAGCTGCCGCAATAGGAAAAATGTAGACAGGGTTGTTGCTCAGAATGTTAGTATTTTTATTTTAGTATTTATACCTTTACTTAAAGCATTAACTGATACTGTATTGAAATCAGTATAAGTACTAACCTGTGTTATAAAATATGTAGAAAACGATGCCCCTCAGCGGTAATACGTTGCCGGCAGCTGCGTAGGAAATTTCTGTATTCCATCTAACTTTTTTTCAGTAAGAACACGGCGTAGTAGGTCATAACACGTTTCTTATCATCGAGAGATTAGATCTCTGGTAACTATTAAACAACTTGGCGAACATGTCTCTACCTGGAACGCGATTACCATGGTGTTTTCTTACTAAGAATCCGTATCGTACAAATAAATTCATTCTTCGAAACTATAATATTATGTAGTGACATAACTAACGAAGAATAATTAGCACACAATGAAAGCACAACCACTCGCTGACAAAGCATCCCTCAAGCCGCTTTCTGCATGTGAATTTTACTACCTTGGGCACCGGTTTCTCCCATTATGCAGTCGCCCTCTTCCAGCCCATAGCTCAAATAATCTCACTGGTAATCAGCCTTCCCTGCTCTGTAGGCGGGTAACTTGCGTGTTTATGGTAGTGGTATCCAGCCAAAACGTTACCGAGCTCAGGCAAGGTCCCGGGTTCGAATTCCTTGAATTTGTTTGTGACTTTCCCTGGTTACTGAAGCGAATGCTGGGATGCATCTGTCCTTTCCATTATTTTGCCACGCTCACGTTTCATTCCGTTGCTTTTGTTACAGGGAGTGATTTATTTATGGACGCTCTTTAACATCTCAGGTCATCAGCGTCCCATTCAACTCAGGGCTTGAAACGGGGGACAAATTTTGCCCAGAGGCCTCTCTTTCAGGCTTGAGGTTCTTTTTCGTGCCGTAAATGTACGACACGGGACCCACGACTTTACTTCCCTTCCGAAGGAAGCCATACTTAGGATTTTTACGCCCGAAAAAATCCATCGATCCTGACCGGGTTCGAACCCGCGTTCTTGGGTGTAGGAGGCAAGTATGGTAACCACTACTTCACCACCGGGTTCGAACCCGCGTTCTTGGGTGTAGCAGGCAAGTATGGTAACCACTACACCACCACGACCGACAGGGCCGACAGTCCCAGTATAGATGGATTGTGTAGCGTTTGATCGTGGTTTAAGTTTCGACCCCAGCGTCTAGTATAGAAATGAGCCTTTTGAGGGGCTCCAACTCAGGTCAAAGCCAGCGTTGGGAAACATTAGGCACCCCATTTTTATCCGAGCCTCGCCACTCCTGAATCCTGACCTCCCAATGTCTCCCTCGCTGCATCCCTTCCTCCCAAGTCCGAAACGTAATCAAGTATGGCTGGGCTGAGGACTATGGCACACCCAGTCCAGCCTAATCGGGCAACTCCCGAAGGCAGAAGCTTGAATGCAGTCCTAATAACTTCAAAAGCACTACAGGTATTCAGAGTCTGTAGAGCGCTTATTGGTGCGCCTAGATCGACAAAGGCAACTGGCTCTATCAAATGCAATTATATCGGATTGCAATCTCAAACGTTATATCTCCTAGCCGCTTCTAACTTCAGCTCTTATTGCAATGGCAATGAATACTCTGGAAAGATCATAAAATCCTCGTGTATGAGATCGAAATTTTGCTTGCGCTATTAATGTTTAACTTCCATGCAGCGCGGTGCGAAAATACGCGAACTGTGTTTTGTCGTAAATTATACTCTAGTCAGAATGCATAAAACGGGAGAGAGAGAAAAAAAAAAAAAACATAAATCTGCGATTCTTATAATGTTACGTAAGTGGCAATATAAGTTGTAATCTGATACAAAGCCGTCATATGTAACTTTACAACTACATGCAATAAACTATGCTTCTTGTAATACAAAGACTTAAATGATTGTAAAGCTGGGTAGTAGTTTATATCTCCTTAAGCTGCACCATTTTTTATGTTTTAGTTGGCCATACATGTATCAACTTTTCCAAGCAGAAAGTCATGCAGAATTTTTAGCTTTTGGTAAATGCTGGCTGTAATTTTCAGCTGCAGATATCGATTCTTTGCAATTCCAATCTTATTGTCTAGCCTGTTTTTAGGTCTTTATTTTGTTGTAAAATGATGTGATTTTCATTACTGGTCTGTTCATTTTTTTGTCTACTTTTATTTTATAATAGGTAGGTTAGGTTAGGTTAGGTTAGGTTAGGATAGGATAGGATAGGGTATGGTAGGGTAGGGGAGATGTAGGATAGGTAGGTAGGATGATGGAGAGTAATCTTGTTTAGAATGTCTACTCTTTCTCAATATTTTCGAAGATTTTGTTGCGATTTTGTCCCAACACAGTCCTAAACTACTCTACAATATATTACAACTTTACCCTAAAATTTGGAAACAAAAAACCCTATATACAATTTATTTTTCTAATAAAAAAGAATTATACTAAAGTCAAATCTGGGTCACCATGGTAGGACAATAGTAATTTAACCTGAAAATCTTGGTAAAACAATTTTTAAAATGTTTAAAATTATATAGAATTAATTTCTGTACACATGTTTATTTTCAAAATTTATTTATTCACATAAAAATAAAATATATAGTAACATAATTTACTTGAGATATCCCCTTTTCAGTAAATTGATAAAATGTTACTACTTGGTATCTGCCTTTCCATTCCGGAACATTAGCGCCTCCTATGTAGATGGATTACCAAGGAGAATTTAGTTACACTTATTTTCCTACAGAGGGCAGAGTTACAGGTAGTGAACCCATCGCCTCTATCACCATCTGACAGCGAATTAAGGTATTAGATGGGGAACGTTCAATAATTTTGTCCAGCGATCTCTTTATTCTTGCATGGAGTTCTTTAACGTGCGGTAATTCTAAGAGACGGCTTAAAGTCTCTCCCAAAGGACTTGCGATCGTGATTTTGACATCCAAAAAAAAAAATCAATTGATGGCCGTGAACCTTGAAAGCGCGCTAATCCTAGGCCCCCGAGACAGACAAATTGATATTAGCTGTGCAAGTAATGTGTTTTGTTTGGGATTTATATTAAAATATCTCTACATAAATGTTTTATTTTAGTATACGATGTTAAGTTTTTTGTGAACCCCGTAGAGTTATTTTCAGAACTTCGAGTTTGGTATACCCGTTCTAAGAGATGAATATCAAGCAAACTCTTACGAACTTATTCTTTATGTCTTCTTCTTGAATGTAGGAGACGACAGCAAGCTGGAACAAAATTAGTGGCTGTCGTTCATTTAGTATTCATAAGTGAATTTTGCATATGTGCTTCATTTTCAGATTAATACATTTCAGATAATTAGCGGTTTTCAGTAAGGTTCGTGCTATATAAACATATATTTAACTTATATATTTGCTAAATGCATTAAAATGTTTTGGCCCACGAGAACGATTTACCCCTTCACTTAAATGTTTTCTAAGAGTTGATTAATAAATTTAAGCATTTTCAAGGCAATGCCTTTAAATGGCGTTGCTAGTTGTGAAGCAACTTTATGCCCAAATAAATAGAATTTTATTACACCTTACTTTTCTATAAGAAAGCATGTATGGGCATATGGCGCAATTATGACATGTCGTTTTTTGTTCGTTTACGTAATTGTTCGTTATTAAAATAACACTTTCTAAACACATATGGAAATGTTAATATGCTTTAAGTTACAAATTATAACGGTTTAGAAGATTTTGCAACTGTCGAGCTCTTCCAAATAATTAAAACTCAGTTTTCAGCAGTACTCCTTAATAATGCTGTGTATTTTAAATAACAGAATAGTAAATTCTTTTCTATAAAAATATCTGAAACATTGAGAGAAACAGGTTCTGTCATTACTTTTTACACGATAAACAGCAAATTTCCTGCAGTTCAGTAAATTTCCAGCAAGTAATGTTTCATTATTTTTAGAAATGAGTTAATATATTAATTTTAAATATTAGATTGTTACTTATTTTGAGTTTAAAATTGAAGGAAACTATTTAAATACGGACACTATTTATAAAACACGAAGAGATTTGTGTTGAAACCCCGCCATATAATGATGATGATGATAATGATGATGATGATAATAATAATAATAATAATAATAATAGGAATGCTAGGTTGAATATTTTTTTCTGTATTGAGGGGGGAGAATGATGAATTGATTAAATAATTGTAATCAGTTTCGTCCTGATATATCAATATCCTTATTTAATTATATATTTTATTATATTCTTTCTCGAATAACATATATTATTATTATTATTATTATTATTATTATTATTAAAGTATTTCTTTAACGTATTTCATCATGTAATTCTGGGCGTGAAATGGCCTATAAATTTGCTCAGAGGCCTCTTTAGGCTTGAGGTTCTTTTACATACCGTATATCTACAATAGGGGACCCACAGCTCTACTTCCCTTCAGATGGAAACCATGCTTAGTATTTTATACCATAAAAATCCATCGATACTGGTTCGAACCCGCGGACCTTTGGTTTATGAGGAAGTATGATTATTACTCAGCCGATACCAAAAGAGGCGCCAAATGACCATTACTCATAACCAGTGTTGCCACTGCTGAACTAAAGAACGGGCTAAACCGGTAACAAAAATGAGCTAAATTCTCCCTCAAGGGGGCTAAATATTTTCTAATATTCCCCACAAGTATTAAATTATTATTATTAATATTATTATTATTAATAATAATAATAATAATGATGAGAAATAATTGAGCCGAATAATCACAAGCAACAATTTCATATTACAATATCTTATTTAGATGCTACTATTTATCTTACACGTATACATTTTGATAACATGGCATGACCTTGAACACTATAGGAACACTATATAGCTACACAACAAGCGGGGATCACTCAATTCCTTCTTCTTCTTACGTAGCAAAACAGCGAAGGTGGTCGATTTTTACATTATACTGCCTGTTTATTGCCAGAACAATTAAAATTATGTTAGAATAGTAAAAGATACATTTTGGCTCAGTGGTTTGTTAAATAAGTAAAGTTCTGGCTATAAGCATTTCACGATTTTGTATGGCTAAGTTGGCTAAGTTGGCAAGAATGCCTTGCACCATACATAAAGGCGAATGTGGTGATTACTATTAATAAATTTAGTTGTTACACCTGACGGAGCCGCTCAGTGCGGTACGTTTACAGTGCTAATGAGTCGGCGAAATTCATTATCTGAGTCCCATTGATGTCACATTATTAATTTCATTAATGGTATATTCAAATTCAAAGGAAAAACTCACTTATGATAATGGTTGAGCAAGTGGTACAGTGCTGTGCTTCTATGAAACCCTAGATTTTACTCCAGATTTTATCTAAAAGTGCTAGAAGGGGCTATTTAAAAAATTGGGGGCTAAAGACCAAGTATAAATGGCTACATCTAGCCCGAAAAGGGCTAAATTGGCAACGCTGTCGAATAACCCAACAATAACACTGATAAGCTCTCCTGCTGTTTATCCTAGACTGCTATTGGCTGAAGCTATTACATCACTCCATGTGGGGTTTGTCTGCTGTGAAATTCTAGATTGTTAATGGTTAAAGCTAAAATATTATTGGTGCGGTAAGATAGAGAATCTCTGTCGCTATATTATCAATGACTCTGAAAAAAATGTGGGGAAGGAATTCTTTTCAACGTTTGGGTACACGATGAACACGGCAATTATATCACTAGGCCCCGATTGATTTATTTATTCATCGCACGTTATTAGGAAAACTTTTGTTATACATTTCGAATATATATAAGTGGAATCACAAAGAGCTGTTTACATAAAATATGAAACCCATCTAAACTTGGAAGCCTTTTTTTTAAATCTCGTTTATAATATTATATTTATTAAAAATAAAATAGTGCGAATTACCGTATTTATTATAAAACACACAATAAACACAATTTAGAACAACTGAAAGTCTCAAAACCGCGCTAAACACGTTAAAATCTTTCTTTACTAATTTCATAAATGGTTCAAGCAAGATCTCATTGAATGCCTAGCGCGCGTACAACCCTCTCCCCTTCCCCCTCGTTGCTGCACACACACAAACGCTCTAATTTGGAATGTTATTCAGGTATCTGGAATTGCTAGCCCACAATTAGGAATGCCATTTGTTTTCTCCATTGCTGTGAAATCATTCTTCAGCAAGCGTTTAAAGCAATTAGACAGAATTCTTCAGTGCTGCTGCTTTGATAGCAATGCACAAGCAGAATTTGCTTTGGGATCTTTCTCAAAAGGCGGGAGGAAGAGGAAGATGGATAAATTGATAACGGCTTTATGTGTTGTGGGGTTAGCATGCGGGAAACAAACGGTTGCATTCAAACTACTGCAAAATGAGCAATAGCATTTTGAATGTGTTTAGACAATGTAGTCTTAACAGTTGGCAGGAATACTCGAAAAGAAACCATTTGTCCTGAGGTGAACAAGAAATTTAAATTAAAAAAAAATTAAAAACTTGTTTTTAATTTTCTTAATTATAAATGAACTAAAAAGTATAAAATAATTCATTCTAGTCAATTGCAGATTTACTATCTCATGCAAATTCATAAGCTCATAAACTTTTTTAGAAAAATTCTTCCAAACGAAAAACATGGAGCGCATGCAATGGTTTGTGTGATTAATTTAAACTATAAATACCCTTAAGAATTATTAATTTTATCTATTGCATGCGCCGCACGCTTTTCGTTTGGAAGAATTTTTCTAAAAAGTTTATGAGATTATGAATTTGCATGGGGTTATAAATCTGCATTTGGCTAGGATGAATTATTTTATACTTTTTAGTTCATTTATAATTTAGTTTTAAATTTTCTATTTCTCGAATAAGTATCAAACTTTTATTCTGTTCAGAAAATAAAAACGCGTTTTTTTAAAAAAATATTTAAATTATTTTATACTTTTTAGTCTTGTGTGCACGTAATTTTGCAATCAGTATTAAACATCTCGATTAAATAATGACGAAAATTGAGCAACTTTTAGATGTAGTTCATTTTATTTTCTCTTGATCACAACTAAAATAGAAAATTGTTTTATCCACTCCATTGACATATCGAAACGTTTGATTAATCATTGTTTTTTTAATTAAAAACAAAATACAGAAACACAAAGTTAATTTTGAAAAGTTTTATTTCAGTATTAAATACATTTGTACCAGATCCTCAATATAGAAGTCAAAATCTTTGATAATATATGTAACTCATTATATTATTTTAAATATAATACTCATTCACTACTTATATACAAAATTTAAATATCAATACATTATTAATACACTTGTTACACATTAACACTAGCGCAATTGAATTTATGTAATAGAAATCAGATTTATTAAATGTTATTTTTTAGGAATTAATTGTGAGGATTTAAATTTGTGTTTTTATTTGAAACGTTGCCATGGCGACTGTATTGTTATCAAACTGTTTAGCATGTCGTTGCATGTCATTAGCGAGTCGAGAAGAACGTTTTTTCATCGTCTCAATTGATCGCGCTTGAGTCCTGCGTTTCTTGGAATTTGCTCGTTCGACATCGCGCTGTTTATTTGAATAGTTGCCATAGCGACTGTATTGTTTTCAAAATACGACAAAAAGAATTCTAATCATTTTAGATTCAAATAAAACGTTGATATTAAAAATAAATCAAGTTACACTATAATTTGTTTATTGTATTGATAAATATAATACAGTCACCATAGCAACTGCTCTTATTTTTAAATAAAGATTATTATAAATTTTATATTTTTATGCGTTATTAACGAAACTACAGAAATGTGTTCTTACTATTCAATCTTACATTTTTTAACACCTTGCACTGCTTTACTTTCAAAACTGCGGGACCATATTTTTGAACCGTGGAACCATTGAACCATGATAATTACCGTATTATGTTGTATTGTCATCCGTTTCTGATATATGTGCAAATTTTCAAGCCTCTATCTCAGTTAGAAGTGTATGAAAAATTAATTACAAAATTCTACCTAAACAGACAAGAAAGCGAGTTAATAAAAATTGTTTGTATTTGTGTTTTATTGTCATGTGCTGAAGTGAGCTTTATCGCGAAATACATTAGGTAAGAAAAAAAATAGTAAAAATAAATACTAAATAAAAATCGCCTTTCTTTATCGTTGCTTCTGCACATTCATTAAAAATATTATTATATTCATAAACGTTAAGGGACTTTTAAATTTTAAGAGTGTCAGCTGCAAGAAGAACTGTTCTTGTGTTCTCAAAGGTATATAAAAAGCTATGTAAAGTTTTATATTTTTAAAGCTATGTAAAGTAATGGGAATAATTATGAAACTATCTTCTATAATATAATAACAATTTTTATGTTAATTTCGAATTTGAAATGAAATAGCCCCAGGAGATATGTCAGCTTTGAGTTATATTCGACAAATTAATTCCAGAAGAACGGTTTAGTCCTTTGCTTTATTATAAACAACTGAACATTTGAGGTTATTGTAATAAGTTAAAGAAAAATAATCCAACATTTGAGGTTATATTAAGAAGTTCAGAGAAAATACATAAACGAATCGAAGCAAAAGTAATATGAAAACGAAACAAACAATGTACTGGTTTGGGGCACCATGTTATTAGCTATCAGTGTAATTCAATTATCATTGGTAAATTGTGTGTCAGTTAGCTCTCATTGGCTGAAAGACATTCGTATGGACATCAGAATTGTATAAGTATTTACTCCAGTCTCAATATAATGCTTGTGAACAAATAATAACACAAAGTAGACCACCGCATTCGTGCTTTGTGCGACCCGGGTGCAATTCCCGATGGGTCAGTTTTCTTACAGGCTTTTTCAAGGATTTTCCCTTAGGTTTTAGGGCGAATGCCTGGAAAACTTCGGTCACAAAGCCTCCGAAGCTCATTCTGCCCTTTATCATGCCCCGGGCATGGCAACTACTCTTAATATAAAATAGCCCAACCTAAAATCGACAACACACTAGCCAGACAGGTGAAGCATTTCCCAAGTCCGGATAGACAGCGATGGCATTGGAACAACATATTAAGACATGCTATTATAAAGTCGCTCCGCAGCCATTGTGTAGCCAAAATTTCACTAGGGAAGCGATTTTGGGTGGCATAATTTTGTGTTCACTTTACCACCAAGGCAACACTTGACGTTACAAACCGACGTCTTCCTGGGGCTGAAGCCCGAATGACAGCGGAGAAAGCCAAATTCCGCCTGAACGACAGTGTGAGTTAGAAAGTGCTAGTAGTATGGAGATATATTATTTTTCTTGTTAAACCTAACCTAACCTATGGAAAATTAACATTTATACTATTAAAAACAATGAACACAAATTATGAAGGTTAAAAAAATATTTTATTAAGAACAGTGTAGATAAATTATGTAGATTGCAAGAGATGACAATAGATTACAAGTGAAAAAATGTTACAATGGGGAATTCAACCTACGACCTTTGCTTTAGTAGCACGAGGCTCTAACTGAGGTAACAGGATGACATGCAAAATAAAGAAAATATCCGCGAAAAGTAATCCCTATTACTAAAATCGTAAACAGTCGGCTTTCTTTGCAACCATTCGGGAGTGTGACCCAGGACGATGTCGGGGCCAAGATAAAATCAAGCACACCCTTCAAAGTCCAAACCTCCTGCAATACATGGCAATGGAAGATAACCTCTTTATCAAATAGTGTGGAAAAATTGCTAGTCAGGCATTCTGGATTAGCTTCAATTGTAGATGATTCCTTTAATCATTTGTGCCGCCTTAGTGATTCGCAGAGATCAGTGACTTCATAAATCATTACCGAAATGCCTTTTCCTCTAGGTGATCTAAAAGCATATCGTATTGCAAATTTATTTCTGGTTATCATTGAGTGCAAAAAAAATTGGAGAACTCAATTTCATTATGTACATTCGCAGAGTTTGTAATCCGTCCCGTGGGTACAGTTGGTACAAATGACCACTGGCGATTCCTACTGGTCTCCATTTGTGCAAACAAAATGACTGTTTTCGATTCTCATCGGTAAATTTATACAAATGCCTTTCGGCGTTGTTCTATAGTTAACTGCTGATGGAAGCTGTTGAAAATGTGAAAATATCATTACAGGTCTCTCTGTCTGTCTTTGTGCTTCTGTTATTGAGGTATGAATTGCGTGTACTGCTCATATTAACAGCTAAACGTAAAATGTTAACACATTCCTATCATGTGTTCTCTTCTCTTCTGATTTTTGTAATTGTAGATGTTGCCTTTTTTACTTTGTTAGAACGAAAGGTGCTAATATGAAAAGTACTTCTGCATTTCTTCTCTTCTTCGCTTCCTTTTTAACTCTCTCATCTCCCATGTATTCTCTCTCTCTCTCTTTTTTCTTTTTCTTTTTCCCACTTTGTTTAGTGTCAACTCTCGCTTCTACTACTGTGCCATTGCAGGCGGTGGGCACTTTGATACAAGAATTGAAATGATAGATTCGGAAAGGAATTTTGGGAACGAAATGTTCCAGGCGTAAGTTTAAGGTACATCCCCGATATTTGTCTGTGATGAGCACTGGGGAAAAACCTGGAAAGTTCTATCACAGAGGACGAAGCTAGCGGAAATAGAACCGTTGACCTTCCATACAGCATTCCACGTCTTAACTACATCAGCCAACTGTGCCAGTTCTCCTCTTCATTTATCTTTACACACTCAGACACTCTTGCTGCTTGCTACTGCAAGTCGCGGGTGACAGCGGAGAGAGCAGATGGTATAGCTAAATAATCAGGCTCTCAAGCGTAAAGACATAATAGCTCAGACGGTCAGGGCGTCGGGCTATAGGGGTGAAGATAGTGGTTTCGAATCCTCATGTATGAATGCCCTCCTTTTTTTTCCTGCCGGAGTTAAGGGAGGTGTGTCGCATTACAATGACTTACTCGGTAACATAGTACCACGTACAGAATGCGCTATGAATTGATGTTTACGATTTTTTCTGCTGCAATCAAAGGAGCTGTGTCACCATTATAGGGATCTATCCGCCCCTATCAATTTATATTTACAAAAAGGACGCTAGCGTAGACCGTCAGGCCGCAGCGAGCCGCAGCAAAACACTGGCCCACCGATTTCTAGGATTTACCGGAGGTTAGCATTAGGTTAGTGTGTGTACATGTGAATTAAGTGCGAATTCCAATAAGAGCAGATTTACCACCGTTACAATATTTCATCAGCCGAACAAACCCTATCAGTTTATATTTAAAAGTTACTGAGGATAACGCATAGGTTACATTATGTTTAACAAAACAGTAATACATGCAACATTTGTCCGGCTCTCCCCGCTGTTGCTCGGGACTTGCAGCAGCAAGCAGCAAGAGTTGCACTTGATTTCCGTGCTCCGTGTAAGGACAATTCGCCTCTCCTTACCTTTCCATCCTCTTCTCTTCTGTTTTCTTCGTTATTTTTCTGTTCTGTTCCATTCCCTTTCCTTTCCTTATCTTCTGTTGTTTTCTTTTCTCTTTTCTTCTGTACCCTTCTGTTTTTTCTCACTCTTTTGTTATATTTTTTCTATTCTCTCGTCTGTTCTTACACATTTGTCTTTTTCCCCCCTTCATTTCTATTGTTTTTCTCTTCTCTTGTCTCCTTTCTCTTATGTTATTATGCAAACTGAGTTTTCCGGAGTGGTCAAATGGATTCTTCTCCTTCATCTTACCAGACGTTTCGTCCACAACTGCGGTGGACATCCTCAGTGGTGTGCTCGGCGTAATGTTCTTACAGACGAGGCAGTAACTGGCTTGTTAATGGAAGTTGTGACCGTATACATAGTGGGATTGTCTGTGGAACTGAGCGCTGGCTGAGGGGTTTGGAACTAAACTGTAGTACGTGGATGCTGGTCATTGATTGGTTCGCGTAATTTCTTTATCTTAAAGTCTGGGAAGATAAAAAAGAGAAGAGTCGCATTTCACCACGGCCTTACACCCCTGAAGATTTACTTTACATAGTTGACACCGCCCCTAAAAGCCTGCGTTCTTCTGCTATTATTTCTCTTTTCTATTAATTCCTTTTTTCTCCTTTTTACCTCTGTTCCTCTCTTCTGTGCCATTAATTCCTCTTTTGTCTCCCTCTCTCTTCATCTGTCGTTCTGCTTCAACATTTTTGCTCATTATCAGCGACTAGCAAGCTTAGTCCTCAGGCTTGTTCCGAGTTCTGACAGACTCTATGAACCTTTAGAACTCAGCACCTATTGATGTCAGATGGGCAGTGGTCAAATCAAATGCCATCTAGTGGAATGTTAAGGTATTACGTCTTAAAGCGATACGTCTCTTTTTCGGGTATGCAATTCCTTAACTGCCATAGATCTACGACACGAGACTAATGACTTTAAATTTCTCCCAAAAAACTTGCGAGACTTTTACGTCCTCTCGACCTCGACCAGGTTTGAACCCAAGAACCTTGGGTCCATAGAAGAGCAAAATTTTTCTATAAATTTCAACATATATTAAAAACCTTCTGAACAGGGAATGTAGAATTCGTTAACTAATTGACATCCCCCAAAATACAGATTTTATTCCATAAATTAGTAGACCCCCCCCCCCAAATTAGACGTATTCTGTGCTTGCTTCTATTTTATGGAAAGAATTAACTGTGTTAAATCTAAACTTTTAAAAAACTAGATTAGGCAGGTATGTTTTAAATTTCTTTCTCGATACATTTATTTTAGGACGGAAAAACAAGTGTATAATACATGCTAATAGCTAACAGCTACTCCCAGAGATAACAGACAAAAGAAGTATAATCATAAACCTTTTTAACCCCCTTAAAAAACACAAAGATCGAACGTGTTAAAGGTTCGTCTTGGCTAGCAAACCGCCACTGCAAGTGATTCTGCTTTCTGCCAGCCTACAGTCGTGTAATACCTCTCCAACTCCAAAACAGTCACGAGGTCAGAACAGTGAGCCATATCGCTGCATCTCTGCCTTCCATACTTCAATTAAAGTAGTTGGAGGAAGGTTGCAGTTAGCATTGACTGAGATACATACCCGTGCCTTCAATATCTCGTCAAGATAATGCCCGTCTCTCACTCTTTGGGATCTGAAGGATTTATTGCCAGCTGGAGAAGGAGTTTCTTATCGGGATCTCTTCAACAATCGCCGCGGCAGGGCAACACGCAAAGTGCGTCCCTGCTGCTCTACACAGGCATCACAAATAAAGGTTTTAACACTAGCTTCATCGTGCCAGTAGCAATCACCACCACGAAACCTTTTATCTTGCAGAATGTCTGTCTGCTTACCACCGCAATTCATTTCCTTTGGTACACTTCGTTAACGTCCAGTGCAGGCTGTTGAGGGGGCGTACAGGCTGCTGCTACAAGGTGGTCAGCCTACAGTATAAATAATGCATTACTTATTCCAGTTAGTTGTTAACCATGCACGACTTAGAGTGTGTAAATAGTAAAAAATAGCTTATGGAACTATCATAAGAAAAATAAGAACAGAAGCTCAAAAGATGCAGAAATAATGCTGGTGAGCCATACAATTATTGACCACTCGCAAGTGGCGGCTCGTATACATTTTAGTTGGTGGGGCATGACTTATAAAAATAACATTCCATAGATTCCAGAGCATGAATTTAATACGCTGATCTGCAAAAATGCCCTGGGAAAAAAAAAAAAAAAAAAAAAAAAAAAAAAAAAAAAAAACCAACTCACTTTTCTTGAAAATACCGAGGGGGTCAAAATATGTATTCACACTTTCACAGTAGATATCTATTTAATATATTTCAAAGTTGGACCGAAAAACCAACAGTAATGTGTAGTATGATGTTCTGTAAACAGATGTTACATACATTATGAAAGCGTTGCTACGCGACAGGTAAATCAACAATGAACAAATGAAGCCAACATTATCGTATGATGTTCTGTAAACACAGGTGATTCACATTACGTTATGCTAGCGTTGCTACAACAAAATGGAGCCAAGATTATGGTTTGAACAGCGGAGAGCAATTTTAAAGTGATATTGGAAAACCGAGAATGTTGTTGAAGTTCAAAGGCAATGAAGACGTGTGTAAAGAACAGAACCGCCAACGCGAGTAACAATTGCACGCATTCGAGACAAATTTAGGATTCATGGTACCATACGCAATGTTCACAAGGGCAGATCTGGGAGACCTCGCCCAGCAACAAACCCCGCGTCCTCGGCCATGGTTTTGGAACGTTTTGAACACTCACCGCATAAATCTACAAAGCAATGTACACGTGAGACTGGGATTAGCAGAACCAGCGTACGTCGTATTGTTAAAACAGTAAAGTTGAAAGTTTTCATCCCAAGACTTTCGCATACATTAAACGAAGATGGCCCTGATCGGAGAATGCATGAGTGGTTTCGGAACATACTGTAAGAGGATGAGGATGAGAGAAAGTTGTTGGGTTCGATGAGGCACAATTCAAGTTGAACGGAACTGCTAACCGGCATAACTGTGTCTACTAGTGTCCAAACAATCCGCATGTTATTTTGGAAAAGCCTGTTAATTTGCCTGGAATTAATGTTTGGTGAGGGTTGTCATCTAGGTGTCTAATTGAACCATATTTTTTTGAAGGAATAGTAACTGGCCCAATGTGCCTGAACCGACATTCGTGCACTCTATGGAAATGAGAAATTCACTTCTAACAGGATGGTGCACTCCCACATTACCACCGAAATATACGTGCGTACCTTGATGACAATCTTCCAAGGCACTGGATACAACGAAAAGGTCCGATTGAGTTTCCACCGTGTTCTCCGGATCTAACTCCTTTGAACTTCTATCTAAGGAAACCCTTAAGGATGTTGTATACCGTAGAAAACCAGCTACACCGGCGACACTTGGGAAAGAAATTGAAACAGTATGTGCTGCAATCGCTGAGGACACCTTCGCAAAAGTTGCTCAATCAGTAGTTCGTACTCAGGAGTGTATTAACGCCGATGGTGGGCATTTTGAGCAACTATGTAACTGTAAAAGTCTTAGATTATTAATGCTCATCATATTCTGTTTCTGTGAATTCAGTTTTGTTATGCTAACACGGTTTTTTCTTTGCTTGAAATGTGTGTACATTTTTGGCACCCTCTGTACAGTCAAAAGTAATTTTAAGTACCTGTGTTCAATTTCGCCCGTTTACAATATTTTCCCCCTGTTTTTTGATTTTATTATCTGAATATATTTAATATAAATGCCATGAATTCAAATATGTTTTCAGTTTTACTCTGCGGGCTAGGTTTTTAAACAAAATCACATCAAATGTTATAATGTACTTATATTTTTATGAAATGTTAATTTTTAAAAATTAATATTAATTTAGTTTTAGTATATGCAGTTAAGACAAAATTGTTTTTTTAGGTTTCATTTTAACTTAGCTATTAATGAATATATTGAAAAAAGAGAGCTTTGTGGCAATAATTATGAATTCCATTCTTTTTCCACTGTTAAGGAGAAGAATATTTATTGCACTGCTCAATTGCAATTTTGTTTTATTTTACACTTTATTCAGAAAAGGAAACGCATTTGTTCACCGAAAATAATGCTTTTTTTTTTTAATTGATTGCTATAATGCACAATATTACTTTATTTTTAAGTTGGCAATCAGCATTTGCTAAAAAACATGTGCAGCTTTAAATTTAAAAATATATTTTATTTAACTATAGCAGTGGTAATACAAATGGTTATTAGTGTCTCATAATTTCGTGTGGAAGTAGTTAACACGGAAATTCAGTAGTCCCAGACAAGGTTTAAGTTTTAAATTTTGATTTTTCAGTCTATTTTAAGTCATGCACTTGTTGCTAAAAATATATTTTTTTTTTCCCAAAACAATCTCCCCAAAAATAGATCGCTCTTTGTACGCCGTATTGATTATAAAACGGATAAAATCTGATATGGCATAAAATGATATCTGATACCATTTAAAATGGCCCCTTCCCCAAGTTCTGCCTTCATAAATACGAATCGTAAAGCGTAATCTTGTTAATTTTTATAATTGTTTCTAAGTGTTTACTAGTATATATTTTTAAACACATAGCATAATCAGTTAACTTATAATAACGAAATGTATGGAATGAACAATTTAAGAGATGGAAAATGCTCCAGGTAGAATTCAGGATGTTAATACCCTACAGCTCAGTTGCGCTACATGCTTAGTACTGATTGCATCAAGTACCCAAAGAAATCATATGCTTTCTCTCTCTTACCACCACGGGTGGCCGAAGTGGTTAAGGCGCGGACTCGTGAGTGGGAGGTCTGCGGTTAGAATCCCACCAGGACCGTCCTCCCTGACTGAGAGTTTTCCAGGTTTTCCTCAGTCTTCATAACTGGCAAATGCCGGGGAGGTACCCTAAACTTAGGCCTGGAACGTTTCCTTCCTTTAAAAAAAATCCTTTCCCAATATATCATTTCATCTCATGTATCATCAGTGTTCACCGCCTGTGGTGTCTCAGAAGTAAAAACGGGCAATAAACACCATTAAAAAATCTGCTTTCTCTTTATTTCTTCAAAATTATGACTAATTCTTTTTTGTGCTTAATAATTGTACTACCATAGACCTAAAAATGTTATGTATGTTTAATAATGGCTTACTGAAATTTTTGGAATTCCACAAAAACTTTTCCTGTATTTTCTTTCTTAACCTTTCTTAAAGGTTATTTAATGTCGTTTTGACTGCATGGTCATATAGGCATTTTGTTCAGTTTACAAGTCGCCTGTTTGTACAAATTATTGGAGTTTTTTAATAGTTCCAGCATTTGCCCATGCCATAACGAAGATCTTGTAAAAGTAGCCCAGTCAAGTTTCCGGAGGTCTTCGACCTTCAAATGAAAAGTGTATAACTTTTTGGCCTTACTCCTAAAAATTATAGGCAGTGAAAATTAGATGGCCTTTGAAATACTGCAAGACCAATTCAGTTTATAGGACTTTCTGTCCTGTCCAGCGACCGCGGCTTCGGTCGTTGCTCTTCAGGTGCTCCAGGTGCGGCTCTGTGGACCCTGAGTGCCCGTGGTACCTCTGACGTTATTAGAGGAAGCCGGGCCGGACTTGATTCGAGCCCCTCCCGGAAGGGAGTTGTCCGGATTGGGTTGGACTCGGCTTGGCAGTGGACCCGTCACTCACGGGGAATTGAGGACCTACGATGGCGGCGTGTCCCAGGGGAGTGCCTAAGGCGTGTACCCTGGGGGCCGGTGCGCCGGAATCGCCATTGTTGGTAGGGAGGGTGGTGGCTACCTTAATGCTGGGGTGACTCAACTCTTAAATACGAGTAGACCTAAGCTAGTATGGCCTATCCACCAGTGAGAATCTGGAAGCTAAAGGAACTTAGCGCGCCTGGGCCACGCAATCGTCTGCAGCCGAATGGCGGGTCGGTTTAGGAAACAAGGTACCGTCCTTATGCAAAAACCCACGGGTGGCACAGACCTCTGTGTTGCACCCCTGGACCCAGGGCTTAGTAAACCCGACGCAACCTGTCCAGCCACCTGAGGCAGTTCCCCGATGAGTTCCCCATCCCCCCTACAAGAATGCCACGTAGTTTCCAAAACTAGAAATGTTACTTACACGCGCCAACGCAATGAGGCAAAACTACCAGTACCACTTGTTGGGTGGCCAATACTCTGTGGTCGTTACGTTCTAAAGACCGCGTCTCAATTATATGCAACTTCTCAGTTCTGTTAAGCTCTAAAGTCACCAAATTTGACTCCTTTGAATTTCTGACTTTTCATCTTTGAAAAGCGAGAAATTATAGATATTCATTTGGTTAAAAAAAAAAAAAGCGCAGCTAAGATAACTGATGACAGACTGAAAAATGTAAAGAAGTGTTAAGTGTATCTTTGAAGGGGCTAAGATATCATTGTGCTAGAGTTTGATATTAAATGATTGAACAGTTTCTTGAGAGAATTTCTGCAGGATACTTTTTTCTGCATGAGAAAGAAGAAAAGAAAACTACATGAGCTGTCCGACAGCTGTAAGATTTTACAGCAGATGCCACGTTTCGGTGAACGACCAGATTCAGCAGAGTCCTTCAACGAAATGCCCGAAAGCCCACAGTGTTAACTACTTGAAACTTTTCTCTCTCTCTGTCTCTGCATAACAATGAATTGCCAACATCGTAAAAGGAAACAGGCTTGCAGTATGCAAATGTGGAATAAAAATAGTAGACTGGCCCCTTGCTCTGAGCTTGGAGCGCTAGCCAGATTGGCTGACAACGTTCATGTTCCTATGAATAACTTTATTTTACTGGTAAGGAGAATTTTGACAGCAGCATACTCCGGTCTTATAGCATGTCGTTACGCCTTCCCCATAGGACTGAGCTTGTATCGTAGGAAGTAATGAATTCTTCACACAGTTCTAGTCTTTTCCTCATTCAATAAGCTGCGATCAAGATGTGCTTTTTTTTTTTTTTTTTTTTACTTGAAATATCATAATACTTCAGAGATAAGGTATCTTTTAGCATGTCCATTTATGTCACATTGCAGTGGATATAGTCAAACGTATATTGCAATTAACAGCACAATTCTGTCTTATAAATAGGATTATTTTTTAAAATTATTTTAAGACTTTATTATACCTCTCCAAAGTCAGAGGTCTAATTGTCCAGTATCGATGAATTGATAAAAGATTAAAAAAGTTTATTCAATTTATTAAAATATTTTTATTTTATTCAATCCGTTTCTAGGGATATTAAAATCTTTACATTTTGTATTATGTTGATATTGTTCTTTCAATGAATAGTTCTCAATATTATGTTAAACATAAGTATAAGAATATATATATATATATATATATATATATATATATAAATTGTAAAGATGATTTTAAATTTGATGGGTTGAGCTCCACATTTGTCAAGAAACCTCCAACCCAACAAGAGCATCACAATGTACATTTAACTATAAAAACGTTTCAAATGGTATACGTTCAATGTGATTACAGAGCTTCGATCGGTGGTGCAGAGATTGGCCTACACGGTCAAGTCTTGTGTTGTGTGAGAAGTATTTCACACACTGCAATATGGTACTCCGCTAATGTTACAGGGGTCTCCAGACGGCATCGTGAACTTGCACAACACGCATGAGTGGGCGGAAGAAATCCGAAAGCGCATATGAGTCATAGTAATCAAAATCGGTGAACGTATGGACTGGATGGGAAGGGGAACAATATCGTAAGGATCCATGCAGTGTGTGAAACCCTTCGCACGTAAGTTCCCTATAAATATGATCAGTTTGGCATTTATGCGGTCTAGTAGACTCCGGCTAAGTGCCTCAGGTTGGGCACCAATTTTGAGTCGATTAGTAGTCGACATCTCATTAAACGGTTTGGTAGATTGATTTTTGATCGCTTCAGTGTTGTTGCCTACGCATCAATGACAATTTCCCAGGGTGAATTGTGCTAGTTTATTGATTTGTACTCAACAGAACTGTGAGAGAAGCTCAATAGTAGCGATAAGTACGCGATTAGACACAATATAACATCGGTACTTTATATGTTCTAAATCTTTCACGCCCTCTGGTGTTCTGCGTACGATGGACTTAGCTACGGCGAATACAAACTTAACTGCCGCATGTGAAACTGAAAATTGCTTAACTGATAATTGCTTCTCAGCTGAGTATCAACTTAAAAAATGCCTAACTGATTTATCAGAACTGCGTGCCCGCGTCCAAGTTAGAACTTATGCGTGTCTGAGCTGATTCTGTGAACTGCGTCTCAGCAAAGTCGAACTTATGAGTAACTGAACTGCCTAACTGAGTCGAACTGAATGTCCCAGCCGAACAGACGCTTCCTTATATATTAAATTCAAATGGAGTAATCGTTGACTTACCGATGCCACGAGGCCACAAAGGCACCCCCACTTAGGCACATAACTTTAAAAGTTCAAACATATATTTTCCATTTTCCATTTCCATTCACCTTCCATATGGACATTTGCTATTTTTTAAAAGTTTAAAATATTTTGTTAACATTAACTGGTTAAAAGGTTAGTAGTGCAACGCCTGCCGGGCTCAAAGCCCTAGCGGATTTAAAAGTTCTTCAGTTTATTAACCCGAACCAGCAGTTTTTTTTTAAATGGCATCATACTCAACCCTCGGGTTTCTTCTCCCTATAAATAGATTTTTATGGCTCCCTTGGACTTGCAAGCTACCATAACAGAAAACACCATAGACTTTCCCTTTTGCCAACGTATAATTTACATGTTAGCATTATGCCGTATTTACTTTACTAATCACATTACATGAAATACAGACTCTACCAAAAGTTTAAGGACACTTGAATGTATCTACTAAATGCATTCTGTCCTTAAACATTTTTGTCCATCAGCCTTGTGTTGTGTCAAAAAAATCAGCCTATTGAGTTACATTTAAAAAAGGAATTATATAAAATTAATTATTTTTTCATAAGTTATGGTATATGCATTTTCGTCTTTATGGGGATATAGCCATGAAAATATATGGGGTACAAATATTATTTTTTCTGAAAATAAACGTAGATACATAAGGAACCTTCATAGATATAATATTGCTATCATATGTTTATTTATCAAAATTTACACAATGCTTATTTGACCCGAGCTTGAATTGGCACTACTTGACCTTCGTTAAATTGCATTTGAAAAAAAAAAAAAACAGCGAAAGTCGAAGCGGAGGCTGATTAAAATACATCGTGCATTATAAACAAGCACCGCTCCAACTTCGCTGCTTCATGTGATTTAAACCAAGGTCAAATAGTGCCAATTCAAGCCCGTTTTCTTCCAATTTATAAAGTAAAATACATTGTGTTAATTTTTTATAAACTAGTATATGGTAGTATTAGTATAGTTATAAATGTTTCTTAAATATGTGTTTATCCTCGAAAAAAAATAACGTTTATACCCCATATATTTTTATGGCTAAATCCCCACAAAAAATAAAAATAGGATACTTTTTGCTAATTTTCTAAAAGGGAAGAAATACCATAACTTACATAAATTTTTTTCGTAATAAGGTGATATTTTTTGACGAAACACAAAGCTGCTGGACAAAATAGTTTGTGAAAAATGCATTTAGTTGATATATGCAGGTGTCCTTAAATTTTTGGTAGGGACTATATGATAATTAGTTTTGCATCATACATATTACGTTATATTTATATTCCAATGGCGCGGGCCGTTGTATCGCCGTCCCGCACAACATACTAAGCATGTTGGTGTTATTTTGAATCGTTCTGTATAATATTTTAATTGCATCCATTTAAAAAAGTATCCCTCATCTATGGTTTCAATCGAAACTTAATTGTAATTTTTACAGATACTGCAATCGTATTTTTGTCGATTGGAAATACCTAAAATCGACATTCCTAATATTACTTTTTATTCCATTTTAATTTACTTGGAATAAAATCAGAGTTTACAATTATTTCTGAAATGTGATACCGTTATTCCTAAATGCGTAGGTGAATTCTAAAGATTTTCTCAGAAAACAGAACGCCAATGACATAATGTAAAATGGATATATATTTTTGGTTATATAAACATGTTTTCAGCACCTAAATGGCAGCAAACAAATAACAGCGACGCAGGATCATTTTCTAAGCTTTGCATTCATTGCAAACGCGGAAGCAAGCCTTGTTAAGACATCAATAAACCCCCATTTCTGGCTTTTCCCAGCCTTTTGTCCGAGCACAGCAGCAACCCCCAATATTTCACTGTCTCCTGGCATCCGTTGATAATTTGGGGGTT
This sequence comes from Metallyticus violacea, assembly GCA_030762175.1. Lineage (NCBI taxonomy): Eukaryota > Metazoa > Arthropoda > Insecta > Mantodea > Metallyticidae > Metallyticus > Metallyticus violacea. The sequence continues at coordinate 61,427,400 of CM060841.1, read as the reverse complement.
GTCGGTTGCCACTCCCCCGCTTTCCAACCCTTGTTTTGCCCCTCGCCGTCTTCAGCGCTCCACAGCAGAACCATGACCTGCTCTGGTTTTTGCATTATTCAAGTGCCAGCCAGCTGTGCTTATCTCCTACCAAGGGAGGCTATGGACATTCATCACGGTTTGCATTCCTTGCACCGCCAGAGGCAGGAGTTCGATAACACTGGGTACCGGCGTTTGTAAATGTCACGTCTGTTCTAGCGGCTTTACTTTTTGCTAAGAATGGGACAGCTATATCTGCAGAAGTGCTTGCACCTACCAAAGATACAAGGAATGACTGAACAAAAACAGTGGCTATTGTAAAATAGAGTCCTTGCAGCAGAAGAGTGGCTTATGACGATAATTGTTGTATATATAAAACTTATTCGTTTTTATCATATTTGTACATTTACTATCAGTTAGTTAAATAATTAACTACAGAATTATTAGACATTTTAATCATTAACGCATACATACAAACACGTACAAGCCGTTGTAAATTTTAAATAGAAAATTTTAAACAATATTTTTGTTGTTTTTAGTATTTTTAAGCATTTAAACAAAATTTCGTAGATTTTTACTATATGTTATATGTGGATATTCCTTAAGCACTCAATTATGCATGACTTGAATATTAACATGCGGCAAACGTACATAAACTAACGTTTTTATCTAAGTACTGAAATGAATTCAAGCTTCAGTCATATTATATTTATATAATCTCTTTTTACTGCATCATTACTCCCTTGTGGACCCCATCCCCCAAAATAAATTTTATTTACAGAACCTTTCCAGTAGATGTTTTATTAAAATTAACTTAATGCTCCATATGAAATGCATTATGCAATTTTCCAATTTTCTCACCCAGGTTTTGCAAACTCTGCAAAATACAAGGGTTACCTTTTAAGCTGTTACAAAAACTAGGAAATAAACAAATCAACTGTTTTATTGCTTTTCAAAATAATCGCCTTCAAGATTTATATGCTTTTGCATGCGTTCAAATAAATTTTTGAAACATTTTTTCACTCTGAAGTTGGTATCTCAAAAACAACTTCAACAGCTTCTTGAAGTGACAAAATTCGCTGTCCACGCTTTTTTTATTTGACATTCGGCAACAAAAAGAAGTCGCTAGGAGATAAATCAGGCAAATACGGGCAATAACTCAATTCGATGTTTTTCTCCTTCAAACATTCAATTGTTTGACGTGTTGTTTGAGAGAGCTGGCATTGTTATAATGAAGAATGATGTGATGTTTTCGGTTGTTTTTCATGATTTCGTCGATGACTTCTGGCAAACAAATTGTTGTATACCATTCAGCATTAATTGTTCTTCTACCCTCTAAAGGAATGGTTGTGACATGTCCAGTACAACCGAAGAAACAAGCGATCATTTTCTTGCAAGTGCTTCTTAAACGAACAACTTTTGTGGGATTGGGTTCATCTTGGAACACCCAAAACAGTGAATTGTTACTTAGTTTCTGGTTCATAAAAATACACCTAAGTTTTGTCACCTGTTATGATGTTGTATACAGATTTTACTGTTGCGCAGTGGAATTTTTTGAGCATTTCAATCCACCAATTTAACACAATTGTTCTTTTAAGTTTCTGTCAAATTATGGAACTCCATCGGGGACAGTCTTTTTCACAGCTAAATGTTCATGCAAATACGAATGTACTGCAGTCTTCGATATGCTTAAGAATGCATCTCTCTCACTGTAAGTCACATGCCGGTCTTCTTCAATCATGTTGTGCACAGCATCGATGTTTTTTGGAATGACAATCGATTTTGGTGGACTTTCACGAAATTCATTACCACGACGAAATTCTACATACCAAATGTAAACACTACTCTTGAGCTAGGTCTTCACTAAAATCGTAAAAAATCATCCAACGAAAACCCTCACGTGAATTTCCAAAATTGTTTTGTTTAAACGCTCACTACTCGGTCAATTGTTAAGCTGCAACTGTTTTCACAATAACAAATCTCAGTTGTTTAGAAAAGAGTAATGGCGTATTTCAATGGCGCCATCTGGTGGTCGTTTGTCATAATCGAAGGCGGCCATCACATCCTTATTCTAGAACTACTGTTGATGTTCCCATCTACATATGTGCATCATCATCACGTAATTCATGGCCGCTCGGTGCTTCCTGGTCAGGTACCTCCACTGGACATAAACGGCCAACTCGTAGCAAGGGGTGGAGTACCGAAATATCCCCTTCCGTCCGTAATAACCTAATCCAATACGGTGCAGTTCCATGAATCTCATCCGATGTTGCATTGATCGATTCAAATTGGCTGTCAAACGCTCACTGCGTGTCGCATCCGTCTAAAACGTCATAGTTCGTTACAAAAATAATGCATGCCATTTCATGGACATTTTCCGCACGTTTCAAACTGTTCTCTAGTCGCAGGGCTGTGTTTATTGAACCAGTCCTCGACCGTGATGCCCCACACCATAACACCTTCGTTGCATAATTGACAGTAAAATCTGTTCCCAGCAAAGTCATGCCGAGTTGTGCCGTCATGGTGCATACCATACTTCATTTCATACCTTCCTGACACTGTGTAATCGAGACATCTGGGATCAATGTCGTAGAAACCCTTAACACCACGTTTTAGTAATCAATGCTTCGCCCTTTTGAACGTTGCGTAATAGCTTCCTAGTGTTGCGCCAATGTTTTAACGATATATTACTCTCAGCCTAGCGAACCTCACGAATGTTCGTTCTTCATAGGTATTTGCCGTCATTTTTTTACCAAACAAGCCTTATGTTCTTTTCTCATCGACGCCATGTTTTCATAACTGTTGCAGCGTTTCGCCCAATTACAAGCTGCAATATTCATAGGGATAATCTGGTTTTTATTGAGCGTCCATGAATTATTGAACCACAATTAATGTCGTACACGAGGGTAATTGTTATATAGTGAGGTTATTTACGTTACAAGCCGTCTGAACATGGTTGGTTGCTGGGGAAATGCAAATGTCGTAACCGGAAAAAGCGAGACCTTAGGCTGATAATAATAAGTGCGAACCTGTGTTATAAGAGGTAATTAAAACGATGCCCCTCAGCGGCAATACATTGCGGTACCTGCGTAGGAAATTCTTATATTCATCTATCTTTTCTTTCCTAAGAGCACGGCGGTTCGAAACATGCTTCTTGTGATTGTCCCTCGTGACATTTAACAATTGGCGAGCAGTTTCTGTATCTGGAACACGATTGGCAAGATATTTTCTTGCTAATCGCCTTACCACTTCTCAGCAAGAATCAGTTTTCAGATGTAAAAATCCGTTCTTCAAGACTTTATACAGAGGGTGCCAAACATGTATACACACATCAAGCAAATTAAAAACTGTGTTAACATAACAAAACTGAATTCATACAAGCAGAAAATGATGAGCACTAATCATCTTAGACTTTTACAGTTACAACAATAGGTCAAAATGCACACCATCGACGTCGATACACTTCTGAGTACGTTGAACTACTGATTGAGTAACGTTTGCGAAAGTGTCCTCAGCGATTGTAGCACATGCCGTTTCAATTTCTTCCCGAAGTGCTGCCAGTGTAGCTGGTTTTCTACGGTATACAACACCCTTAAGAGTTCCCTATAGGTAAAAGTCGAAAGGAGTTATATCCGGAGAACGCGGTGGAAACTCAATCGGACCTCTTCGTCCTATTCAGTGCCTTGGATTCAGGAGCGGACCTTGTTGCTGTGCTAGGTCTCCCAGATCTGTCCTTGTGAACATCGCATACGGTACCACTTTGTCTCGAATGCGTGCATTTGTTACTCGCGTTGGCGGTTCTGTTCTGTACACATGTCTCCATTGCCTTTGAACAATAACAACATTCTCGGTTTTCCAATGCCACTTCAAAATTGCTTTCCGCTGTTCAAACGATAATCTTATCTCCATTTTGTTGTAGCAACTCTAACATAACGTAATGTGAGTCACATCTGTTTACAGAACACCATACGATAATGTCGGCTTCATTTATTCATTGTTGATTTACCTGTCACGTAGCAACGCTATCATGTATGTGAGTCACATCTGTTCACTGAACATCATACTACACATTAATGTTGTTTTTTCGGTCCAACTTTGAAATATATTAAATATATATCTGCTGTAAAAGTGTGTATATGTTTTTTGGCGCTCTGGGTATTTATGTAGGGCTAAGCTAGAGAAGAACAATTAGAACACAATTCACATACAAAGAAACAACAAACAATACATGATATGCACAGCCACTCGCTGACAAAGCCACTCTGAAACTAACTAAAACCTCTGCTACCTGCACATGAATTATCTGACCATGACGACTGGCCCCTCATTGTAAACAGCCGCGCTGTGCTGGTTGGTAACTCAAACAGCCCCATACAACTGTGACGGACGTCATTTAAAAGAGTAAATCTGAAAGTATTGCAAATCATCCCAAAATACCCAGAACTAGCTGGGGACATACTTTTATTAGAACAAATATTGTGTCTTCTCACTACGAATATGATGTAAAAAGTTTATTGCAGCTGCTTGAGTATAATCTGCGCATGATAAGGGAATAAACGTGTAGAGCTCGACAAGCGAAGGTTTCTTCCCCATATGAGCATATAATTTATGGCATGATAACACGCGCATAATGCTGCTTTATTGTGCTAAGCTCTTCCCTCCTCGCGCTGGTAGATCAAAGGAATTAGCGTGTGTGATAACTGCCGATTAAGCAATCAAATTCCAATACGGGCTGGCTCAACCCCCTTCACCCCGCTTTGTGTACCGGTCTGGGAAGCCGGAGGCTGCAGCAGGAGCGCGCTTATCTCAAGACACAAATCTCGCGGGCAAAGTACCGCACCGTCTGTGTCTCTGTAACATGACCCCTGCACACGGTAGTTCTGGAAGCAGCACTCGTCCGGAAGAGAAGTCTTTGTTCTTCTTCTCCTGTCCATCACCATTATCTGCTTCTCCTTTACTTAAACTTTAACCCCCCCCCAAACACAATTTTCACCACTTTGATCATCATTTCTCTCCACTGCATCATCCATTTTAACCATTATTTACTTCTCTATCATCATAACAACCTTTTACTAAAACCATATCTCGTTCTAGGTCAGCTTTACTTTTTTTACTGCGATCAAATCTTACTCTTTGATCAATATCTCTGTTTTCACTATCACTGCAAAGGCCTCCTTTTGATCATCAAAGGTTTTTAATCACTACCATTAAAATAATCTGTACAACAACGGCCCTTGTTTATCCCTGCAACTATATGCCTTTCTTTTATTATAAATTGTCTCCTTCAGTAAAATCATATCTCTTATTCTTCATTGATCACAAGCTGATCAACAGAACGAAAAAAATATCCCAGCTGTTACTTGTTCCATTTGGATCATCAAGGCATGTCCGTTTCTTCCACGTTGACTTTCTAGTGCCTCTTCATCATTATAAAAAACATCTCTATTACAGTCCATCCTCTAGACATTATCATGAGTATCATGGCTGTGTACATCTTTCACTTCATCGTAAAAACTGCCTTTATTGCCATATCTTTCACTTTCAACATCAACAACACTACGGTAAAAACCATCTCTACAGCCATATTAAGTTGCTTCATCATAAAAGTGATTATTAGTGCCACACTTCCACTTTGAACATAATTTACTACATCATAAAAACTGCCTCTAATACATCTTTCATTTTCAATCTTACATGTCTCTTTACTATGATCAAAACCATTGCTACTGCCACACTTCCACTGCAATCTTCAGCTGCTTCATCATAAAAATTGTCTCTATTGCCATGTCTTCCATTTTTAATGGCATGTGACTCTTTAGTTTGATGAGTATCCTCACCACTGCCATACTTCCACTTTGAATATCAACTGCTTCATCATAAAACCATTCCCATTGTCACACGTCCACTTTGAACATCAACTGCTTCATCATAAAACCATTCCCATTGTCACACTTCCACTTTGAACATCAACTGCCTCATCATAAAACCATTCCCATTGTCATACTTCCACTTTGAACATCAACTGATTCATCATAAAACCATTCCCATTGTCACACTTCCACTTTGAACATCAACTGCTTCATCAAAAAAACCATTCCTATTGTCACACTTCCACTTTGAACATCAACTGGTTCATCACAAAAACATTCCTGTTGTCACATGTAATTTTAACGTCAAATGCATATTCACCATAATAAAAATCATTACTACTACCACATCTCCCTCTTTAAACACCAAATGCAAATTCACTGCTGTATAAAAATTATATGTACTACCACATTTTCACTGTAGCCATCAAATGTTCTTCATTCTTACAACCATCTTTCTGGTTAATCCTCAGTTGCTTCTTCGTCGCATTTAATTCTCAAACATCACATCTTCGTCTTTTACCATTATCTGCTTCTTTGTCCCATCGATCAACCGGCATTGTCACCACATCTTCCTCTTTGATCACCACTTGCTTCCTCATCAGCACCTAAACACCCTCATCAATTGTTATTATTTCTTTTTATTCTACATTACCGATATTGGTAAACATTTCCCCTCTTTTAATCACAAATGTACTGTTGTAATAATTTCTCCCCTCATTATTAGAATACCGCTCATGCTTTTTCTTCTTAACACTCTTCATTACACCCGTAGCAAATATCAGTGACATCAGCTTTTTTGTTGCTGTTTCCCTAGCAAAGAAATTCAACAACTTCACAATTTTCTCCTTTCTAAATAACGCAACCGTCTCACTACCATCACGACTTTAACCTTTCATCTTCTTCCTCTGCTTTGTCATCAAAATCCTTTTCTCCTCTATGTCTTCAGTTTTCTCAGTACAATACCCTCGACTTCGTTCTGAAGTCCATGGCAATTATAGGAGGTTAAATCATTTCAGGGGTGAAGCTAACTAACTTCTTAGCACCTGGTACTTCTGGTCTTCAAGATTCGAATTCCTTCCCCATCATCGCCATAAATTCCATAATGCAGATATAAGTAATCGGCTTAGGATGTTAGTGGTAATAAAAACATTACCACTGCTCTCAGTCTAATGTCCTTCACGCCAATTAAGTCTCTGGTTTACGACTATTTTGAAATTTCAGCATTCTGTTTGTGCCTACAGTTTAGGCAGCTTGAACTTCCGGAATTATTTGCTGCAACAAGTCAACAGTAACGCTAATCTGCTATTCCATTTTCTGCATCAATAGTCTTGAGTCGACGATGATGCCAGTACCGCAGTCTCCAGACTATTACTGCTCCCTGTTTATTTTCTCATTTTTTTGTCCACTTCGAAAAAAATGGAACTGCGCCGCCTTGTGTCTAGTGTTAAATTCGCTGAGGGCAATGCCCGAATCCTCTGCAAGAGATGTATAACGCTGAAAAAGTACATTGCCCGCGAACCTTGCTGACATGTACAGAAAAATGGCCAGTGTCTTTTTGTAAGCAGCGATGTTGGACGCTTCTTGTAGGTCACGCGAGTGGGATCGTTTTCATTCCTTCTTTGGTCTTCAACAAAGTGGTTCACCTAAGCAGCTTTACTTTACCACAGGCTACCATACACACCTGTCTCTAGACAGAAACACAACAAGCTACTTCTACCACTGTCATTGGGTGAGACGAAGATACACAACAACTCCTCCATTTGGCCAAGAGGGGAGACTTTTCATTTTCACTTTTATTTCTCGAGTCTTTCTTGTGCTAGCTGGTTGTTACATCGTGATCAAGTTTTGTTTTTCTGTTCGTATCCGTAAGGAATGATAGAGGCGGTTAGTAAAACGATTTTCATGTAGCAACCAATCCAGAAAAAACACTGGAAATTTACTTGTGTACACAAAGCCATGCTCATTCATCAAGGAGCTCGGGCTGAAATCACCGTAACCCACCTCAGCATATTTATTACCTATTCTTTAGGACATTTATGTTAATACCTATTAATGTTACTTAAAATTAAGAAATTCTTCTTAGTGATATATTTGCACTACTTTTGACCGAGCTCCCGTCACGAAATAAAGTGGAAATCACAAAAGTCAGCCAATAAATGAACCATGTATCTGTGAATTCCTTTCTGAAGTATTTCATATTGCAATGAACTGAAACAAGGTAAACAAAGTCTGGATTGTGGTTCGTTTTAAAAATTCCATACGCATTTTGTAGTTGTCAGTTCACTATCGTTGAGTACACAAGAACTGGACAAATGGCGAGGTTAATCAACAGAGGGATTTGGCCAGATGACTGTGTGCCCCTTAGGCCAAGATAGTACTAAATGGTCCTTTATGGTTGTCCCCAGCTAATGTCACTCGTCTTTCTTTGGTTTGGTTTATTTACGGACGCTCTTTAGCATCTCAGGTCATCAGCGCCCCATCCAAATCAGGCGTGAAACTGCCGATAACTTTTGCTCAGGAACCTCTTCTTTCATGCTTGAGGTTCTTTATCGTGCTGTAAATGTACGACACGGCTTTACTTCCCTTCCAAGGAAGCCATACTTAGGGGTTTTTTTTTCCGAAAAAAATCCATCGATCCTGGTCCGGATTGAACCAGTGATCTTGGGTTTAGAAGGCAAGTATGCTTACCACTGCACCACTTGGACCGATTTTGTCTTTATTGTAAATTCAACATCGTGAATGTAATTAGGGAATTTCTACGATAACGGTAACCTTGTTTTTGGTTTAGTATCCATTTGAACCGTGTAAAACTTTCTAACTTTAAAGTAAGAAAGCAAAGTAGGAGGAAAGTGCCGTTTTTTATTTGTTTCAAAGTCGTTGACTGCGAATGTTTTGGTGCTGCATTGGTAGCATTGTCGCAAATGCCCCAAGTCGACTGCAGATGTAGAGGGGCGCACGTTTGATTTCCTCTTGCACAGACAACCAGCATATTTAAATTGCATATACCATGCACGAATAGTTTTATCTGTCGGTTGATCCTTCGCGTGTCCTATTGCTCGAAAGCACGTTGAACTGTGATTACATAGAATTGCAGCACACACAAAGCGCCTTCTCCGCTACTGTGGCCTTCATTTTTGCAGCATAGTATACGCATAGAATGAGCCAAAATCACTGCCAAATTTAATGAAAAGAATACAGTACAATGGACTTAACACTTTATGAAACTACATGATTGTTATTTATAAAAGTATTTCTCAAATTATTGATACATTTCTGCAGATGGTCTGGGACGCTTAGGCATTCTTCTTCATTTGTATCGATTTTTTCAAAAAAAAAAAAAAAAAAAATGTATAGCTTCTTTCAAGTCCTCAAGTATTTGTAGCATATACTTTATCTTTAACGTAATCCTAAAAGAAAAAACGGTTGGTTTTAGGTCTGACGGCGTAGGTGACATTTCTATTGACTTTCGTCTTCCAATAACTTTACCATGAAAAGACTCATCAACGTAGTTTCGCACAGGTAATGCATAATGTGGTAGAGCGCCATCATGTTAAAAGTAGTAAGTTGAAATTACCGTAATTTATTTATACCCCTGAAATGATAGGTACATTTCCAAGCATTTCTCTTCAGTGACTGTGTGATCAAAAAAATATTTCATGACATGAGATTCCACCCCAAACAGTAACGCTAGGTTGATTCAGCTGCTTCTGAAAGACAATTCAATGCTTCTCCGTCTACCAATAGGTGCAGGTGGACTATTAATTTTAAAGATGTCTCATCACCCCAAATCATCTTAGAATACAACTCTCACTTCAAATAAATGTACAAGCCGAGATATGTACGAGGGTAGGTCCATAAGTTTCCGGCCTAACCATTTTCTAGGTATGATAAAGACAAAAACTATATTTCACTTTTCAATATAGTACCCTTTATTGCAATACACTTCTCACATCTTTGAATTAACATTTCAATCCCCCACCCCCCAAAATTTAGAAGCTTTGTCTGCAAAATGGGAATAAACAGCATCCATCACTTCTTCGTCACACTTAAATTTCCTTCCTCGAAGATTCTTCTTGAGTTTGAGAAGAGAAAGTAGTCAATGGGAGCTATATCTGGGCTGTAGGGTGGATGGTCGATCTCCTTGAAGGCACATTTCTTCACAGCTTCCTTTGCAACAAGCGTTGTGTGCACAGGCGCGTTGTCGTGAAGAAGGCGTATACCACCATTCAGCTTTCTTCGCCTTCTCTTTGATGGAAGCACGTAGTCTGTGCAGTAAGCCAGCATAGCACTCCCCATTTACTGTGGTATTCCTCTCCTTGAAGTCAATGAAGAGTATTCCTTCACAGTCCCAAAAGATTGTGGCTATGATCTTGGTTGACTGAGTGACCTTGGCCTTTAGAGGCGGTGCTTCTCCAGGTTTACGCCACTCCATTCATTCTCTTTTGACAAGGGATCATAGTAAAGGATCGCAGTTTCATCTCCTGTAACAATGGTTTGCAGAACATATCTCCCGTTGCCACGGCAGAGGTCCAAAAATGCCTGGCACAGATGATTCGTTGCTGCTTTTGAACTGAGGAAAGAAGTGTAGGTACCCATAGCACTTGTACTAACCTAAATGTTCATGAGTAATTCGAAGGACTGTTGTTTTAAAAAGGCCCAATCTTGCTGCTCTTTCTGAAACTTTGAGCCGCCGGTCTTCCATAATTTCTCCTTCCACAAGAGCGATGTTTTCAGGAGTGAACACCTCCAAGGGCCGACTTCCACGCTCTTCGTCTTGGACTCATTGGAAAAAGTTTGGCCCAATCTTTTACGGTAGAATATGAGGGGATACTTCCCCTTATACACCGTCCAATCGCTGTTTAATTTCATTTTGAGTAAGTCCTTCTTTCATGAAGAACTTAATAACAGCTCGACACTCCATTTTGAACATGTCAGAATCTTCTACACATAGCCTTCTTTATGCAACTATATTTGAACTACTGAATAGAAAGAAGCGGAAGTTACAGCTGCAATTATTTACTTAACAGAAGCGATAATCCTTATCGGCGAGGCCGGAAATTTATGGGCCTACCTCGCATTTTGTAGACTTTGAGATTATTTTGATAACTAGTGAGTTTTCACTGAGATTTTTGATTGGAAAGCATGTTCACTTAAGATGCTTGGGTTTAGAATCCCGAACATCAATTTCCTTTGATCTAACAGGAACGAAACTAATTTTCTTTCTTACTTATTCCATCCAAGTTTCTAATTGATCGGATCTGTGCTTCTTGTCCTAGCACGTACTTTACATTGTCCCATGCTGTATCCTAGCTTGTTCATCATTATCACTTAGTGCCTCATCCACATCTCTATTTTTGTCATCAACAGCTCCAATTAACACTGTTCCAACTCATCTAAAAGGTCAAATCCGTCACAAACGTCATACACTTCAAAGCTAAGCCTTTCAGAATTTCCTTTACGTCTGTTGTGCGATTATATCTGAAAATAACGAAAATTGAACGTGTAAATGCCCGCCGTATGAAATTTCATACTTCAGAACACCTTAAACGGCAAGAAGTAGCTACTTGTATGAATATTTTATGTTATTTCATTCCTTACATTGCCTCTATTGCACTGAAAACAAAATTTGCTGCACACTGTTAGTTTTTTATAAATGAACTACACACTTACCGGGAGCTTCATTATTTTCTTCTTAGAGCTCCGCAAACTTTGCCTATCACTCATGTCCACAGTGTTAGACGATGAGCTGTGAGTTTCTTTCAAGAAACTGTCTCAAATAACAATAATGGAGTAATAAGCAACGCTACCAATATATTATTTGTAATTTTAAACCTGTTTTGAGTTTGAAACATCATCATGTCATATTTACATTGAAACAAATCTTTAAAGGGTGAAGAGTAAAATCTACTAACTTAATTGCTAGTTCTAGACAGTTTTCAAAGTTCTTTGTGAAAAGTTATGGGGAGTTCTAGAAAGTTAAAATATCGCAGGATATTTAGTAACTGTTATTAATGCAATATATAATGAAACGAAAATAAATATTGACAAAATATAGTCATATTGTTGCATTAATTACGAGTATTACGAACCAAGGCTTGAAACAGGGTTGTGGTTTTTCATTCTTGCTATTCAACAAACGAGAGTTACTTGTTAAGTTGTTACAAAGACCACTAGGTGGCGCTATTGAGATATGTCTTATAATTGTCGAAAAAATGTTACATTTATTATTGTGAAAACAGCTTCAGCTTAGAAATTGTTCTAGTAGTTAGTTCACATTTAGAATTTAAACGAATTAATTTTGCGAAAAATTGGAAATATCACGTGAAGGTTTTCGTTGTATGATTTTTTACGACTTTTGTAAAGGCCCTAACTCAATGCATAGAATCGCTTCGTTCAATTTTTGATAATGAAGGACTGTTACAATTGATTTGCAGAATTTCGTCGTGATCTCGCGTCCATGATATCAGTTTTAGAATTAACTGTAGAAATGAAAGCGAATAACATAAAACAAATTTCAATAAAAGTATGCGAAAAGCTGTTGAGCAGCTCATTTATAGAATAATATCCAAAGTCTGTTTTAATGTATTCCAGCGAAACATGGATTCTCAGAATAGCAGATAAAAAGAGATTAAAAGTCACACAAATAAAACTCCTAAAATCCCTGCAAGTTGTGACAAGAAGGGACAGAATCTTAAAATCAAAAACAACTGCGCTAAAAGATAATAATAGCTGAAGAAATTGAAAGACACCAGAAACAGTGAAAATATCATTCATACACTTCGAATGAAAAACCCGACCAGGATCGATGGATTTTTTCGGGAGTAAAAATCCTAAGTATGGCTTACTTCGGAAGGGAAGTAAAGGCATGGGTCCCATGTTGTATATTTACGGCACGAAAAAGAGCCTCAAGTCTGAAAGAAGAGGCCTCTCAGCAAAATTTGTCGACCGTTTCACGCCCTAAATGGAATGGGACGCTGATGACTTGAGATGTTAACCAAATCAATCAATCACTTTGTGAAACCTTCGAGAACAGGCCTTATTTTGTAACCCAATAAGAACCAGAGATGTTTCACGACCCCGGTGTAGATGAGGACCCAGTTTTAATTCAGGAACAGTTCAGCTTGGTCTAATCCTTAGCAAGAAGTAGAAACGGTGGGTGCGATGTGGGTACTCCAGGCTTGCAAATGGAGACATACTTACGGTTAAAACTATCGAACCTTATCCATATAAAATTTCAACCTCAAGTATATAAAAAAACAACATCCCCGTTATTACTAGTGTAGATATTTTTAAAATATAATTTAACTTAATGTCTACAAAAGTTTATTTTATATTTCTAAGTATTCTCGCTACCTGAGATAAGGTAGGAACATAGTAATGAATACTCCATGAATAAACGTTTGTAAACTCAGATATATTGTTTCCGTTGTAACCCTTGAAGCTCTCAGATCTTAAATTCCACGTTACCGTTTCTTTTTTAGCTATTTTTAGCAGACAAATCTTCCACCAGCTTCACGGATCAATAGCTATAAAAATGCCGACGATGTAGTTTTGAAAACTTTGCGAACAACTGTTCAGTTGGAAAAGACATTTCCAGAAATTGTTCGGAGATGAATCAAGTTCGGCCGCTTTATACGGCGGTTCGGATGTATGCAACAGATAAAGCACATCACATTTCCTGAGAATATCGAAGTGCGTACCTTGTGATGAACATCTGTCATCATCCGACTCGGCGACAGCACATTCAAGTGTATTCAACCTGGATTCCGCAACAGCCATCACGGCTTCCGCGCCGACACAATAAAGGGGGGGAGGGAATCGCTGCATTCGATCACGAATCCCTCTATAAATTCTTTGCAAGAAAATAGCAGCCACTTTTTTTTTAAAGCACTTTGAAGGATTTTATAGGCTTTCGCGAAAAGATATATCTTGAGGAAGAACAGCTGAAACGCTGAAGGCAAAACAAGTAGAATTTTGCGTCTCATTTCCGTGTGAATGTACGATAATGACTCTTTATTTGAGACAGCTTCTACACTTCCCCCCCCCCTCATGCATATCCACCTTCTCCTTTAATATTCCTTTCTCTACGATTCTTTTTTTCTTTCTCAATCAATTCCCCATCATTTATGTTTTACCTTATCTCCATAAAATACTATCCTTCTCTTTGTGAACATTATTGACTTATTTTCTTCTAGTTTTTCGCTTCTGCTGTCTTCGTTGTTACGCTGAAACTTAAGAAGTTTAGAGTTCTAAATACAGGCTGATACAGAAAACACCAAACTACCTTCATGCATGATTAAGGGGGTGCATTTGAGCATATAGGGAATATAGACCCATAAACACTTGAAGAATATTGCGGCAAAAACAATCAAAAGTCCACTTTTGGTGATTTTTTTTTTTTTTTTGATTGATTTATTTACGGACGCTCTTCAACATCTCAGGTCATCAGCGTCCCATTCAACTCAGGGCGTGAAACGGCCGACAAATTTTGCTCAGAGGCCTCTTCTTTCAGGCTTGAGGTTCTTTTTCGTGCCGTAAATGTAGGACACGGGACCCACGGCTTTACTTCCCTTCCGAAGGAAGCCATACTTAGGATTTTTACGCCCGAAAAAATCCATCGGTCCTGGCCGGGTTCGAACCCACGTAAACACTTTTGGTGAAATATGACATTTTGGTTCTAATGGGTTTTACGTATGTAGTACTCTATTCCAACACGATCATACAGGGGGGGGGGCACATGTAGTCGATAAAAATCAACATAGAAAAAATAGTGTCCAGGGGAAAAACAATCAGAGTCCTGTATTGTTTGACTTTTGTTTCTATCAACTGCACCCATCAGTTCGAAATTTAAAAATTTGTTGTGATTCGTGTCCCAGTCAAAATAAAAATTATACCATTATTCGCCTCATTCATGCCATGGTTAACAAGTACAACATATTTGAATCAGTAAAAGTACATCTTCCCATCAGAGACCACGGTTATATGGAATGTAATAAAGATATGGGTTTAATAAATAAAAAAATAAAAAAAGCCCATGCTGAAACACCCAGCTATTGGAATGAACACATCAGAAGATGCGGCTTGAAAACATCTCCCTTCAATATCATTGAGTGTTCCCAGGATGTTTTTAAATCTTTTAAATTTTCAATGAAGATGAGAGAAATACAAGAAATGTTACTGACAAAACATCTTCTAGAACTGTAACAGTCGAACAACCTACAATGACTACTGGAAGTCTCACGTTATTGTTGATAAAATGTGTCGTGCACAGACAGATGAGCAGCCTGCCCCTTCCTATTCAAGTTTAATTCCACTTTTCATGGCAAAAACGATGACCTTCATTACCTGAAAAGATTCTATTCCAAAAATGCTCAGCTCTGTTTTTCAAGGCTACCTGAAGTAGACAATGAATAATTTTGTTTGAATGATTATTTTCAATAATGTTTAATTAATAGTTATATTTTCCTCAGCAATTATTTATTATTATTTTATACATTCCATCACATAGTTAGTAACTTTGATTGTTTTTTTTCTACAAGTATATGTACGTTGACCTTTTATTGTTAATTAACATGAACAAATAACACATGACATTAATTTCTACAGAAGGTTTTGTAAGAAAACTGCCTTAAGAATTATTCTAGATAAAAACATTTTTACGTGTCTAATGCGCTTAATTTTGTAGCGGTTTTAAACTTAAAATCACATTCCTGTTAAAAAAAATAAAATAAAAAAATTAAAAGTGGACTTGGATTGTTTTTCCTTTGTACCCTTAACTTTGATGTCGGTCATAATGTGTCTAGTGGTAACCATACTTTCCTC
This sequence comes from Metallyticus violacea, assembly GCA_030762175.1. Classification (NCBI taxonomy): domain Eukaryota; kingdom Metazoa; phylum Arthropoda; class Insecta; order Mantodea; family Metallyticidae; genus Metallyticus; species Metallyticus violacea. The sequence continues at coordinate 61,411,690 of CM060841.1, read as the reverse complement.
GTAGACTCAAGATCACTGGTTAAAACCCGGCTAGAGTCGATAAATGTAATTAGAGTGAAAAATATTACTAAAATACTAAAAAATACTAAGTATGGCTTACATCGGAAGGGAAATAAAACCTTTGGTCCTGTGTGTCGTAGATTTACGGTACGTTAAAGAACCTCAAGCTTGCAAAAAGGTACATCCGGGCAAAATTTATCGGCCGCTTAACACCCTAAATTGAATGGGACGTTAAAAGCTGTTAAAGAGATCCCGTAAATAAGATAAACGCCCTATTCATGCTGTAGGGCACTATAGCCTCGTCAGATTAGATGCCATTTTACCAAACATTCGCTATGATACCATGTTTTTCAAATATTGCTTGTGTTCTATTGTTTATATAAAGTTCACTAACTTAAAATTTACGTATTTTGAATTGCTTTGCGTCATCATGTCGTTTATTGCTTAAAATCGAAGATATGCAGCTTTCCAAAAATTTTCTCATTATCTTAACTGAACTTAACTTTCGTCGCGTTTTGTTGCAGCGTTGTATCGCCACGTGATGTATTGGCCAATACATTTTATGTACAATGTCACGCCGCTCTGTCGTGTCACTTAATGTTGCGCCATGTGAATTTACGAGTACACGAGGCATAGCGATCTGTTTGGTGGAATTTCATCTAATCCGACGCGGCTGTTTAATTACATTAGTGCTCTACAGCATGATAACAAGACATTTACGGGCATATATTTTCTATTTGAAAATACTCATAAACATCCCCTAACTCATGCCTGAAATTTGTTTGGTGTTATTCTGAGTCAGTAACTCGTGTTCTGCAAAAACGTAAAGAACGGCATTGCAGACAAAATATGTATTAAATAGCCTTGAGGGAAGTAAATACTAAAATTGCTTACTTTTTTAATTCTGGATGCAACATATAGTGTTAATACATATTAAACTAAAGGCATAAATCTTATAGAACAAAAATAAATAGTTTAGGTAATTTATGTAATCTAAATTATATAAAATATGTCATACTTAAATAATAAACTCTCTCCCCATAAACCAATTTAACTTAAGCTATGCGTGTATTATTGCATAACTTTTTTCATTAAATTACTGCTTTGGAAATAATTATTGTTATAGATTTGTAGTAGAAAGATTTTTTTGAGAAGTGTTTATTACCCGTTTTTACTTCTTAAGCACCACTGGCTGTGGACACTGATAATACATGAGATGAACTAATATATTGGGAAAGGATATATATATATATATATATATATATATATATATATATTTTTAGGGAAGCAATCGTTTCAGGCCTAAGTTTAGAGTACCTCTCCGGCATTTGCCATTTATGAGGGTTGAGGAAAACCCGGGAAAAACCTCAGTCAGGGTGGACGATCCTGGTGGGATTCGAACCCCAGACCTCTCGCTCACAAGTCCGCGCCTTAACGACCTCGGCCACCCGTGGCGGTGTAGTAGAAAGTGGAGACTATTTAAGCATATCTATGAAATTGAATATGATGTTTAATAATTGTACGATTCATATATATATATATATATATATATAGTTTAACAGTAATAAAAGTAGAATAGGATAAACACTTAGATAAAGTCACACTTGAAATTGCTATATTTCGAACTCGTTAAGTTCTTCAATGAACCTAGACATTTGAAATATAGCAATTTCAAGTGTGACTTTATCTGAGTGTTTATCCTATTCTACTTTTATTATTACTGTGAATTTGTTACATTGTTAATAGTGTTACTTTATTTTAATTTTATATTATATATATCTTTGCTAATACAGAGTGATTATTTGAGTTACGGGTCGCCTGAGCGCGGTTGTGTATAGAGGAAGCTGCCGCATCTTAAAAAGGGATATAGAATTGTTGCGCACAAAGTTAATATTTTTATTTTAGTATTTATATTTGTACTGAAAGCATGAAATGATATTGTAATTAAGGACTAACCTGTGTTTAATATATGTTGAAAATGATACCCCTCAATGGCAATTCATTGTTGGTACCGTAGGGGATTCCAGTATTTTATTTAACATTTTTTTCCGTAGGAATATGTTACTTGTCATCTATAGTAACTTTTTAACATGTTGGAGAACAATTTCTCTGCCTGAAACACGGTTTCTAGTGTTTTCATATCTTACCGCTTCTCTGCAAGAATCCTGTGCTTGTCTGCATATGTGAAATCTAATGCTTCAATGCTTAATTTATGTAATAACATAACTAATGAAAAACAATTAGCACTTACGTACAGTGAAACCATCGTGTAGCACATGAACGCACCTCTCTGATTAAGTCTCCATCATATTAATTACCAGCTGCTACTTGAACATGCATTGTACATTTCACTGGGTGTCACCCACAAGTTGGTAACTGTAATGCTGATGGGTTTCAAGACTGCTGATCCCCGAACAAAAGGACATTCGCGGTTGAAGATCATGTTACAGGAAGAGGCGAATTTTCCTTCAAAGATAATCGCTGGTAATGAAACTTGGCTACACCATATCGATCATCAGAGCAAACAGCAAAGCTCTCTCTGTGGAAATAAACATCACAACACTAAATGTGGTTACCAGCATTTCCTACTTGTACACTCAATTGTAACATGTTCTGAAAACTCTGCAAGGTCATATCACACACAAAAGACCACCTTTCCATGCAACAAGCTGGATGCTGCACCATGGTAATGTACCGCCACACATGGTAAATGTTGTTCCTGAATGTCTCACAAAAACCAATGCGAAATATGTCCCTCATCCTCCCTATAGTCCAGATTTAGCTCCGTGTGACTTTTTCATTTTCTCTCATTTGAAGAAAAACTTTCACGGGAGCCATTTTCCATTATTAGAAGCAGTGGTAAAGACTGCGGGGGCGATTCTGAAAGACATGTTAAAATTGCTTTCGAGTTTGTTTTTGAAGATTGGCAAAAATGCTGAGATAGATGCACTGCATGTAACGGGGGTACTTGGAGAAGAATCATGAAAATTATGAGGATAAGTAAAGGTCAACTTTATTACACATGCGTCGTATGGAACTAAAGGGGAAATATTTGTGAGAAAATTAAAGAAATGATGGATATGAGATAGTACACATTTGGTTTTAACCATAAAAGGAAGAAGAAGCAGATGAAGTATAATATTTATATCTTTGGAAAATGTTATTTAAAAGGCTATAGCAGCGAACTTCAAAGTCCAATCTGCGCGGTTTTCAACAGTAAAACTTCCAACAATTAAAAGCATTCTACATGAACATCTAACGTGTTTTCTCTGAATATTTTCAATTATTAAAATTGGTTGAACAACAGTACACCAAAAACATCTGCCAATGTCGTATAAAGGATTTGGACCTGTTAATGGATCGTTTTGTGACTGAAAAAGAGAAAGGTTTGTATACTTTGTGCCCGAAGGTATTAATTGTGAAAAGGTACATAGTGCTGAATTTAACTTTGGTAGGTGTCCAGTATGGTTGGGCTTGTGTAAAAAAATGGATAAATAAAGCATTACTCTTAACCCTAGACTGTATACATAAATTTTATCACACATGGGATGCTGTTGGGCCATTTTGTTCAAATGTATTACATTGAATTGATTTATTTTGTTTAATAAACGTCTCTGAAAACACTTTCACAATTGTCGATTAAAGACTTTGACGTAAGAATTTACAAATAATTTACACAAAGGTCTCGCTTATGTTCAGCAAATACCACTTTCTGATATTTAACGAAATATGATTTTGTTTTTCGATCTTTACATCTTGGGCAAACAGAACGCCACCCGCGTTTAGGTTTTGCATTCGGAATGCAGCGTTCTTCATCCTCAGATATTCCTTCCACTCTCTTCGTTGTAGTCTTATTCTTGTTCTGAGCCTGTGCTCTTTATGTGCTACACCGAGTTGATAGCCAAGTTCTTACTTTCTTCTTACAATGGAACCTTTCTTGTTGACTCTTTGTAATAAAACCTCGAATTAACGCCAGCCTGATTTAGGATTTCATAGAAGATCTGCGGAGGCCATTTTCGGGTCTTTCGAGAAACAGAATAGATATGAACCATCTGTGTCGACTCCTCCCTTGGTTTCATTGTAAAGGTGTAACACCTCTCACTTTATTTACGTCTTTTCCTTAGGGCATTGTTTTTTTAATATTGTTTAACGTCCGTTTTTACTACTGAAATACCATAGGCGATGGACACTGATGATACATGAAATGAAATGATATATTGGGAGAGGATTTTATTTTTAAGGAAGGAAACGCTCCAGGCCTAATTTTAGGGTACTTCTCCGGCATTTGCTATTTATGAGGACTTAGGAAAACCTGGAAAAAATATCTAACAGGGAGGATGTCCTGATGGGATTCGAACCCCAGGCCTCCCTCTCATAAGTTCGTGCCTTAACGACCTCGGCCACTCGTGGCGGTATAGCGCATCGTGGACAAGAGAATAATACATTTCCTTCATTAAGAAGAAGAAGAAGAAGAACAATTCCTTACTTTTTTTCCCCCTCTTCTCCCCCTCCCACCATCAAGTCAGACTGGCCTTGAGTTCACGCACATCTTCATGGGCAGTCGTTTCCTTTCAACTTCCTTATCTATATATGGAATGACATTTATCATATAATAAGTCTTTGAATCATTATGTTTACAATTTGTATGCCGTACATATCAGGTTTGAGGATAAATACCTCGAAATCCTGTAAGCTGTTCATCTATTGTACAATATTCTCAAGGTATGTAATTCTCTGTACAGTCCTGATGAACGACTCCCAACATTTTTGGTGTTCATTCTTACCCATTATTACATTTGCACGAAAATCGCACTTATTATTATCACTAGTTCTGAAACACTTTTGTTCATCGGCAGTATTAGCTTTCACTTCCTAGTTATCGTCCTCATATCACTGAATTGTCCATTACTATCACACTATATCCATCTAAGATATTCCTAACAGTTTCTTCGAAGCCATCACTAAGAGGATTAAGACGTAACTAACAATATTAAAAAAAAAAAGTAGAAATACTCTTTAACTGTAAACAAATCTGAAAACAGCAATGCATACAGAGGTGGTATATAATCCCATAATCATAATTACCTTCAAGAAATATATTTAAATTAAAGCTAAAATCAACAAAAAAGACTGTTACAACAATGTCTACCCCATTATTGAAAATACACGGAAGCATGAGACAGGTGTACCAAAACATCACTTTTACCAACTAAAAGTATAACTGTAACATCCCTGTAAGCAATCTAGGGTTAAAAGAAAAACCTAACCAATAATTAGATTTAATTTGGGTTACTTTTCGAATATTTTTCAAGTGTCGTTCTGTAGCCTAAAACTCTATAAGAAGTTTTATTTATAACTTTAAATTTACAACACTTTAATATAGCTAATGCTTTGATAAAAGCTTTTAATACATTTGAAGTCTGGCAGTTATCGTAACAAAAGAATTCTAATAACAAAAGAGAAACGTTTGTTACTTGGAAATAGCGCTGCAGTTGTACGCAGTTGGAAGCAGGCGAGAGCAAGGTTACCAGTTTCTAAGCTTTTAGTGGTCAGTTCAGGAGGAACAGTCAACCTTGGAGGTGCATTGACATCTTTCTACAGTTTTATTCCCTGCCCTCTACCGTCTAACAATGTAACAATACCGGGAGGGGTGGGTGGTCGACTTGATGGGCGTACCAGCAACACGGTACCTCCTTTTTTTTCATTTCATCGCGAGCGTAAAAAAAAAAAAAAAAGTACGATGCATTAATTCTTGGCACAAATGAACTTGCCTGAATTTTAAACCTTTAGCTGTTCAGCACCTAATACCCGTGGGTCGTCGGTAGGGAAAAAAAGGGGGAGAGTTAGTCTTTTTTCTTGTTGTCTGGAGAAATTTTTCGATACCACAGAGACAATAGCCTAATAATTTGTTCCCACCTACTACAGTGACGGGGAAGGTATGTACAGGGCATTGTCTTTTGGGAGGTGGGGAGCATTACAACACACACATGCGTTCGTGTAATTTATCGACGCATCACTTGCCTCTTGAGCGACACTGCAAAATGACTCACGTTATGTAGCCAGAACATTGACTTTTTTTACGACATGCGTTCTCGAAAGACAGCTATTAAGTCGAGGTGTATCTGGAATACCTCGAATACTACTGGAGTAGTTCTGCGGATGTTTACACAGTCATTTCTGAAGGAATGTCAAGATCCGGTTAATGATCTCAAAGTTCGACGTGAACTACCGCAGGAAATACAAACGCTTGACAGTTTCTAGCAAAGGTTGTTCAGTAATTTAAGGGAACTATATAACATATACAATGTGTTCCATATTTTTAAAGATATATTTTAATGAAGAACTTGCCGAGCATATTCGTTTTTCTCTTGGGTCCACTTGGTCGTAATGTTGGCAGGTTGGTGAGTGTTGTCTTCTGTGCATATTTAAAATAATAAATCTCCACGATAAACTTTTTAATCCAAAAAAAAAAAAAAAAAAAAAAAGTAATGAAATTCACGTTTATCGTAATTTCTTCACTTTTCATTTATTGTCATTTTCTTCTAACTCTTGGGTCGCCTTGCGCCTTTCCTTTTATTCTTGACCGATATAATAACCATCACCTCTTCCACCCTCCTCATCTAGTCACATCGGCATGGTAAATCCAGTAGTACTTGTTTACCATTGGTGCAGCTGATCGAATATCGTTATGGTCATGCTGTGTGACGCAAAAAGAAAACCCCTGCGGGATGGTTTTTATACAAGTTTTGGTTCATCATTCTAAATTGCTAGGCCCGGGGCCTTCTTCATCATATACTCCCAGTGACTCAGGATATGTAGTTTTGAAACAATTAATGGTAAATATCTTGATTTGTATTGTATTATGTTGGCTTGGAGTTTCCTTTGTTATAATATTTGGTCATGGAACGTGTATTTGTAAGCCAAAACATCGCAATTATTGTGATTAAAAGACTACATTTAAAGTGTTTTATTCGTTGCTAAAATTATATTTTACATGCTTGTGCCCTAGCATTTATTTGCTAGCAATTTGTAGAATTATTATATGATAAATGTAGTCAAGATTTAAACCATTTAATCATTCAAAGTTTTCAAATTATTTAGTTACATAGTTTCAAATTTAGTATTTCACATGATTTTCAATTTAAATTATATATTTCTGAGATGAGTTTACATCATTTACATATTTAAAATTGGCTTTTTGTTATTCTAAAACGAAATGATTTAGAATGTGTTTTATATATTTATTATTATTGTTATTATTATTATTATTCACTAAATTATCCTGATTTTTTTTCCAATGTTAGAATCTTGAATTATTATTTTTCTAGGGGTGGCCGAGGTCGATAAGGTGCGGATTTATGAGCGGAGAACTGCGGTTCGATTCCCGCCAGGATCGTCCTCGACAGGGTTTTTCTAGGGTTTCCTCAGTCATAAATGACTCAATATTTTCCCACCTTAAGGAGTGGCAAGAGGGATAAGGAAATGTTTAACATGATTGCGTAAAAGTTGTAATCTCCTCACTGATTTTGACTAATGACCATGCTCTTGCTATCTTAACGTCCCATGCACTTAACACACGAACAAACGAACAATATTCGATTGTCCTTCCTCGCCCGCTCTTTATTTTTTCGCCAACCACTGAGAAACAAAAGAGACTTAGGCAAGTTTTGCATATATTGCAGCGAGCGTGCATTGCGTCCATCTCACTAACGGCCGCGTAGGTAGACGATGGTGGCGGGGTGTTCGATTCTAGTCAGGGGCAGTCGGCGTTATTTATTGCGCCACGGTTGGCTGAAGTAATGCTTCTCCAGAGACCTGCCGTGAAGAACGTGACATGAGTCTGGGAGGAAACTCCCCATACAGTCCGAACATGATTTTCGAAACTTGGATTTATTGCTCTTGCTGCGTAAGTCGTAAAACACATCAAGATATCGCTGGGTTTTCGAGAAAAGGAAAAAGGGCATGTTTTAAAGTGTTACAAAGTAGTTGATTAATTCGGGAGTATATCTAAACACAGTTTGGCGTATCGGAAACCTCTTTGTTTTACTTCCCTGCTTTCCGCTACTGTTTTCCAATTCCGTCCTTTACTGTAGTGGCACAATGCTACTAGAAGCTTTGCTTCTTTGTTTGCATTTCTATTTTTTTTAGATGCATTCTTGTTGATATTTTACAAAAGTAATTCACAAATCGCTTTTGTTTAAGAAAATTTAAACGTCATAAAAATGAAATTTCGTCATTCGCCATAGTACAAACTCCATATATGGTGGTAGGTCCATAAGTTTCCGGCCTAACAAGTTTCTAGGTGTGATAAAGACAAAAACTATATTTCACTTTTCAATATATTTACCGTTTATTACAATACACTTCTCACATCTTTGAATTGACATTTTAACTCCCCTCCCAAAAATAGTCAGAACTATTGTCTGCAAAATGAGCATAAAGTATTAAAGTATTTTGTTGTTGAGTCCTTAAGGCTCCAAAGTTACTCTCCGAACAGCGGGACGAACTTTCATGGTCACGTGATATTACTAATTCAATTCACGTGTCTCTGTTAGTCTCGCAGAACCTTTGTCCAGTTTATTAAATTTCTCTATGACAGCCATTCAGTAAACCGATTATCCTGGGTTTGGAACTTTAACTCTAATTAACCCAAAATCTGAGTTAACAGCTTCTTGTCCGGATATGTGACGTATTGCTTACGGAATGTTGATGTGTAGCAGCACTATAACACGGACTCTGTATCCACGCCTTTACTTTAATCGATATATTGCACATTCAGGCTTGAATAACCGATATTCGATTGTTCATTGAATGCTGGAGGTAACCGCAGCAGTACCACCAACATTGCCTCCTCCCGGAATGGTTATATTGGGGCAATGGCTCATTTATTCTGCGGGGCAAATAACGGGGGGAGAGGGATGAAAAGGTCATATGGAAATGAGTCTTAGGTAGGGAGAGTGTATAAAAGGTACAGGCTTCTTGAAAGATCTTAATTTAAGGTGAGATCAGAGGCTCTATATCACTAATCCGAAATTATTCATTTTTATGTAGATTTTCTCAGAAATTTTTACAGGTACTCAGTGAAATATTTATTACTTATTTACATTACTTTATAAGTTCTAAACTATAGTTTAGAGAATGTACTTCATTAAAAATAATACTAATTTTTTGTAACATACTCCTTTTTTTTATAAAACATTGTATTAATATTCATGTACAAAAAATTCTTATGCAAATGATTTGAAACTAGAGCTCAGCAATGAATGTAATAATGTAGATAAACTGTAAAATTTCACGATTCTATCTTTATTAGTAGTGAGGAAAAGTACATATGTTGTTTCAATTATGACTAAAATAGCATTAAAATTTACACAACTAATTGTCAATTTACACACTAGTGAATTACTTACACGCTACTGATTAAGGATATTACGGGGGAATCAAGGTCATCTTCGAGCAGTTTGTCTAAGGGAGCAAATGAGGGAAAGGGGGAGATATGGGATGGGCATCAAAAAATAAGGAAAGAGACAAAATTGGATTGGGGTATATTTGGTTAAGGGAAGAGGACATTGCACGAAATTGTTGGAAAATAGTTAAGGGACGTTTGTGAGATATAGACAGGCAAAATGCTGAGACTCAATGCGCAGAAAAAGTATCGATTAACCTGCAGGCTCAAATACATCCGGGGAGGGGACATTATGTAGATATCTGTTGCAGGGAAGAAAGAAGTGGTCTCGCATGGCTCAGATTAGTGGCTTGGAAAATAAACAAAACAGTTAATGCTCTCGGGGAAAGAATTTGCCCATTGTGCGGAGAGAGCGATACCTGGAGACATATTTTGGTCGAATGCAGGTAAACGGAGATTTTAAGGAATGAACATTTATAACCGCAATTTTTGAATGCCAATAGAAATTTGAACATTTGCCGGGAAGTGCATGTGAGATACACAATTTGGGAATATTTCAAGGAAGACCCGAAAAAGAAGGTTAATGGTCATAAAGAAGGGGGGAGGAGTGTGAATAAATGGAGGGGGGCTCGAGTAAGGGATCCATTCATGTTTATGTATATGTATATAAAATTATTAATATAAAACGTAAATATATCGAATGTTTATATATATATATCTATATATATAAACTAAAGCAAATTAAGCAGAAAAGTCGATCTCCATTTCATTATGTGATTACTAGAGATGGAACAATTCCTTCGGAAACAAGATATCAGCATAAGCCTAACGCGAGTTAGGGTACATGATATCAGAGGATGGAGGTTGGAGTATGCGACTGCATCTGAGAAACTTCTGGTTTTTTTAAGTGGAAAAGCGAAAGTGTTTCTTTAATGAGCTGAAGGAATGTTTTCTTTCTTCTTTAATATTTTCCTTTATGTTCTTCAAAACGTTTCAGAACAGATCTCTAGGTTATGCTGTGCTTGTTTAAGAAAAATAAATAGAAGGAGGTAGTATTGGAGTTTTGTCGACCTCCTGCACGTCCGCCTTATGTCGGTCCTGGTGGTGTAGTGGTTACCATACTTGCCTCCTACACCCAAATCGCGGGTTCGAACCCGGCCGGGACCGATGAATTGTTTCGGGGCGTAAAAATTCTAAGTATGGCTTCCCTCGGAAGGGAAGGTGGGTCCCGTGTCGTACATTTACGCCACGAAAAAGAACCTCAAGCCTGAAAGAGAGGCCTCTGAGCAAAATTTGTCGGCCGTTTCACGCCCTGTGTTGAATGGGACGCTGATGACCTGAGATGTTAAAGAGCGTCCATAAATAAAAAATAAAAAAAAAAAAAAAAAACGTCCGCCTATAAAATTCTATGCGCAACCCCATAAGAAAATGCATCGCTTTCAGTGTTTCCCAAAATCTGTTCCTTGAAAAAGTTGGAGTATTTTTGTTCCAATGTCAGCTTCCGTTCCCAGGTCTTCCCTGGTTATAGATAGTATGTCTCTTTCTTATCAGAGATGGACATTTAAACAGAATGTACGAGGCAGTTTCCTCTTTCTGCATCCACATTCTCTAAACGGGTTAATTTTTATAGAGTCTCACTTTATGTAGATGTTTATTGAAGTGACAATGTTCAGTAATTAAAGAAACGCTTCCCTTATTCCTCTTCTGTCTACTTTTAGGAAGACGAGGAAAGAGTGTTGCTACTGAACAAATAAATAAAATACGAAGTTGTATTACATTTATACGGACATTTAAAACAGTTTATATTATAAAAAAATATAATTTATAAATTTGTAGAATTTCCAAACTTTGAGTTCCACAAGGTTCAATACTGAGCCATATTCTCTTTGTACACCGAGGTTATTTGAGTTGCAGGCCGCCTGTGCGCGAATGTTTACTCCGGAAGTGCACCCTTCGCAAACCGAAAAAAGGAGATGCAGCCGCTGCGCATAAAGTTGATATTATTACTAAAAACATAAAACTGTAATGTATTTAAAGCATATTAATAAGCACTAATCTTTGCTGAAAATGTGCCCTTCGGCAACAGTAGATTGCCGGCATCTGCGTAGGAAATGTTTGTACTTCATGTAACTTTTCTTTCGCAAGGACATTGCGTTACGAAACACGTTTGTTGTTATTTTATCGTAACTTTTTATCATGTTGGCAAACAGTTTCTCTACCTGGAATACGATTGCAGGGTATTTTCTTGTGAGTAGCGCTACCACTTCTCTGCAAGAATCCGTAACGTACATAAAACCTGTTCTTAAAGACTATATTTGTGAAATGCCTTAACTGAAGGAGAACACACAATTTACACCCATTGAAATCACCGAGTCACACACGAACGCAAAACCACTCGCAGACAAAGCTACCCTGGCAAAGCTAACCACTAGCTGCTGCTTGCACATGTATTATACGACCTTGAAGACTGACTTCTCGCAGTACGCAGCACCGCCCTGCCGGCCCCTAACTCAAATAACCTCATTGTAACATTAATCAATAATTTCTCTTTCTTGTAATTTAAGTAACGAATAATGAGACAGTAGTTGTTGGAGTTAATATCATCGTGTTTACTACTGGGAATCACATGCTCAACTTTAAACTAAGCCATAAAGGCAATTGAAGAGCTAAATATTTTGTTCGAAGCTATTAAGTTTTAATGAATTTTTTACATAATATTTTTATTTAATTTAAAATTTAAACAACGCAGATATTAAAACTGAACATTAGTTACATTGATAGCAACAAGGAAAATTCCTATTTTTTGTCTAATTCTGTCCACCATGAGAAAATGTTCATCTTGCAAAAAGTATTCTAATAATTGAAAGACCCGATGACAGCGAAGAATAATGAAAATACGACGATTATTTACAGCCAATTCTTGTATGAGCTTTGAGTTGCTTTACAATTTTAAATTAATCTATCTCTATATTAATTCAATGTTAGGCATGTCTCTGACTTGAAGATATAGATGCATTCACTAAAACGTTTATATAAGGAAATCTATTACTCTGCAATGCTAGTGTATAACAATCATTCAACTTCCTTGAAACGTATATGTAATTCACAGAAGTGCAAACTTTTCAGCAAAAAATGAAAACAGGTTTTAAATATGGACGTCTTATATAATATGGATAGGTATTTTAATTTTAGCACATTCAAATAATTAATTTTAAGGCTATTAGAATAAATCAGTATTTCCTAAATATGATGGAGGGTTTTTCGAGCGCTAAGGCTTACAGCATGACCGCTGCGTCCCCTGTCTCCATCTTGTGATAGCATGGACAAAGTGCAGTAGTGCAGGGGGAATCAACACGCTGCACTCTGCTGGCCGCTTTAGAAAATTACCGAGGATCGAACTCGGCAGTCAGCAGCGCTAACCACTAGGCCAAGGCGGTGGTCTATTAAGTAATAAGTGATGGTGATTAAGGTGCATGGCATGCTTTTATTATAATTAATTGTGATAATTTGTTATACTCTTATGTCAGATGTTCGAATGCTTTATAAGTTGTTTGTCGTGTTCAATATCCTTGAGCTTCGTGTTCGCCAATAGGATGTAAACATCTGGTACTGCTGTTAGTACCTCTGTCAGAAAATTTGCTCCTGTCGAGTTCGAGCCTGCATCCATTTCCTTTGCAGCTGTAAAGTGTTAAAACCGTGAAACATTTGTAAGCTCTCAGGTGCTTTCATTCTGTTACGACAAGGAGTCACGGAACAATAACTAACTCATGCTGCAACCAAATACGTCATCACCTGGCATTAACATTAAGTGTGTAGCTCAGAAGGGAGAAGATTAAAGTGTAAACTAATTACAAGCACAATGAGAGTAATTTATTGTGTCATTACTAACGAATGTTGTTTACCATGTTTGTACACGGGCTAGGGGAGCGTACAATTCCTCACTTTCGAGAGAGACTCGCGCTGATGCTGGGTCGCCGTATTGTGCCTGACAAATCCTGTGTTTTACTTTTCTCCCTAACTGAAATGTGGAAGTAATAATTTCACTTTTTAAGGAAGAGCGATACTCACCTGTCCTTGTTTTGTATTAATCTTTTTGAAACGTCTCAAAAGTATAATGAATTTTCTTAAACTTTTTACAACATATACAATGTGTTATTAGATTATTATAATTTGGTCATCACAATTCTCAACTACCCCTTGACTCTCACCAATGTATTATAACTCTTGATTTTATTGTTTACATATATTACGTTAGTGACATCGTTATGATATAGCTCTACGAAGTTTCACTGTCTAATTAAAAATACCGTGGCAATAAACATGAAAAGGAATTTGTTAAATTGTAATTCTTGTGTTCCATTATGTCCAGTTATAAAATATATTACATTCTTGTAGGATATCTTCTTCTTCTTCAGCCAACGCCCGTTCTTGCTGGTCAGCCATTGGACGCCGTGCCACCCAGTACATCCATGCTCGTTCTTCTAATGAGTCTTCTCTTGAGTCACTCTGAAGTGCTGTACGGTGTGGAGATGCTCAGCCGTTTCTTCCTCTTTTGAGCAGAGGGTGCAGGTCGGAGAGCCGACTATGCCTATTCTGTGAAAATGTTTTTGTAGGTAGTCGCGGGACAGATTGTTGGGGGTTGGTTTTGATATAATCGGTTTCCATCTTTTACCAACTGCTACTGCCTTCCAGGAGTCACCATTGACTTCCTTTATACTCTTTGAAATTACATTGCACATAATGGCGTAGGTAGAAGGAGGTGACGGTTGATCTTCTAGGATATGAAAGAGGGAGTGTTGATAATTTCTACATACCCACCTGATTTTACAATCTAGAGTTTAGCTGTGTATGCTTCTGCGCTGGGGTAAAGTTGTGACGCATAGCGCGCCCTAACCGTTAGGTGGTCTATTCCCAATTACCTGTCGGTCCTAGTGGTGTGGTAACCATACTTGCCTTCTAAATCCAAAGATCATCTGTTCAAACCCGGCCAGGATCGATAGATTTTTTCGGGCATAAAAATCTTAGGTATAGCTTCCTTCGGAAGGGAAGTAAAGCCGTGGGTCCCGTGTCGTACATTTACGGCATGAAAAAGAACCTCAAGCCTGAAAGAAGAGACCTCTGAGCAAAATTTGTCGGCCGTTTCACCCTCTGAATAGAATGGGACGCTGATGACCTGAGATGTTAAAGAGCGTCCATAAATAAAATCAGTTCAGTTTCCAATTACCTCTTTCCTAGTGTCCTGCCTTTGGAAGTAAAATGAATTAAATTTTCACCTAAACAAACAAGTATGAGAAAATTGGTGTGTTTGAAAAAAAAAAAAAAACCGTATCCGGTGAGAACTCCAGCGAAAATCCCATTACTGGACAAAAACCGTTACCCGGCGCCATCCACCAGTATGTCACTACCCGGCGACTCTCGTCATTCCTTTGTCTACAAATATTACGTTAGTGACAATGGGAAAACAGAGTACTACAGCGCCTTAGATGAAAACATGCAATTACATTTCACTAATGGAAATGGTTACTCATTTTAGGAAAATATAATAATAGAAATGCAGTAGCTGAAAGTGAAAACGACAGAAATGAAATGATCACCAAAGCAGATCTGAGTTACGCACCAGGCTAAAATCATGTACGTACACAAAATCTTATTTTTTAAATAAAAAAAAAACGTTCTAATACTTCTGTTGTATTTATAATGAAACTTAATGTGTTACGGTTTATTCTTCCGGATACAATATAAGATTCATACTGTCTATTGATACAGACCGTGTCTCATAATCGCCGTGCATTTTTTCAAATTATACTCTCGTGTACTTTCATGGCACGCATGCTATATTGGTTGCATTTTACAGGGGCTTTAGACACGTTTCTTTCCTTTAATTTTCTATACTATTTCCATTACCGGTTAATCTACAAAACTAATATTCAATCGATGTAGGTTATCAATGTGCGTTTTTTTCTCTCTTTTTATGTATCTATATTAAATATATTTTCTTTTAGCTGTTAGTGGTTCTGAACTGCTGACTTTAGTGCCAGTTCAGGCGAGGAAAGTATTAACGCAGTGATAGATAGTGAAAAAAAAGGGAACAATTTTCAAATGTAATAATTATCTATAGCATTTCTCAGTAGATAGATATTGATTGTTAAATCCGCTGGTACTTTTACTCAACCTTATGGCGTAATTTGGGTTGCCAATTCCTGAAAATAATACGGCGATTCTGTTAGAGCTAGGCCGCATTATAAATCCTTTTCCAGTTTGGATTTCTGCCCAGTATTGTTCATCTTGTAATCTGTCATATCCTTATGGGTGGCGCAGCAGGGTTTTAAAGTAGTTTTGAATAGTCCTGGCGAATGAGCAAACGACGCACAACGAGTTCTGTTTGAGTTCATTCTGTGTTTATGCGTTTATACCGTAATTAGATTAGTATCTCTCTTACATCCGTACTGAACACATTGTAGGGACGGTTTATTGCACATAGTATAGTTCTCATCTCTCTTGCTTGCAATTGTTTGTTACATTTATACGGCTGAAAAAACCCTCACCACAAATTTCCTAGAATTGTCTCGCGCAAATAGATACAAGGTCATTCACCAGGACTATTCAAAACTACAGTACTAAGTTCTAGTAGCCAGGTCGTGCCAAATCCAGTGACACACCAAATTGTATTGAAATTGGGCACTACCAAATTACATTTGGTGATATTTTGTAACAAAACAATCATAATTGGTAAAATTATAATGAATTAATTAATGATACTACCAAGTTTAGATGAGATTTGTTTGTTCCAACGGAAACAATTTTCTTGTTTTTCCAACAGGAAGACACGATTTCGTGGTAACCATCTTTTCATTGTTAGACCATTATATTGTTACTAATTGGAGTATCAGTTCCGCCGCAGCAATGCTATATCTGCAGCAAGCACCAAGTGTCAGGCTTACAGATTTTTAAACACCTTTTTTTGTTTTTATTTAACTGTCTCCTCGCTAACGCGTCTGCTCATCCGTATTTTCTACTGAAGCTTTTTCGTCCACCGCTGTAATCTTTTTATGCCCTTCCATGTTCTCACCGTTTTTCTGTCACCGGTCTCACGCCTTACATATACATGCTTGTTTCGGTACAACAAAATACCGCAGAGCCAAAGTCGCGATGGGATCCAGATAATCCGCAGCTTTCAGACACTCCACTCTCGTCCTTTAAAAAAAAATAGAACAAAAAAAAAAACACTTGGTAGGGTATAATGGCCCGATCAACAAGGAAGTCTGCTGGTTTTATGCTTCAGGGCTCGACTGCATAGCGGCGGATGGTGGATATTGTCTTTATGGTAATGCGCATGCGCTCTATATGCCTGTAGTACTCTCATGTTATTGCAAATCGCACCGTCGTGTAGCGAATTTGAGCAAACACATCGCAAGGCTATCGGCGATATGTTTGATATTCAGAAGTTGCGAAGCCATATACTTGAGCTCCCTTCATAAAACATCACTGAGTATCTGAACCAATAACATTTAACGGTACTTTGTGTCGTAAGAGAGAGAAGAAGACTGCCCGGTTTGATTTTGTCTGGTATTCGGTTATGTTCGCTCTTATTTTTCGTTGAATTTTGGACGCCAAAATTTATATATGACCAACAATTTTGATATCAGTTTCTTCTCAGTCATTTCTTGTAATTGTGGGACAGTGTAAAATAAAATAAAATTAAAACTTGAATAAAAACTTTAGGAAAATGTCGCATGCTACGAGGAATAGCATTTTGAAATTATAATCTCCCTTGATAGCACTCTGCCCAGTGGTACTCCAAGGCCTTAATCCCGTCACGAAAAAGAAGATTACTCCAGAGCTACAAAATACCTTTCAGCTGACGATAAGCTTTTGATCGGACGAAATTTTTCTTTCCGCCAAAGAACTTTCTCACTTTTGGGAACGGATGGAAGTCCGGTGGAGCGAAATCAGGGGAATAAGGTGGGTGTGGCAGCAAATCGTACCTCAATTAATTGCTTTTCACTATTGCGATCATACATGCATTAGGGCGAGCTTTTTCTTGAAGCAAGATGACTTTATTCTTTAATAAACCCAACTTTATCTTATTTTTTGTCTTCATTAGGCCCAAAAGATTAGCATAATAAGGTTCAGTGATTGATGTCTCATTGGGAAAATAACCAACTAGCAGTACACTGTGGGCCTCCCAGAAATCCGACGCCAGATCTTCTCTGCTGATGGCGATAGAAAACCGTTATGCTTCCATTGTTTCAGGTGTATTGTAGTGAACCCATATTTTATCATTGGTCACAAACACATGCATAAAGTCGGCATGATCTCTCTGAAAAAGGGCCAAACTCGGTTGAGATTTTCGTACATCGATTCCCTTTTGATCCCGAGCCAGCACTAGCGGCACCCATATCCATAATTATTTTCAATGACAATTCTCCCTTCAAAATGCGAGATGCGCATTTCTCTGGAATGCCCAGAGCTCTTCAACAATTACGGACACCTTTAATCGACGATCCTGCAGAGTCCTGTTCATACACTTTTGGATAATTTCTAATGTGGTGATGAATTTTAGTTGTCCGCTGCGTTAGTGCAAACTTCCTTGGTCCACTTGGAAACAATTGAAAATGATGGTGCAGAGACCCCTAGAAAGTTTGTGAAATTGTGTGAATTTCTGTTTCTTTACCAAGTACTTAATAACCTCATGATGTTGGATATTTGCCATTTTTCCCGTATACACTCGTCTTCTGCACTGAAACAAACAGCTGTATCTGCTACTATTCCTGACCAATCCATGTATTATTACACTAAATTTCTGTATAAGATGGTGGGTTTTGATAACAAAAATTGCTTTGCAATTGTGCTTGAAAACATATCGACAAAATGGGTGCCAACCTTGTGACTCAAGATGCAACCTTTTAGCAAATTTGGTCCGTTTTCAGAGAGATCCCGCTGAATTAATGTGTGGATGATAAAACATGGGTGTTCTACTACACACCTGAAACAAAACTGTGATCTAAACAATGAAAGCATCACGATTCTCCATCGCCAAAGAATGTCAAGCGTGTGAAATCGACCCCGAAGATCATGACGTAGATTTTCTATGATGTTAAGGGTGTACTGCCATGTTTCCACTGGGGCATCTGTCACTGAACTATATTATGCTGGACTTAAGGCCGGACTTATCAAAGAAGAAAGCTATCTTGCATCAAGCAAATGCTTGCCCTACACATGACGAATATCAATGAAATGCGGTACGGTTTGATGCCACATCTGCCTTATTCCCCTGCCTTGGCTCCATCTCTTCCCTAAGTTGAGAAAATTCCTTGGTGGATAGTAACTTTCGTCCGATGAAGAGCTTAAATCATCAATTGGAATCTGACTTTTGTGATAGGATAAAGACTTTTGAGCCCGGCTGTACAAAGTGCATCAGTGTCAAGGGGGGATTTTATTTGTTGAAATATAAGAATAACTTCAAAGTGATTTGCGTCATTTTCTTCTTCATTCCGAATGAACCTCGTACTTTCACTCCAGGTTTATTTCAAGTTGGATTGTTTAACCAAACGAGTATCTACTTTAAGTGGATGGATTAGTACGATAAATTAGGTATTTAATAACTGCGTTCAGTAACTGATTTTGTAGTCTTTTCTTGTCTAAAAGTGTCTTCAATGTAACTTATCGATTTATTAATTAATTTTGTAAGTTCTTTTAACGCAGAAAGGAAGGGGACAACGAGAAATTCTCAAGCTTTGCAGGTACGAACATCATTGCGCGGATGGAGAAGGAATAATTAAATGAGGCAATAAAAAGACAAGGCGAGAGAGATCTCTCCTTGTATGGGGAGACATATATACGACCGAACAGAGTGGCAATGGAAGAACATTGTACATTTTCTTCTATAATACAGGCGTGTGAAAACGTTATCTGACTCTGTGAAAAAGTAGCTTGTAGTTCAGGACCCTCTGGGACATTGCTATGAACAGACCCATTTTTCACACAACTTCCAAGACAAGGTGCATCTTTTCTTTTCTCTCTCGAGCAACGAGTTCTGAATTGAGCCCCACGGTAGTCCGGGTGATATCATCTCTTTAAATACCTGCAGCATTTGCACCGTACAACATGATGTGGTTAACCGCCCCGAGCCAGCGTGAATGGACCACTTTAGCGACAAACGCGCCATGCTAAAGAGCACCTTCTCTTATCTACACAGTTACCGTAAGGTAATCGAGTTACGTGTCGATATCGGGACTTTTGAAGTCGTAAATTATAATAATTCCATTATATCCAGAGTTTTAAGTTAAAATGAGCGGTTGTGGCACATAGCCGGTTCCTCAAGTGTCCCAGTAAGTGTAGTGGCCACACTTTTTACCTAGAGGGGGGTGTGGTCCTTATACCGAAACTGGTCCTAGCTTCAGCTTAATGTCAGTGAAACGTTATCGTCTTTTCAGAACTTTACAAACTTCCAGTATTAGATTCTTAAACTCCGTACTCTGTGAAGATGACATAAACCATAGAGCACTCCACCTATACACGCGAAAAATTGTGACATAATTATATCATACACTTCTGAAACGATATTAATTACTTTCCTCCATATCTGTGTTATCACTCGTTTTGGTGTCATCTAAAAAGTCACAAAATGAACAAACGTTTATTATCACAGAAATACAGTGTTAAGTCTTCATTAAACTACATTTACTAAATCATAATATCTGTACACAAGGCAGCGAACAAAACAAAAACGTTCTTTTTTATAACCTTATATTTAAAATATCTTTAAGGGCAGTATGAAAGACCTATCCTTGTAGCATTAAATTTACCAAATTCATTTTCCATTTTCTCAAGGACTATTAAAGCTAATGAAATGTAACTTTTACAGCATACATATGCATATAATTGAAATTTGCTGATCTGTTTTCACTGCTATACCATTACTTTGAAGCAAATTATAAATTATTTTCAACTGTTTGCTTTTTTCTATTTTTTCCAACATTTTATTTTTTTACATTGTCACATTTTTTCCTGGCTGTACCATAATATATTCACATCATCACAATGATATCATAAATAAATAATACAAATTATTTTGTCAGGATAAGCTTTTTTTTTTAATTTACTCTTATCTGGATAAGTGTACAAGAATGAATGAATGAATAGTGTTTAACGCCCGTTTTTGCTACAGCGGCACCACAGGCGATGGACATTGATGATACATGAGATGAAATGATATATTGGGAAAGGATTTATTTTTAAGGAAGGAATCGTTCCAGGCCTAAGTTTAGGGTACCTCCCCGGCATTTGCCATTTATGAGGACTGAGGAAAACCTGGAAAAAACCTCAGTCAGGAAGGGCGGTCCTGGCGGGATTCGAACCCAGACCTACCGCTCACGAGTCCGAGACTTAACGACCTCGGCCACCCGTGGCGGTGTGTAGAAGAGTGAAATATATGTGTTTATTAAATTATGCTGTCCTTCAATATGTATTACAATAAACGTTTATATTTTAAAAGTTAAAACAAATATCTCTGCTGAAACCTAATATAAAAATTACTTTTGTGCCTTTTCCCGCCGTCCAAAGATTTACGTATTCATTTCGTTACACTTCATTCATCGTGTGTTTAAGTTTAGACCTTCGTTGTAACAAGGGGCATTCAATTGTATAAAAATAAAATAATAAAACCCAACAATGACGGCAAGTTAATGACATTAGATCATCACAGACATGTTTTGTTTGTGGGAACACAAATCATATGAAACAAAACTGCCCTAGACGAACTTTAACATTAAAATTACAACTCCAAAATACTGATTGACTGTTAAGCGTTGTAGTTAAAGACAACTAATATAACAAACTGAATAATCCCATAGATAACAACGCCCAAGAGAATATCTGCGAATCAAAATGCACACCCATTTAAAATCCTTTCCCATATGCACCTACAGGGAATAAAACAATTCCAAGTGGGTTCTCCGTCAGTGACCCCTGTATCACTGTAGACAATCATCCTGATATATCAGCCCACAGTTTAGGGGAAGAAACTGCTGCAGAACCCTTGATCACATCAAAATCCACGTAACAAGAAATCAAAAAAGGAGCCATTTCGCACACTAGACGAACAGTTTCAACCGATTAAGCACTTATTAGAAATATCACCATCTAACTTTGCTCTGAACTGAACACAACTCAAAAGCATCATTGAAAATTCAATAGGAATACCAGATATTTAAAAATAGCTTATTCATACAGAGATGACATTAAAAGCCATGCTGAAATGCTGAGAAATACTTCACGTGCATTAAAAAGTCAAAGGAATTAAAAATAGTAGAGGTCGATAAAGCCTTACTTATGACGTCATAGCAAATTCAAGACATTTGCTAGAAGTAAAACTTTTCCTGCTTCAACGGAGTCTAAATGGGTTTACATCCCAGTCCCTTTCTTACAAAAAGTAATAGGTACATACTGCCCTCAAATAATCTGTTTGCAGGAAACTAATTTCACAAATAATTCTGCAGTAAATACACTTTGCACACATCAAGAAGCATATCCATTCCAGTGAAAGGGTGGCACATATGTTAATAATAACACAGTAATTAAAGAAATACCGTTATAACGAAATTTGAATCTAAAGGATCAAGTTAAC
Source organism: Metallyticus violacea (assembly GCA_030762175.1). Taxonomy (NCBI): domain Eukaryota; kingdom Metazoa; phylum Arthropoda; class Insecta; order Mantodea; family Metallyticidae; genus Metallyticus; species Metallyticus violacea. Next base: position 61,389,656 of record CM060841.1, on the reverse strand, counting down.
ATTACTCGAATTCGGAATGATCACACTAAACTAACACACTCGCATCTACTGAACAAACTTGTGCTCCTGCTGGATGCAACATGTGTCACATCTCTGTAGGACACACGCTTTCAAAATGTCCACAACATCAACTTCTCAAAGCACAGTATAATCTATCAGACCTTCAAGAAGCCCTCAACAATCCATTTAAAAACCTGCTTAAATTCTTAATATGAACAAATTGGTATAATGATAATGTAACATATGAAATTCTTGTAGCTATTTCATTCACATGACGTCATCGTAAAATCGACCAATGAAACGAAACAACATTTTGAATTTTGCCCAATCACAGCCGAATTTCGGAATGAAATTATCGAGAAAAAAAAATTAAATTCGTTTTATCACGCGACGTTCTTATAGTCAGTGTAGCCAACTCTATACCTCCACTATATAATTGCTGAACTTGCATCACTGACCATTTCTGCTAGAGGCGGGAGGGAGTTATTGATAGCAACAAAAGCATGGACAATCGACAATCATAACGCAAAATGGAGGGTTCTTCAAAGCGTTTTGGTGATACGTCAAATGTGCAAATTGATCTTATCATTAGGAATTCCAAAGCACAGAATGCAAAGAAAAATAGAGACACTGCATGTTACTTCCCCCCCCCCCCATTGTTATTAGAAAATCGAACGCTAGCGATTATAATAGTCGACTTTTGTCCATTTCAGTCTCGCGGTTTCTGAATAGAATAGATATATAAGTATAACATTTTATACAGGCGTTAATATTCTGTGCGCGAATTTTAAATATATGCATCACGTTTATTCTTATTCTATTCATGAAACAGTGCTAAGCCCGTATTTTGCTTTTCTCTATTGGCATTACTGACAATCGGCATTCTTCTGTCGCAAGATTGCTTCAAAAGGCTAAGTACAAATATGCAATTATTATAATTTTGTAAGCCAAGTTTACAGGAATTATGTTTAAATTCTTATTTTATTCGTGAAATAGTCCTAATAAATACACTCGAAGGTCTGAGTTTTCAGACCCTCTCACAATATTACTTATGATAATATTACATTAATGTTAATCTATGTGACATATAAAATTGCAAAGCCTGTAATAATTACCACATTGTCGCGATGTGACTACCAATATAAGTTAAAGCAATTAATAATACATTAAATAAGAATGGCATTAATTTAATTTCAAATTACGAAAGTAGGTCCATAAGTTTCGGGCATCGCCCTTAAGGATTATCGCCGTCACAAAATTCTTATTTGGTATCATACCTTATCTGTTAAGTAAATGTGACTTTCACTGCGCTGTGTTCAGTTGTTCAGACATAGTTGCATTAAGAAGGATATATGTAGAAGATTGTGACATGTTCAAAATGGAGTATCAACCTGTTATTAAGTTCTTCACAAAAGAAGCATTTCTTCAAATGAAATTAAATGTCGATTGGACTGTGTATATGGGTAAGCATCTCCATCTTATTCTACCGTGAAAGAATGGGCAAACTTTTTCGAAGACTCGAGAAAGCATTGAAGACGAAGAGCGTGCAGGTCGACCCTTGGAGGCACTCACTTCGGAAATATCGCTCTTGTGGAAGGAGAAATTATGAAAGACCCGCAACTCAAAGTTGCATAAAGGTTGGGCCTTCGGATTATTCATGAACATTCAAACATGAATAAGGTTAGTGTAAGATGGGTGCCTAGACTTCTTTCCTTAATCCAAAAGCAGCAACGAGTCATCTGTTGTCAGGCAATTTGGAGCTCTGCCGTGACAACGAGAGAGAAGTTCTGCAAACCATTGTTACAGGAGATAAAACCATGATCTCTTGTCCAAAAGAGAATCAATGGAGTGGCGTAAACCTGGCGAAGGCCGCCTCTAAAGACCAAGGTAACTCAGTCACCCAAGAAGATCCATGGACTCAATCTTTTGGGAGGAATACTCTTCATTGACTTCAAGGAGGGGAACACCATAGTAAATGGGGAGTACTATGCTGGCCTACTGCACAGACTACATGCTTCCATCAAAGAAAAAAGGCGAAAAAAACTGAATGGTGGTGTGCGCCTTCACGTCAATGCGCCTGTGCACACAGCTCTTGTTGCAGAAGAACCTAAGAGATCGACCATCCACCCTACAGCCCAGACTTCACTTCCAGTGACTATTTTCTCTTCTCAAAACTCAATAAGAACCTTCGAGGAAGAAATTTAAGTGTGACGAAGAAGTGATGGGTTCTTTTTATCCCCATTTTGCAGACAAGACTTCTAACTATTTTAGGGGGGGGGGAGATTGAAATGTTAATTCAAAGGTGTGAGCAGTTTATTGCAATAAAGGGTGACTGTACTGAAAAGTAAATATAATTTTTGTCTTTATCAATCCTAGAAAATGGTAATAAATTTTATAATTAGTAATTATATTTATATATCATTGTCAAAGGAAAGGGGATACACAATTCTAGTCAAACACGTGGATATAAAAATTGATCGCTCTTTTCTGCTTTTGCATCTCTGCATTAAATCGTTAGAGATGAAACTTTCAGTGAACAGTCCTTTTCCATAATAATATATTTTGAAAGGCGAGAACGTATGGTTAATTCCGCTCTCTCATGTAACCAACTTTTAGTCTCTTGGGAGGGAGCAAGTCTTTCTGTTCGCCTGTCTGGCTGATATGTTTGCACTGGTGAAACCTTTTAAACAAATTCAATTCGCACTCATCGTGCTCCTGAAAGACAATCCACATTTTTTTTTTTTTTTATTTAACGTCTCCCATTCTGCTCTCTCATTTCCCTCGAGTGGGCGTCCGCCCATCTATCGAGACTCTGATTTAACTTTTGAAATCTTAAATGGATTTCAATCAAGTGGGTGGCAAAGTTTGCATGAGCCTTGCTTCAGTTAAATTCGCATACACAAAAATAATTACCGGTCTGCTTCGATAAAAAAAATAAAAAGAAACGGATATATTGATTGGTAATGGAGTTTTTGCTGAGTTTAGAGGTTGGTTAATTCATTTTTAGCCTGCTTCTCTTCACGTTCTGTTACTAAGGAACGACTGAACTCAATTGTCCAACGGACATTACAGTTCCAGGTGCAGGCAGCGGAGGGCATTCGTGCTAGTTGATTAAGTTGTGGGTGCCGAGTAGATCATAGTATTCAAAATGAATCTAACCACGGCCACCTTATCCGCCGCAAATTCCAACCCTAGGCACTATTCAGAGTTTACAAACGAGCATGTGGTAAGGTAGAAAAGTGAATCAAAAAGAGAAAATAGGATCTCACGACTGGGGCATACATAGGGCCCCGTCACAGTTCTTTCACATGAATAATTTATGGGTTTATGGAGCAGAAACTTAATACTACATTCTGGGGTAAAAACCCCGGACATTTTTAAATTTGATTCTCGTAATTTGTTTTTAATTATCTTAAAATGAAAGAATATCAATTAAACAAAACATTGTTTTATTAAGCACCTTAAATTACAACATAAACAAAGAGAAGGGCGTAAAACAATGAGAACTTTTGTTTTAAATGCGAGTACATTTTTCGGGCCTTGAAACATTAAAAACGCATTTAAATAACGGTCCTGGCCCTATCTGGCTTGAATAACTGCATACATATTTCTCTTGGCACACACGGCACGTCAATAAACTGTGCTTTAATTGCACTTGATCTTCTTTATCATTATACACAAATACTAATTTATTCTTTCTTTATACATACGAGGGTAGGTCCATAAGTTTCCGGCCTAACCGTTTTCAGAATGATAAATACAAATAACTATATCTCACTTTTCAATATAATTACCCTTTATTGGAATATACTACTCACATCTTTGAATTAACATTTCAAATCTCCCCTCCCCCCCAAATAGTCAGAAGTCTTGTATGCAAAATGGGCATAAAGAGCATGCGTCATTTCTTCGTCATACTTAATTTTCTTCCTAGAAAGTCCTTCTTGAGTTTTGAGAAGAGGAAATAGTCACTGGGAGCTAGATCTGGGCTGTAGGCTGGATGGTCGATCTCCTTAAAGCCACATTTCTTCATAGTCTCCCTTGCAACAAGACCTGTGTGCACAGGCGCGCTGTCGTGAAGAAGGCGCACACCACCACCCAGCTTTCCTTGTCTTTTCTACTTGATGAAAGCATATAGGCTGTGCAATAGGCCAGCACAGACTTTACATTTACTGTGTTGTTCCTCTCCTTGAAGTCAATGAAATTATTCCTTCACAGTCACAAAAGATTGTGGCATTGATCTTCTTGGTTGACTGAGTGACCTTGGCCTTTAGAGGCGGTGCTTCGCAAGGTTTACGCCACTCCATTGATTCTCTTTTGGACAAGGGATCATATTAAATGACCACAATTTCATCTCCTGTAACAATGGTTTGCAGAACATATCTCACGTTGCCACGGCAGAGCTCCAAAAATACATGGCAACAGATGACTCGTTGCAGCTTTCGGACTGAGGAAAGAAATCTAGGCACCATCTTGCACCAACCTCATTCATGTTTAAATGTTCATGGAAAATTCGGAAGAATGTTGTTTTAGAAAGAGCCAAAACCTTGCTGCTATTTCTGTAACTTTGAGCCGCCGGTCTTCCATAATTTCTTCTTCCACAAGAGAGATGTTTTCAGGAGTGAGCACCTTCAAAGGCCGGCCTGCGCGCTTTTCGTCTTCAATGCTTTCTCGACCCATTCGAAAAAGTCTGCCCATGCTTTTACGGCAGAATATGAGGGGGATGCTTCCCCATATACACCGTCCAATCACTGTTTAATTTCATTTGGATTTTTTTTTTCACGAGGTTTATTTACGAACGCTCTTTAACATTTCGGGTCATCAGCGTCCCATCCAAATCGGCGTGAAACGGCCGACAAATTTTGCTTAGAGGCCTCTTTTTTCAGGCTTGAGGTTCTTTATCGTGCCGTAAATGTAAGACACGGGACCCACGGCTTTACTTCCCTTCCGAAGGAAGCCATACTTAGGATTTTTACGCCCGAAAAAATCCATCGGTCCTGGCCGGAATCGAAACCGCGATATTGGGTTTAGGAGGCAAGTAATTTCATTTGGAATAAGTCCTCTTGTGAAGAACTGAATAACAGCTCGAAACTCCATTTTGAGCATGTCACAATCTTCTACACATAGCCTTCTTTATGCAACTATATCTGAGCAATTCAACGCGGCGGAGCGGAAGTTACAGCTGCAATTATTTACTTAACAGCTAAGGTATGACACCTGATAAGGGTTTTGTGAAGGCGATAATCCATATCGGCGTGGCCAGAAACTTATGGACCTACCCTTGTATTCCTATTCATCATTATCATCACATATATGTCAACTGACTCCCAAAATTATTAAAAGGGTAATAAATTTTGTGCTGTATTTGAAGTTACCAATATCCCTACACTTGTAGAGAAATTTATTCTAATTACCAGTGTCCGAGTAATAGCAATACTTCTGTGGAACAAAACGAAAAATCACTTGTACACTTGTAAGTATGGAGTTGTAGCAGAAACGTTTATGGAACAAAATTTTACTAATAACTACAAGTTACTGGTCGTACACTTGTAATGTATTAGACCATACTTTTAGGTCCAGGCATTTGTAGTGAACCCATGCCTTTTCGGAAATCAGACAAGATTTTGGATGGTTCCTCACCCAGTTCTGAACGTAGACGTAGAAGCGTGCAGGGCGTGCCAAAAGACAAATTTAGAATTGCACACCGAAATGTTAGCAAAACGCGAAGATGAAATGAACATGACGAACATGTGAAAGGATAATGGGAAAGAAGAGAGTATTAGGGGAAATGAAAGAATTCCAAGATCACCCTGCATGTGTTAGTTGTCGTAGTATTTCGCTGTTCAAGTCTGCACTCAAAGGTTTAGTACAGAAACACCTCTTCCACCTGGTAAATGGATTAACATTTAACACAAGAGTCTAAAAACTTGCTACACGACGTCGAGGGTTCTGTCTCTCCAATTTGTTTTATTCCTTGTTTCAAAGTTTTCATTGAAGTAAACATTTTTCAACAAAGAAAACTTTTAATAATATGCAGATGTACAGCTTTTAGTTTTTTCTTTTTCTTGTTTTCTTTTAACTAAAGGAGCACTTCATAATTCATTTCATTTTTGTTTAATGTTTTAACTTTGCAGATACCTTAGCATTGGACCTGATACATTTGAATGGTGCATTTTTAAGACTAATTTTTACTTTAACGAGTTTTTATTTTGTGTTAGCAGGTGGCTTCTTTGCTGTTCCCCTCATCCGGTTGTTATTAATGATTAGCCCGCGAACTCTTCAGGTTTTCTTTGTGTGTTATCTTTTAATTTATTAGACTTAGTTGACACTTTTGTGTTTTCTTTTGTTGCATTTTGTAGTTTTGCATATAAATTACTAATGTTGCTATGAGCTTTTTTTATTTCCTGTGCTTGCAGATTTGTTTTTTTAAAATATATGCATTTTGTCACTTATTTTTACATCTACCGTTTCTATTTTTGTATTAATTTATTTTGTGTAATTTTGTTCTGTAATATTTGGCAGCACTTTGTGTGTGATTTTTACCTTTTCATACCCGGGCAAGCACCTATGTGCGTATTTTTCTCTTTTTGTGTGTGTGTGTGTGTACATTGTCTATTAAAACATCTCATGTCGCTGCTATAAATTTCACTCTGAATACTTCGTTTCCATCCGTTGTGCTTCGTTGCACTGCAAAATATATTTTTATCTTTTGTAGTGACATTATATTATTGTTCTAGTGTAGAATTGTTTTAGTTTTTTTTTTTAACATGTAAACTAATTTTGGGTACAATTTAAGTCTTCCACAATATCCTGTAAGCAAATGTATTTTTAATATAAACAACTTTACACAAACTTTATTGCGTAAACGGACTAGTTGGAAAAGAGTTTGAGGGAGTTTATGTTATTTACTTTCGTATTCTTTTCTGTTTATTCTATTTAGGTATTTACCTTTTTTCTATTATATATTGCTGCTTATATATGTTTGTCTTTTCAGAATTAAATATTTGTTTGTGGAACTTGGTGTATTCCCTAGTGTATTGGGAGAGAACATAACATTCCAGAGATCCGTGCGAAATGGATGAATTATATTTGTAAAAATATATTTTGTAAATAAATGCAAAATGCTACTATCTACTACTACTACTACTACTACTACTACTACTACTACTACTACTACTACTACTACTACTACTACTACTACTACTACTACTAAGGCGCGGACTCGTGAGCGGGAGGTCTGAGGTTCGAAACCCACCAGGTTCCTCCCTGACTGGGTTTTTTCTATGCGTTCCTCAGTCCTCATAGATGGCAAATGCCGGGGAGGTACTCTAAACTTAGTCCTGGACCGCTTCCTTGAAAAAACATCCTTTCCCAATTTATCAGTTCATCTCATGTATCATCAGTGACCACTGCCTGTGGTGCCCCAGCAGTAAAAAGGGGCGTAAAACACTGTTAAACACACACGCACGGTGGGCATTCATGGAATGATAAATGACAAATTGAGTTAGGGTATCGTCCCTAAGGTAGGTCGAACTGTAGACCTCCCTTCACGAGTTTAGGCCTTAACGACCTTGCGTCGGTTCCCCCCTCCCTCCCTCAGGTGATCAGCGTCCCATTCTATTCAGGGCTTGAAACGGCCGACAAATTTTGCTCAGAGGCCTCTTCTTTCAGGCTTGAGGTTCTTATTCGTGCCGTAAATGTACGACACGGGACCCACGGCTTTACTTCCCTTCCGAAGGAAGCCATGCTTAGGATTTTTACGCCCGAAAAAATCCATCGATCCTGGCCGGGTTTGAACCCGCGATCTAGGGTTTAGAAAGCAAGTATGGTTACCTACTGCGTCGGTTGTTCCTACTTCATCTTACCTACATAGGTGTACAAAATTCTGTGCAGCTGTACTCCCCCCCCTCTCTCTCTTTTAAGTGTTAACGCCCGTTTTTACTGCTGGGGCATCACAGACGGTGGACATTGAGATGAAATGAGAAATTGGGAAAGGATTTTTTTTTTCAATGAAGGAAACGTTAAATTTAGGATATTCCCCCGACATTTGCCATTATGAGGACTTTAAAAAGGGGATCCCTACCTGAGGATATTGTGGTGTTGCAATCTTTTCACAGAGGTCTGCGCGTCCTGTAGATTTTTGCATTAGGACGGCACCTAGAAGCTATTCCGACCCGCCGTTCGGCTGTAGACGTTTGCGACGCCCAGACGTGCTAAGTTGCCTTAGCTACCAGATTCTTACTGGTGGAGAGGCCTCATCTAGCAGGACCTACTCGTGTTAAGAGGTGAGTCTCCACAGCATTAAGATAGCCACCACCCTCCCCACAAACGATAGCGATTCAGGCGCACCTGCCCCCAGGGTACACGCCATAAGCACTCCCCTGGGGGGCATCACAATCGGTGGACATTGAGATGAAATGAGAAATTGGGAAAGGATTTTTTTTCAATGAAGGAAACGTTAAATTTAGGATATTTCCCCGACATTTGCCATTATGAGGACTGAGGAATACCTGGAAAAAACCGCAATCAGGGAGGCAATTCGAACCCCAGACCTCCCGCTCACGAGTCCGCGCTGTAACGACCTCGGCCACCCGTGGCGGTGTGTGATTTGGTGGTGGTACTTCTGTATAATTGACAGGCCTAGTGAAAAGGAGTTACGGAGAGAACGACTGTGCAACTGAAATATATCCGCTCTCTAACTTGAAAGCTATAGGTAGGTATGAGTGTCACTTCTTTAAAATGTTCTACGCTGTTTAATTCCGGTGTGTAATTTATTCTCTGTTACATATTGAACTTTATGAGACAGGCGATGGACTGGGGAGGGTGTAGGAGACTCGTGAAATGTAAATCTTAGATCTATACTAAGGATAGATGCTTTCTCTTTGATGTCACACAATCCTAAAAATGAGGACAGCTAAACGCATTTCTATCAGTTCATTAGGGGACGTAAAAAGACGCTGAAGCACGTAAAATAAAAGACGAAAGAGAAATGATGAGGGGTGGGGAAGTCGGTTTCCTTAAGATTCCGGGTGATCCAAATAAATCAAGCACAGATAGAAATCTTTTCTCGTTGCTCTTGTCAGTGGGTGAATATACACTAATCGGGTGGAGCATGCGCCATGCACTTCCGGGGAAAAAGAAAAGAGCTATGTATGTGGTCCCTCACATACCCTCCCATGAAACCTTTCTTACAAAACGTCCAACCCATTTAGCTGTTCTATAAAAATGTCACCCTGGGTCATACTGTTGAATATTTTTCTATTTAACACAAACGAAGACGAAGGGAACCAAGGAATGGTAATCTAGTTGGACACAGGTATACCAACAGAGCGCTACGAAATTTATATGAATGAGGACTCATTGTTCTGTCAAACAATAAACACTATATCACAATTGTCGTCGTTAGCAGCATAATTATTGTTGTGGGTGTGCCCTGCTCCGTTTTTGTATTTTGCTCTTCGATGGCTGAACTAAGAAACAGAGTAACGCAGCACGAAATGTACATTTTCTCTTCTATGCTGAAGCAAGCCGTTTCTCTAGGACCTATTGAGTTTCTCTGTCTATTGCTTTCCCGATAATCTTCAGAATTTTTCTTGTATAAACGGGGCTCACAAAGCCCGTTGATCAAATATGTATTTAATCCAGTATGATACACCGAAATTAAGATTGTTTAGGTACCATATCGCCGTACTCTTAGTTGCTTAGAGGACCATGACTTTTCGGAGTGGTTGTGATATAGCTTTAATTAACAAGGGTCAGTCAGAAAGTAATGCTGGTCAGTCAAAAAGTAATGACCCCATGTTTTCTTCTCTCTTTTAACTTACAAGTAAACTTAATGAAATTTACACAGCCTATAGTCATCACTTTTATAATTCATTTCCCACTTTTCAGAAGGTGGTATAACCTCCTATTTAGCGTCACGTTTTAACAAGGGCATACATTCCCGCACAGTAAAAAGCACTGGCCTTCATCATCTGCTTACGCGCACGAAATTTGTCAGTGTCTTTTAATCTTCAAGATGCTGCGTTGAGCTTTCTGCAATCACTGCAGTGGCCGGGTGACTGCTCCGCTTTTCATCGGCAAATAGAGTTTGCCTTTTTGTAGACATAGAGTATAGTAATATTCATAGTTTAAAAATCTGGAAGACCGACGAGAGTCGAACTATTTGATGGAAAAATGATGACTATTCTATATATTGTCTCGAAAGCAAAAAAAGTAATATAGAGTCGTTTTTATAGCTGATGTTTCATTATGGGCTTTAAAATTAAAGATATTACTATTACTACTAAATAGTTGAACTTTTTCATTGTCAGTTTAAGATGTATAGAGAATATGGTTTATGAATTATTCAAGAGTAATATCACAAGAATTTATTTAAGTGCCTAGAAACTAGGTGAAGGCATCACGATTTCAGAAGATGGCATCTGCACTTCTCAACTTTATTGGAGCATCGTTCTACACCGCGACTAAAAACATCAGACTCAAGTTTCTTACTTTGTTAAAGCATAAAAACTATCAAGTAATAATTACAGGAAATGAAACATTTACATTCTGGAGTTAAAGCAAATCAGCAACCTCCTAGACGAGCCGCCACTGTCTATTCGCGGTGAGCCCTAGCCTCCAAATTTTACTTTGTCCACTTGCAAATGGTGTTGTTCTTTATGGGCGTAATATATGAAAGACATAGTTTATTATATAACCCAATTAAAAATAATATGTGAGCGAAATAATCCTACCAAATAAAAGGGAAGTTTTCATTTCCTTTGCATAAATCAACGAGCGTTTAAACGGGGAAAATAAATACAAGTGCGATTTCTCGTTGGGCAATAACAATTTTATTTTAAATTTCTCTGAATTCCGTGCGATGTTTTAGCCAGATATAAACAGCTGACTGTACCCATTCGCGCGTTGGTAGCAGAGGTTCTTCACAGTCTGTTAACCCTCGGATAAATTGGAAAGCCTGGTTGATTGGCACATCGGGATTTGTTTCGTTTCATGTTTGGGGGAGAGAAATTGTCTCCATAGCCGTAGAAAGTGAAATTTAATTTGGAATATTATATAGTTGCATAGCTGGGAGTCTAATTACCCACAGGATGTGCTTCAGAACAATGTTAATTTCCGTTTTAACTCGGTAAACAAAAGCAAGCCAGCGTTCGTTTTTCACGTCAGTTGCTGCTGTATATTTTAAAAATCTTTTGAGCGAGGTAATGTTTTTATTTTTTTAATCTTGCTTCTCTGTCTCACTTGGTTGCTTAATTTTCATACAGAAATGATGAAGTGGCTGTTTTGCCGCGCCACTTAACAAACCCCAGCGAGGCACGCTAGCGTTGTATTCATCCACTGGTGGGCCCCGTCTGCCACTATTCATTAATTTCATTAAGTGGGAGTGAAAGCCAACACCGGCGTCATGACTAGCGAAGTGATCACAAGAATCGTAGCTGATGATGGTGATGTCAGCACGTTTCTGAATTCTCAGGAAGCTAATGTTACACTCACTAACTTTGGTAATGTACTTTTTCATAGCCACCATAGAGTATGTAATCTTGTCTAATTATGACGACGTTGATAGTGATAATAAAAAAGAAATGGCTAGGTATTCCTCTTTATTTATCTTGTCTTTCCTTGCATGCATTCGCTTGTTCAAAGCAAGAAGCGAATATTCTGCATAATACATAAATATTTGATAATATCATCAAAACTACTGTGTTTTCTCAACGGCACATCTCTTAAAACTTCTTGGGTATATTACCAAAATTTATTTAACAGCACTCAGTTATCTAGATAATAGAGAGCCAGTCCAAAAAAGACCGAGAATGTTTTTTTTACGTATGGAATACACTAGGTTCGATCCAGATTGGTGTATTCTTTTTCAAAGTATTCTACGTTGAGTTGAAATCACCTTGCCCAGTCCTGGAACACGTGCTGGAAACCGACTTTTGACATCTTCAAAACCGCCTTAATCTTTTTCATGACGGCCTCAGAAGTACCAAAACTCCCGTAGTTCCTTTTTCAGACTGAGAAAGAGGTAAAAGTCACAAGGGGGTAAGTCTGGGGAATATGGAGGAGGGGGGACACGTTCGAAGTTCCCTACAGACTTCCACACTCACCTCTCCTGAACTTCTGTTCAGGATTCAGTAATCTTGAGACCTCCCTCGTACAAAAGCGTCTCATGTACAAGTGATCATGCAGAATCGAAAATGTACAGTCATGAGAAATGTGTAACATGTCTGCAAGTCTGTCAGTTATTCGTCGGTCTTCAAGAGCAATGAGGCCAACTGTGTTAATCATAGTTTCTTTAACTGTTGTTGCTGGAGCGCCTGGACCGCGTTGCTTTGTTGTTGAAACACAGCCCTCCTTAAATTCCTTGAACCATCGAAGTGCTGTGGACTGTGGGAGAACATCATCAGTGTCTGCCTGCTGCAACAATCTATAAGCTTCCATGCCGGACTTCTGCAGACGAAAGCAAAACTTCAATGCAGCGTATTGCTCTTCACGAATCAACTCCATTTTGTATGTAGGTGACTGAGGAAACTGACGTAATTTGCTCGTCCCCTGCATACAGACCCATGCGGGAACAAACTTTTGTTTTTGTTCACCAATCAGGGCTAATCCGTTTTCACCATCCAGTATTGTTTCAACAATGTTTCTCTGCTTTGCGCGAATTAAAAAAAAAAAAAAAAAAAAAAAAAAAAAAAAAAAAAAAAAAAAAAACTCTGAGTCTTGGTTGACTTTCCCTCGTACATATGGCATGTTTTGGATCACTAATGCAATCCTGTACTCACTTAAATGCAATGAGAACTTTCAATTTGCTCTTAATTGTTTAACGACTATCGCAGGAGGTTTTTCGTAGCTAAGCTTTGTTCAAGGCCGTTTGTGCCTACTTCCTCAATGGAAAGGATGAGATAAGGAAGACAACCGAGCGAACAGAATTCAATTACAATGTACAAAAGTTGTAATAAAAACGTTTTCTGAAGGTCATTACAGAGCGCTCTTACATACAAATATAATTCTCACACATATTAGATTAATATTTCACATTTGCTATCTTCACGACGATGCTTTTGTTAAATATAAAACATATACATCATTACAAATACAGTTTATATACTGAATTAATTTGTCTTTTCATTTATAACAATATAGAGAAATTTAAACACAAGAGCACCGTTTTAAATTTAGTTTTTCAAGTATACCACTACTCCAAATGGTCTAATTCCCCTAATTTTCAGTAACTATTTTTCTAATTTTATTTAAATGGTATATACCGAATTCTGTTGTCAAAAAACAGTATTGGTGCTGCTAGAGCGATTTTTAAATTTTGAGTCTCAGGTAAACCCGCACTTCTAATGATCCAATTTCCCTGATTTTCAGAAACCATGCATTAGCATTAGGCAAAACCTGGCAGGACAAGAATTCTCTTTAGAGCGAAAATCCACTGCCACTCCGCACAGCATCGGTCCAACTTTTCTGACACTTTCCAACCAGAACCCAGAATCTTAGAATGAAATGATACTATATGGGAGACGGAAAATTCGTTGAAAGGAAATATTATAGAGCTCAAATGACCAGGGTGAAACCCTTTTTTTTTAATAATGTTTAACGCCCGTTTTTTAATACTGAGGCACCACAGGCGATAGACACTGATGATACATGAGATGAAATGATATATTGGGAAAGGATTTATTTTTAAGGAAGGAAACGTTCCAGGCCTAAGTTTAGGGTACCTTCCTGACATTTACCACTTATGAGGACTGAATGAATGAATGAATGAATGAATGAATGAATGAATGAATAAATAAACGAATGAATGATGTTGAACGCCCGTTTTTGCTACAGAGGCACCACAGGCAGTGGGCACTGATGATACGTGAGATGAAATTATATATTGGGAAAGGATTTATTTTTAAGGAAGGAAACGTTCCATGCCTAAGTCTAGGGTATCTCCTTGGATTTGCCATTTATGAGAACTGAGGAAAACCTGGAAAAAACCTCAGTCAGGTAGGACGATCTTGGTGGGATCTGAACCCCAGACTTCCAACTCACGAGTGTGCGCCTTAACGACCTCGGCCACTGTGGTGATGGGGGGGCGGGGTAAAACCATGAAAAACCCAAGAGGAATGAACCCGGATTTCTGTGTATGCGTTAACGCTGGACTGAATACCCCTGGGTTTAACAGTTTAGAGGCGACTGTACACGGAATATAAAATACCTAAACATAGTGCGGCAGAACTAGCTCGCGACCGCGTTTTATGTTTACTTTGCTGAAAGAATTAATATAAAACATGGCCGAATGTGCGTGAATCGACGATTCGTCAGCTTCTAACAATAGTTTCATGACTGTGCATGGCCTCCTACGAAAAATTTCTGGAGGATTCATGCCCATCCTAAATTTTCCGTAAGCACCGTAGTCAAGGGAACTAAACTAAGGAAGTTAGTACACCTGCACGACGAAAGTGACATCCAATAGACACGCATGTCGTTTTTATTTATACACTGTCCCGGGTGCAGGAGTAATAGACATAATTCAGGTAGTGAGACAGCCTGTTGTGTCGTACGACCCTCCTACTTGGTTGGGTGTGGCGAAATTTTCTTTGTTTGACCACACTTGCTGGCTTCCATTTCCTCGTTAAAAAGCACCAGTGGCGGCAGCGTAGCAACAATTAAAATACTGAACATCTGTTGAAGCATTAAAACGTTATATATAATAAAAACGTTTTTATGGGTTTCTTTGCACGCGTTTGGCGTTTCTAACAAGGCAGTATACGTGTGACCCCGTAACGTTGATGGCTTAAGAGTTTAATGATAGCAAGAAAAGGTAATTTCGTGAAGAACAGGCGCTTTTCCGTAAGCTTCAGTGGTGGATTATAAGAAAAGGTACGAAATAATATAGTCTACTGCTGTGGGCCATACATTAGCATTTGAAATGCGGTTTATTAGAAGTTTTATAAATTTATAATTATTTTTATTGTTGAAATATAACCATAGATATATTAAATATACATTCCATCTCTTGTCGGTCCGGGTGGTGTAGTGGTAACCATACTTGCCTTTAAACCCAAGATCGCGGGTTCAATCCTGGCCAGGATCGATTGATTTTTTCGGACGTAAAAATCCAAAGTATCCCAATGTCAGGTTGGTTGGGGCAGCGAGAATTGAATCCCGAACCCGCAGAATGCGATCCCAATCGTTACCGCCTAAGTCATTCAATCCGTAGTATTAGCCATTAATAAATTAACAATATGCGGATTCAAGAACATCGAGAAAAACAAATTAAATAACACACACACAGGCTTCTCATTAACGTCACACAGATAAGAGAAGAAGAAAAGAAGGAAATTATTTGAAGGAGGTTTTACAGATTGCCAAAGGCGCAGAGAGGAACATGTAACATTGACATTTATAAAAATAAAACTAGGTTGCCCTTTTATACAACAGTAAATTTAAATTAGCATTTTTGGTCACATAATGAGAAGGGATAGTTTCTAGATAAGGTCTGGTTTAGTTGAGGGGATCAGAAAAAAGAAGAAGATATATGAAATAAGTTTAAAAACAGATGTTAAGAGTTGAAAAACATCACCCAGAACCAGAAACACTGAAGGTCAGATAGCATGATATGAACTTCACAGCGTTCTGCCTGGAGGGGGGTGTGAGCGAATGGAAGGAGGGCTCAAGAGTAAGGGTTTCATTCAAGTTTATGTGTATATATGTATACATAATTATTAATAGAAAATGTAAATATATCGGAGTATTTATATATTTGTATGCATGTAGATTTATATATATATGCTTTTGTGTGTGTGCGACCCTTTTGATTGTTATAAGCGCAACATTGGCATGTACGGCCTTAATGTCCACGCAACAGTTGTAATTATTTGAATGCATTCTAAAACGTACAATAAAACGTCCATTACTACTAAAGGTAAACTCCCTAATAGGGCTGTATGGGTAATGCGGAGGATCACTTGGGAGTACCTGCATTTCTTATCGACTGTAAAACGCAGGTTTGCTTAGTTCCAATCCTCAGGTTGAGAAGACTCACCCGGTGTGTGTGTGTGTGTGTGTGTGTGTGTGTGTGTGTGCGCGCGTGTGCGTGCGTGCATGTGTATATATATTACACTATTAAAAATTGATGGTGTTCTTAATATAAATGTAATAAATACAATTAGGAAGCAAAATGAAGAAAGAAGACTCTTAAGAAATAGAAATAAAAATTTTGTGAAATGTTGAAGGAATACCACGAACTGAACAAATTGAAAATGAAGATATAAGAGAAAATTAAAATTTGAAAAACTAAATAGTAAAACCGTGAAATGTAGAAGTGTAAAATTTGTTTACTTAGGCATTAGAATGCCAAAACAGAGTTTAAAATGAACGGAAAGTGAAATTTAGTTAGGCTGAAGAAGATGTGGTTATATCAGTCTTTGATTTGGAGACGTAACATGCCCCATACAGCTAGTAGATGATGCTGATGCTGACGAATACATACCCCGCCGGTTATGAAGTAAAAGCATATTAGAAAGCCACAAATTTCCATTTTAATTTCCTTTCTGCCATTTTTAAAATGCCTGCACAAAATTTGCACGAAGCAGCAACACTATAGCTTTTCCAATCAGCAAAGGACATACCTGCCGCTTATTACAGCAAGTAGTATGTAAAACCTCCTCGCTAGCATATCTTCCTGTACCTGTAAACTCAAAGTCCCGGTTTGATTTGTACGTCCGTTGTACAATTTATTACTACACTTTTCCGTCAGATATCAGTCTTTTAAAACGAACGTTGCTTGGAGGAGAGTAAAAAGTTGAAAGTCGTATGTAAATGTGCACGTGGGCTCTGTGAAAACGGAAAGACAAATTGATTCTTGGTTTAAAAACAAAGGACTGTGCATTAGTTCAGCAGCGAGGTCGCTAAACAACATGCTTAGATTGTTATAACAGTATCTCTGAGAAGCATAAGATATATCGCGGCATAGCCTCCGTAGGCGATTTTTTCCCTCTTTTTTTGCACGTTTTATTGCGAATGCGTGCAGGAAAAAATGGAGGGTTGTTGTACCTCGCCGCAAGGCCATTGACTTTGTTTACGATAATCATTACTCGGAGCAGATAACCATTACGTTCATATTTTATAACGTTTCTCGTTGTTTCAACATACGAGTCGAAGTGCATTGTCATTGCGATGCGATCTGAAGAACGGTCGATACCACACCCAGCTTGGAATTTGCATATCCTTGGAATCACAGGCATTAGCAGGCTACCTACTCACCCACCAGCGTAGAGAGGAGAGGGAGGAAAGAGTGCTAATTTTGGTCAAGAATTATCACTGGAGAGACAACACAACACAAGCTGGATGCCAATAGCCATTGGTTGGGCAACCTCAGGTAATTACAGCGTGGTGTAATAACTGGACTAGTAAGATCGACAAGCCCACACAACATTCTGTGACACTGTCATTTGAACCAGCGTGTTTCTCATAGCATGTACTCCGGCAAATTCTTGCAAAAAATAGCATACCTCAGGATAAAAAAGAAATGAACGGAGTCTTTTTACCGTTAACCCTGGAAGGCTCTGTTAAAAATCACACATGTGAAAGAAGAGAGGTTTTCAAACTGTGGGTTACAGCATTGACAGATTTTATTCTTGGATGTATAGATACAAAGCATGAATTACGAGAAAACAAAAATTATATTTATTGAGATAAAGTAAATTAGAATCAAATTGAGGGCTAGCATTTGGTGATAAGGCGAGCACTTACATTTATCGTCATAGTTTCCGTGGCAACAGCACGCGAACTGCGTAGCCTGGGGCTCGCCTGCCATCTTATCCTTAGACTATCAAATAAGGCCATGAAAATATTGATAACTTTCATAACAACTTATCCCGTTTGTTAACGAGGGGAGATGGTTGTGGTAGTACTGGCCTTTGCTGGCAGATAGTAAGGAAGGAGGAGGAGGGAGTAGGTAAAATTTGAAACAAAGTGAGACAGCTCAAATCATCAGAGGCATACAACCGGGAAGGGGATTAGGGAGACACGAATCACATTTTTTTTATAATTATTTGTGTGTGCATATGTGCTAGGGAGAGAGAGAGAGAGAGAGAGAGAGAGAGGAGTATACGTTATTTACTTTTGTATTGTTTTCTTTTCTATTTTATTTAGGCATTTAAAACTATTATATTGCATTTTGGTATTTATTTAATTGTATACTGTTTGTTTCGTATTAGTTTAATATTGACTTGTGCAGTTTAATGTATTTTCTAAGTCTAGGATCCATGCGACATGAATGAGTTACATTTGTAAATATATATTTTGTAAATAAATATACTATTACCACTACCATCACCATTACTAACACTACTACTACCACCACCATCACTACTACTACTACTACTACTACTACTACTACTTGCTGCTGCTGCTGCTGCTGCTGCTTATAGCTTTTTTACTTTGTTAGAGCGTAAGGTGTTAGGTTATATTCATCTTCGTAAAGGTCCTAATAAGGTTGGGTATATAGGTTTATTACAGCCTTTTGGAGATGCTGTAAAATTGTTTTGTGAGACCTGAAAATAAAGGGTACCAATGAATAAATCCTGCTATAATAGCGAATAGCGAATAGTGAAAAACTATTCTTTCTACTCATTTACCTAAAAACAAGTAGGCTATAGAAACAATTTGGTAAATGTAAAATCATATCTCAAAATACAAATTTCTTCTATTATTAGGTCCTTCATTAGATGAAATGTAGCATCATTTCCCTCCTTCAGAAATTAAAATTAATGAATAATGTTATACTATTGTCTATTGTTAGTAATACAAACGTTTTATGCTTTTATATACTTTTAATATAATATTATGTTATGATTAAGATATATTAACATTAATCATGTGCATAGAATAAGCGAACGTGTTATGAACTTAAAGTAATCACTTGTAAAAAAGTAGTACTAGCCTTTTAGTGTAACATAAATAAAAAGGACGGCAGCATTAAAGCACAATGAATTTACAACGATGAATAACTGTTTAAAAAAAAACGTATTAAAACTTTAAATAGAGTTGGCCCATTTAACTACCAAAGTATAGCAACTCTTGGACCAAAGAATAAATACTAGGCACATGTAAATCCTTTCATTTTATAAGAAACAAAATGTTGAAGTTTTTCCAGAAACGAGCACTTTTCAACTTCTTTTCCGGTGAAAAATCATTGACAATACATTACAACATACACTTTGAAAATAATTACAATCTTTTTGGAAAATAATGTTATACTATGGAAAATAATTACAATCTTGTTTCTTAAAAATTTGGAATTAAACCGCTTACTATTAAAAACATTTATATTAAAATATAATACCTGAATCACTGGGTATACAGAGTGAAGAATCTTAATTAAAATATTTTAATTAAGGAAGCCGAAAAGTACCCAGCACATGAAGATTCTTAGCTGCCGATTCTGCATAAACTGTGTATATTGGGCAGTTCGAAGATGAAGCAGGAAAACGATTCATTATCACTCACGTATACTTTTCTTTTTCATCTTCCTGATTTAAGCCACATATCAATCATTGAAAACTTAAGGCTGAAATTCTCTTAATCGAACTTACTAGACTATGAATCAATAATAGAATAACGTGTGTTTAGTTTTGTTTTGTTGCGTAATTTAATTTTATATAAATTCTTTTCAATCGGCATAGAATTAATTCTGAATTTGAATTGATCAATTCTCGGTTATAAATTCAACAAGAAATAATTAGAGAATGGTTATTATTGTTGTTATAATTTAAGGGCGCGTATTTCCGTTCCAGACAGCATTATTGCTTTTCCGAAAGAATCACGTGTGCACAGGACATGTGGTGCGTGAGTGCAAGAATCGATAATCGATGCCGTACTTATTATTGAATCAGGGGCGATTATTATAACTTATATTAGAAATATAAGGAAATAAAATAAGAAAAAATGTTAAATACAATATATTTATTGTATTATTTATACACTATAGTATAAAACCCATAGGTTGAGAAATAAACCTGAATTTAAACCTACGCCTTCCATGTTTACCGTCGAGCAGAAACCGTTAAATATTCCATTATGAAATGACGCTTCTTATTTATCATTTTTTTTCGTTGAAGCATAAATGCAATTAATTCCTTATAGCGATGCAATTTATGTAAACATATGCATATGAAATGGATGATGTGGTCCAGGACAGCCTCTGAGAGAAGATAAATATAATTCTCGTAATTAATGCAACACTGTATTCAAACAGTATGGGTAATTGCATTTGGCGCAAGTGTATATAACAATTTATGCAGTCATTATGTATATTGGCTGAGAGCGAAACTAAGGAAAAAACATGTTTTCGCATAAATTGTAGATAAATTGTCAATAAGTATCGTCAATATTATCCTTGTCGTGTCTGATCAGCTGAAAAACCACGTAGACGTGTTTGTAGCATTGCGACAGAGTGGTATATGGACCTACATTCACCATGCGCGCATCAGTCATAAATGGGCTAGGCGCGGATTAATACAAAGCCATCGATTATAATATGTGTTTGCTCTTTATATGTAAAAAATAGATAAAGTTCCGAGAAGAACGTTCCTCGTCATAATCCTTCACACGTGTATCAATTCGTTAAATAAATATGGAAACTTAGTAGAGTGTCGTTAGAAAAGTGATGGTTTATATAACAAAGACCATTTGCAAAAAGCAGGCAAAAATTCAAATTGTGTTACAATAAATGTATATAAACATAGTTTTATTGACACTTAGAGGTGAGGCAGAGTTAATATTATGCAGGTGACCCACAAAAATGTTATAGGTTCTCTTAAATGAATCAATAAAACTAAACAATTGCTTTTACTATATTACGTTAGAGGAAAGGGCCTCCAGCTAGCGTTATAAGCAACCGCATTAGGGGCACAGGGGAAGCAACTGTAATATTTTGAATGGAATGAACTTTTAATAACTTAGAGGGCGTTTTAGTCTGCCACGACGACCTCTGCTTCCTCTACGTCCGTCTTACAACTTCATTGCTAGAGGGCAGTATTACGAGAGTATGTGATTAGCTGCCGGCACCCCGCAGGTCGCCTATCACTGATAGAAAGCCATAGTATGTAAAAATACTAAATAAATAAATTACAATTAAGCAACATATTAATTTACACCAGTTTAATAAATACTGAAAATAATTTCCAATTCTTCTGCAAAGCTTTTCTCGATTATTTACTAACCTATAGGAGTAATAGTAATAGTGCTTCATGTATTCGTTCCTTCATTTTCATGGAAGGTACTGCAGACCTCATCATTTCTTTTACATTTCCAATACAAAGTTATCTAATGAGCAGCAAATCGGCCATGCTACAGGTCCAGCACGACCTGTCCATCTATCACCAAACTTGCCCTTAAACATTTCAAGTGTAAGTTTTGCAAAGTGTGCTGGCGCACCACTTTACTGGCACCACATATCTGTTCTTCCACTGAGGAGCACATTTTCAAACAGTGTAGATAATTCATGGATGACAAAAATAGCAAATGTTGTTTTCTTACTTTGCCTGCCTCACAGAGTGATTAGCGTGTATAATCTTCCAAACATCATTTATATTCCTAAGATTTTAATTAGCGAAAATAAACGTTTTGAACAAAAGCTGTTTTATTCATTAAGGAAAATGAAAATATCATAGAAAATTGCCATTCCAATTAAACGGCACTCCAGGACTTTGTAATAAGTTGCCTACTTTTTAATAGTGTTTAAAAGCTGGGGGCATCACAGGCGGTGGACACTGAAAAATGATTTTTTTTAAAAGCAAGCGTGCCAGGCCTAAGTTTAGCGCACCTCCCCGGCATTTGCCATTTATGAGGACCGAGGAAAACCTGAAAAAATCCTTGGTCCTGTTGGAAATCGAAACGCAAACAGTCCTCACGAGCCTTTACGACCTAGACCATCCATGGCGGTACATGCTGGCTATGACACTATATGGACGCTAGGCGGCACAGGGGTTAAACTGCTCGCCTCGCATCGAGGCGGCCTGGGTTCGGTCCCAGTGAACGTAAGTGATATTTTGTATCGAAGGAAATGGCGCTTGGGCAAGCTTATCATCACCTCATCCCCATCTTCATCTTCATCATTGAGCTTAATGTAATTTCCTCAAGTGAGTGTTATCATTAGATCTCACTCACTATATGGAAGCCTTCTTTCTCTAATGAAATATGGCAAAATCAGCATTTAGTTTTATTGCATTTCTTATATATGTATTATATAGCATAATGTTTGTTTTTGTTAGTGCATTTTCTATGTAGTTCTAAACCCTTTGAATTGAACGTCATTTTTTTACAAATATCCTTTATAAAAATATAGACTATCTTAAAATGGTGTGTGTGTGTGTGTGTGAGAGACTTCTTTCCTAACATCGCGTGATATATGCAAAAACAAAGTTGTACATTAAGCATAAAATTATTTCGGACCAAATGTCAGAATTTCTCTTTACAAGGACGGAAATATTTTGACTGTACTGTATTCTCGTGCCTTTTTCTGAATTTATCTCCTAAGAAGGTTGGGAGGTACCAAAAAGGTTAGAAAATACATTTGCTTATCCAATGTAATTTTTATCTAAGGTTTTTATAGAACATGAATTACAGTTTTTAGTTATTAATATTTATTTTTTTTATTTGATAATGGAGATCAGTAAAAGTAGTAAAAAAAATATACAATTAAATGTACTGGCAGTCTTTTGAAGACAAGAACGAAGATACTTAAGTATTACGGTGCTTTTTAACATTTATTTTGTAAGATATAATTACAAGATAATTAGCTATTTGATAAAACGTAATTAAAAATGTATCTTTAAGTTCCCTCTGAAATATTTTATTTCTAATATTTAACAGCACGGGGAAAATGTACTTATAAACTTATATTGACACTTAAATTGAATTTTTAAAGTGCAACAACATTTTGTTTAAAAATCTTTGCTACGACAAAAACTTTATGTTGTCAAAGATCATATTTTCTGAAAAGGACGATAGTAGACGCAAATAAAGAAGCACATATAGAAAGATGTACAGACATCGATTGTAAAAGTAGCACTTGCATACAACCGCAAGGAGGAAGAAAAATGTGAATGACAAGTGAAATTGGGTGCATTTAGAAATCATGGAACGATTTTAAAGCTAATGGAGAAAGATATTATTAATGACAATAGTATGACAAACGTTTAAAACAAATCTTCTTAAGGTATTAGAAATGCTGCATTCAGCGGCCAGGGAAGTTGTCTTGTGGAATTCTTGAGTAGTTGCTGCAAATGGTAACTTGAAAGTTGTTTTCGTTATCCAGAGAGTTGTTTTAATGATTTCTGCCTTACAAAAAAACCGGTATATTACGTGCTGCAGGAGAATTGATAGAAAACCTCCAATGCCTTTTCATTTAGTAAGAAACCATTTGAAATTCAGAAAAATCTAGAAACTAACAGAGAAACCCCATGATATTGGCCTCGCCGTTGAATTTTAAGAACGTCCCACGTAGACCCCGATAGGCAAATATGTGGGACGCATTATACATGCGCATTCTTTCTACATCCAGAAGTCAAGTCGTGATGACTTTCATACTCGGTGTGGTTCAGACCCGGAGGAAACAATTCTGGATAAATCCGAACCGGGTATAAAGAATTCTTTTATAGTTGGATGTGCTCCGGTGAATTATTTGTACCCTGCTTTCCATTAGTTGGACGTTTCCATATTTCCTTTTTCCATGGTGCTTCGTGGTGTCAAAAATTATTAAAATAGTTGATGTATTCCGTTGTGTGTTGTCATGTCTCAGCGCTGCAATACCTTTCCCTATATATTATTAATCCCCTATATGCCACAATATAATTATGTACATAATTATTAGTGGGGAATACGAACTTGAATGCAAAAACGTTTCTAGGGATATGTGGATAAAAAAAGACAGCGTCACTGACTTAACAATTATATACATTATAATCTACGTAGTATTATGTATTATAACTTCTAAGAAAATTATAAATATATTGCTTAATATTCCTCGCATAGTAGAGCGTTTAATCTGATTCAATTACACGCAAATTGGGAAGGATCTTATTCATATAAGAATACCATTAGTCTCTTAGAGAAACTGTATTAGAAGTTTCCTCAATTTGCAAACAATTTTTTTTGAATGATTTATTTATGGACGCTCTTTAACAGCTCAGGTCATCAGCGTCCCGTTCAACTCAGGGCGTGAAACGGCCGACAAATTTTGCTCAGAGGCCTCTTCTTTCAGGCTTGAAGTTCTTTTACGTGCCGTAAATGTACGACACGAGACCCACGGCTTTACTTCCCTTCGGAAGGAAGCCATACTTAGGATTTTTACGCCCCGAAAAAATCATCGGTCCTGGCCGGGTTCGAACATAATTTGCAAACAAGAGTTTATATGCAAAGTGCCACTGTTGCATCTCTCGGCTGACATGAGATGAACAATAAATAACATAGCAGCATCTAGCATTAATATAGCCCGTCTAGAGCCCCATGTGCCACTCAGGGATCGATCTAATGCACTCTTAAGTGGTACACAGCTTCCAACTAAGCCACCAAACCACCGTTTCATAATCAATATGACACCGTAAATTTCATCAGAGGCATGGACAACCAGTGGCAATGCAAGTCTTTGTTCTTCGAAACATCTCGGAATGCCTTTTATAAAAGAAGACTGACTCAAAGCAAACGAAGTTAGTGCAGGAAATAATTTTCCCTCAAAGCGCCTTTTAAGTGTACGTTTAATGGCTTCTATCACACGGTCTTCTCATCCCGGGGATCTTGTTTTTCTCAGAGGCTTCCCACTCAGCTCTCACACAAAAAATAAGGAAATTAGGACTGGAAATGAAATTTTGTTGGCCATCTTTTCCGCCATGCACGAGATGGAAAACGTCGACGTGCTTGAGCGCCAAGACGCAGAAATCCTCTTCAGGAAGATAATTCCACGCGAATGTAAATTTGGAAATCAGCTGTGCCGATTTACCGCAACACTTGTTTCTTTATGTGTCCTTCTGTAGTGAATATTGCATAAATTGATGTCTGCCCAAGCATTAACTTCATTTTCCTCGCAGCAACTTTAGTTATGCACACTATAGAGCACGTGGGGGTTTTGAAATGTGCTTTCATCTCAGTTTACAATACTTGTAATCACGAAAATGACCAAGAAAGTTTTGAGATTGGGAAAACGCGAATGTTGACCCACTTAAAAGGAATCTGACTTGTGATAGTCACATTCCTTACGAGTAAAACGGTAACAGGTGGCAGTCATCCGTACTCCGTCATTCGGGAATGTGAAGGTGAACAATCCCTCCCGTGCACAGGCAGCCAGTCATTACGATGGAGCTGGCGAGAGAGGATTTTCGCTCTGTGCTTCTTTGCGATTTCAAGAGTTGATTAAACGAGTCTCAAAGCCTTGAGTGTGGTATGTGTGCCTTCTAAGGAGGAGTCACTCTCCTCCTCTGTTAAGTGAAATTAAACTCAACTTCGTGTTTTTAGTTTTTATTTTCGATTTCAAGTTATTATCACAACATTAAAATCTATTAACATCGGATTTTAGCTCTTTATTTTTAAAATTAATAATTTTCAACACGCTTCGCATGTTTTTACTACTACAGTGAAGAATTTTTTCGCTAATGTGAACCGTACTGGAAGCAAAATGTATACTAATATGATTAAAAAAAGTATTTGTATGTGGGATTTAGAGAATACCTGATTTTGCTCTACTGTTTGTTCTTGCATTCCCAAACTGAGAAATTGATTGAAAATATTTTTTCTCAAGTTTCTCCTCGAAAATTTGCTCTATGAACAACCGATGGAAGATTTCAGCATCTAATTCTCTTAAAACAATACCTTAGCATGTTCTATATTGTAAATGGAATCCTCTGTACCTATAAAATTTATTAGTTCATTAAAAATTTATATTTTTGTTTTATCGAAAAATTTCCCAGAGTTTGTTTAAATTATCATTGATTCATGTATTTAGATCTTATATTCAGACTATGGCAGTCGTATTGCTAGACGCTGATACAAATTTACTAACTCAAGTTTGTTCTTTTTCAGGTAAGAAATGGAGCATGAACCAGTCAGTATATCTCCATAGGTGTGAATGATTCTCCTGCCAGGTAGGACTTTTGTATCATATGTTTGGATTGGTACTTGATAAAGCGGCCGTTTGTTGCCATATTTGAATGATTGAACCTAAATATCTTAGATCGGGAAATACTAGAATTTCTTGGAATCCAGCCGTACATTTTCCAAAATGAGAGTATAATGGTTTTATCCACACATTCGTATAAGGTATAGAGTAACTCCGACTCGACTCATAACCTCTATTCGCTGCTATATTTTTTAATTGATTAATACATGGTATTTAATTGAAAGAGACATTTATGCTAAATGAAGTATTATATTTATTAAAATAGTTACATATTTGCAGAATGCCGCAGCATAAAAAATACAAAATATATTCCTTTATACAGAATTCTCATCTCGCTACGCAATCTGAAATTTATTTTTCCGATGGGAAATTACTGCTTAACGTTCTCGCCACCCTGCTGTCGAAACTCGTTATTTATTAGTACTAAATCGTAACTAACACTCACCATTCTAGTAGATGCTCAAAATGCCTGCCCTTTGCTGTGGCATATGCCTGAATCCTTTTGAAAATATTTTAAGACACTCACCGATATTCCCCCTCCTGAATTTCGTAATATTTCAGCGCCTCCGCGGGCTTTATTTCAGATACAACGGTAGTTTTACATGGATGAAGAGTATCGGCTGAATGGCTTTATACGCACTGCTAACAGATACACCAAGAATTTTGAGAATTTTATAATCGTTAATCTATTTCATTAGGTTTCTTAATTATTATTATTATTTCTTAATTATTGTCAAAAGAAGCACTTAGGTTCCACCTTTGTTCTCGAATTATTCTTACTGTCCTGCCAATTGTGCAGAACTTCCAGTATTTCTTTTGCACATAAATCACAAATAAATGCTTTTGTTCTAGTGCATATCTCATTCTCGGCATGCTCTACAATATACAAATACACAGACAATAGTTTTGACGCACATTCCAAATGCAATTGAAGCAATTTAGCATGATTAATGCAAATGAGCAAGTTCAATTTCCTACGTCAGCGGAACTTTAACTCCAATTTCACCGGAAAACGCGCGTCCACTGAACGTCAGCTAGTTTCCACTGGAAACTCAAATTCCGATTGCGTAGCGGAATGAAAGCACGGTATTTTTACCAACTATATGAATTGATCAGTTGTAAAATTTATATTTGAAGAGGGGGTAGAAAAGAGTTAAATACAAATGTAAAATTTCTGTTATTTTTTTAATTGAAATGATATAGGTTCTTCATTTCGCTGGTTAATCAGATATTTTTTTTTTTTTGGGGGGGGGGGCAAAGTAGTGCGAAAGGGCCTTGCACTCGCCTATAGAGCCTATAGAATATTATGGCACACAGTCGAAACTTTCGGCACGCAGATTTTAAACGTCATCATCAGTTATAAAAATTAATACTTAACTCATCATAAGAGATGTTCAAAGGCTTGACGGTAAAATTGTCTGATTAACCAGCGAAAGAAGCCGTTACGTATTTTCTCCTGCCTGTGTAATCCAAAATATTTAACGATCCGTTATACTACATCGTGCACATTGGATTTGGAGCATCGGGTCGGTATATAGGCCTAGGTGGAGTGAACACTTGCCTAGAATGGTAGGGGGTGCGCTTTTGTACACCATATTTGTGTTTGTGTTTATAACTTTTCTTTCCTATAGTGTAAGTGCGCAATAAATCATATTGCAAACAGTCTTATCAACAGCTGTTATCAACTGTTCAACTAAATGGTTCTATTTACTCCTCATATAGCATCAGAATTACATAAGATAGCAAGCTCTAGTTGACAGTTGAGACGTTTTTTTTTTTATAAATTTTAACAAAAAATTAATTATAGGGGTACTGAGAGGTAATTGACGAATTAGTCGTAGGCAAAGAATGTACTTTGTAAACATCTTCCATTTGTGAGTGAAAGGGTTGTAGGAAAACACGAGTTTTTGGAATTATTTGTACATACATGCGTGTGAGTGTAATTATTTACTTTTTGCAATGTTCTGTTTTCTGTTTATTTTATTTATGTACTCAGATTTTTTTCTTTTATATATTTTTTTCATAATTTCACTATATTATTATAATAATAATAATAATACATATTGATTTTCTCTTATATTGGTTTATGCAATTAATGCATTTCCTAGTTTTTTTTAATTGATTTATTTATGGACGCTCTTTAACAGCTCAGGTCATCAGCGTCCCATTCAACTCAGGGCGTGAAACGGCCGACAAATTTTGCTCAGAGGCCTCTTATTTCAGCCTTGAGGTTCTTTTTCGTGTCGTAAATGTACGACACGGGACCCACGGCTTTACTTCCCTTCCGAAGGAAGCCAAACTTAGGATTTTTACGCCCTAAAAAATCCATCGATCCTGGCCGGGTTCGAACCCGCGATTTTGGGTTTAGGAGGCAAGTATGGTAAACACTACACCACCAGAACCAACCATTTCCTAGTGTATTGGAAAAAGACCTACGATCCCAGGACTCTTGCGATATGGAAGTAACAAATATATTTTGTAAATAATTGCACTGCTGCTGCATAGCTTTGAAGATAAACTCAAATTGTCTTAAAATCACTTTTCACTTTAATTTCACTTTTCACTTTTCACTTTAATTCACAGATTTAATTAAATATTAACATGGTTTCACATATAATATATGCAACCTAGGTTCAAAAGTAACTTTGGAAAGGAAACTTCTCTGAATTTAATCGATTTATTTTTACCTTTTAATCGGCAGCGAATACTCTACGTTTCCTATAGCAATAAACTGTACAACAAATTTCATGAATGTTTACTTTTGACGTAAAATATTTTAGCGATCTTTTTGATGTTTATATTCGCTTGACCATGCCATGCACCCCTGACCTAGTATACTGTGCGGGTAAGGTTTTAACACCTGCCATTTACTTCGCGCCCATCATAAGCCGAGGCAATCTTTTAGTCTCGTTTACTTCTTTTTACTTTCTGACAGTTTACAATTTGAATGCTAAAAATACTACTGTAACGTAACTTCTCCACCTGTCATCATTTCCTTAATAAACTTTCATGTTTTTATCTTTTCATCATTCAATCACCCGAAATTGTTTTTGATTGTTTAGAGAAACTGTTCTCTACTTTTAATCCAACAGGTTTTTTTTTTTTTTTTTCACCTATTTCGTTGATCCACTTCTTGTCAACACGGTTTCGAAATATTTGCATTCAGCATTTAGTCTTATCTGAACTTTTTGTCGGAATCTCTTCAGCGTGTCTTGCTGATAAGACTGACAAACACCTGCTTCTTTCCTTGAATAACGATTTTCGCTTTCTTAGAAAGGGCTTAACATGTCAATCAAATGAGACTATAAATGTTTGGCATTCTATTATAAACGATTTATACGTGTTCTAATGATAATGTATCCATAACAACCTTATTAAAATAGCACAATAATGCCGTTCTAAACCAATTTACCCTACTAATAGAGCATACATTTTGTTGCATAGTTAAACAGCCTGCAGCCTTGTATCGCCAAATTATTAACGTTTAATACACCAAATTCACGAGGTCCCAGAAATCTAGTTAAAATATTTTACAATAGAGAGATGGCGTAATATTAAATGTAGATGCTCAATCAAGTTGTATTGCATTCTGAAGTTTGCTAACCTGTGTGGGATCAGTTGTGTAGTTGGATTGGATTGGCAGGGACGCAGGGGAGAATTTCGGTATTTCAGATTTGCTCAAGAGCTGGCTATTTGTGCTTAAAACCCAATTGGGAGCACTTCCGAAGAGTGAAAGAGCGCTGCCAAGATATGGGGACGATGAGGCATGGCCTCTAACAGTATTTTCAGATGGAACACTCCGACGCCGGCAGAAACTCGCGAAGCAGTTCTAGTCCACAGAAGGGCCAATTTCTCGGCGCAAGCCACCGTCACACCGCGCACTAGATCATTAACAAACATTGGAATGAAATGATATGTGAAAAATACATATAAAAGAAATATTCATCCCAACCTTCGCATAAGTGGCGTGGGGAAACCATGAAAAAACTAAAGGGATTTTGACTTGGGTCCCTTGGAATGCGAATCTCAACCGCTAAAGTCTGGGCCAAAGTTGTTATATGCCATCGGAAGAGCTAAACACGTTCGTTGATACTTCTCTGCTCTTGATAGGCTTCTCGCCTCTTTCATTGTAAGTAAAGTTTTATCTCAGTTGTTGTTTTGCCTTATGTTGTGTGAAATGTAATGCAAATAGAGCAGAAGCGATTCACCCAGAAGCCATTCACCCAGGGTATTACCGCAAGAGATTTCAGAATCATGGATACACCTGATTTCGGGTGGAATCAGAGGCCCTATATTACTAATGCGAAGTTATTCATTTTTATGTACCATTTCTCCCAGTTATCTTAGTTGAAAACGAACAGTTCAAATAGCAATTATCAAAAACTCGTCATGTTTATGCAAAATATTCCATTTGTTGTGTTTTGGGCTATTGCCAGAATTTCCAAGTGTATGAACACTTTTTTTTATGAGTGTGTGTTTGATGTTTGCCTTAGTTCTTCTTACTGTATGAACTTCCCTTTTTATAGCGTGAAGATATTTTAATAAAATAAATGTGTCACTCCAGGCGGTCCCGCCAGGATCATTGGGCTTTTTAGGGTGTAAAAATCCTAAGTGTGGCTTCCTTTGGAAGGGAAGTAAAGCCATTGGTCCCATGTCGTAGATTTACGGCACGTAAAAGAGTGTCAAGAATTTGAGCAGAATTTATTGACTTTTTCACGATATGAATTGTATAGGAGATGTTAAAGAAATCGTTAAATAAGATAAACCAAATAAAACAAATGTCAGTTTATTCAAAATTGAATATATTAGTATATATGACAAATCTGCTTCAATATTTCATATTGATAGAAATTCTAAAATAAAATAAATAAAATACAATAAATGTCAGATTATTTTAAAACGGAGTATACGAGCATACTTGACAAATATGCTTTCTTATTTCATATTGATAGAAGTCTTCAGTTAAAATAAACTGAATACCTAAAATAAATGTCAAATTATTTTCAGCTGAGTATATCAGCATATCTCATACTGATAGTTCAAATATTAATATCTACAAACATCTGTAGGGTAGTTTATTTGGTTTTAATTACGTGTTTAACATGTGTGGCCGTAGTGTCAAAACTATCCGAAATTGGAAGCTATTTAGGGAAAATTCTACACAGAATGTTTTATCTAAGCAGAAATCGAAATTTTGCCATGTTTTCCGATTTCCTAAGAACAAAATCCTAGTCATGGAGATGTCCAAATACTTAAAAGAGATGTGCTTGTTCACTCCCAACATCAAAAGTTTGGGCTAACAACCTTTTACACCTTATAAGCGTGTTGGTGGGTACTGAAGCCATTTTGTTGTTGATCCAAGCGGATCGCGTTTGTGAGGTTATGTATGACACAGAAAGTGGTTTAATTTTCCAAGGCTCTAAACTGGCGTGGCATGAGAGCTGTGTATAGTTTTGCTTGTTATTATTCAATTTGATAAGAGAGAAATGATTCTGGCCAACGGATGGAGGGCGAGAATAGAAAATAAACTGCTTGGGGAGCGATCATCTTGGAAATACGATGCGGTCACGCCATCCACATCTACATCATGGCACGGCGGGAGGGGGAGGGGGGCTTGATGACATAGGAGGGACGGGGGAGGCTGCACATAATTTGTGAACCAGACCGTTGCAGCAACTCCAAACCACGAATTACATTCTTCAGTAAACCAGCTCTCCTCGTCTCGGATAGGCCCAGGAAAAATCTGGCACAGGATGGCTTGCATTACATCGCATAATGCCTTGTAATACCATAGCTTTATAACCAACACAGTGACCGTGTGTAATTTTCTGGCCATACTCCGCAGTTTAAAAGAGAAATTAAGTTGGGTATCATGACTTCATTGCGCTGCACAACAAAGCTGAGCGAAAATGAGCGGTATCAAAAACTAAAGTTTGTTTAACGTAAAGTAACTCTCTGAACGAGAAATGGAGTAGCATCATCAACAGTTCATCGCTCACACCATCAACGGCTTGTGCCCTGCCAGTATTTACGAGTAACTTGCACATTATGAGGCAATAATAACATCAGAGTCCATCCTTTAGCCGTTAACCTGTTCCGTTACTGAGCAAGCCTAACGCTTTGATAATATTGTGACTAAATTTGCTTTGTATATGCAGTACCTTTATTTAATTTGCATTATTGCAAATTATATTTTACGTAAATATATTGGTGCTCGTCAAACTTAGCAGAATGTACATCGGCACCTCATTCCTTAATTGCATCACAGACCGTTATGTGTGTATATATATATATATATATATATATATAATATATATTTGCTAAGTTATCATCTACGAACGATTTTTTTGATTGATTTATTTAAGGACGCTCTTTAACATCTCAGGTCATCAGCGTCCCATTCAACTCAGGGCGTGAAACGGCCTCTCTTTCAGGCTTGAGGTTCTTTATCGTGCCGCAAATGTACGACACGGGATCCACGGCTTTACTTCCCTTCCGAAGGAAGCCATACTTAGGGTTTTTACGCCCGAAAAAATTCATCGGTCCTGGCCGGGTTCGAACACGCGATTTGGGTATAGGAGACAAGTATGGTAACCACTACACTACCAGGACCGATATCGACGAACGAATGAAATGAAGCTATTATATTATTTTATCAATTTTTGCATCTATTGTGACAGTAGTTAAAAGCTCAAAGTTCACCATATTGTCTGAAAGACTTTTTAGATAACCTAGTGATATTTTCTCTTGTATTTTGTGATCACTGCACGAATTATATTTTTTAATAAATGTATTAAAGTCTTAGGCAGTAAATATTTTTTTTAATTGAGAAATTCATCAGTAAATTTTATTATCGACCCCAAAACTTAATTCTTTTAAATCTATCGGTCTCTTGGACATTCTCAAGCATGGAACGTCACAAAAATTTATTCAATTAGAGAGCTTTCATTTTAACAAAGCCATTAAACGTAATGCTTTATATTAAAACAGTCGGTAAATATTATGAAGTTGAATATTATTTTCTTCTTAAGTTAAGATAAAATAATACTAGCCCTGCATATATATATTACCTACTTAGACATTTTTCCAGTTAAGGATGTCTTGAACGGCCTCCACCCAGCCTCCTGAGGGCAACTGGGAATCAGCCTGATGGAGAGGTGGCGTTCTTCGATCACGAAAACCGCGTGATAGGCGATCTGCGGGGAGCTAGCATGCTGAACACATGCCCTCCTGCAATACTGCCCTCTATCAATGAAGTCGTAAGACGGAGATAGAGAATGCAGAGGTCACCGCGGCTTGCTAAGGCTCATCCCTGGCTGTAGCACTAAATGAGAAAAAACCTTGGGAAATGTGCAAATATTTTTATGTCAGCATTTCCCCCCCCCCCAGATGTTTAAATATATATGTGCTTTGTAATGTCAACTCACTTGCCAACCAAGCATTCAAGTTCTGCACGGGAGCTCAGGCGGTAAACGTTTGGGAGTCGCATTTGAGTTCGCGGGATAAAATCATATGGGGCCGGTTATCCAGACTTTAATTATTCCATGATTTCCCCTGGTCACTTAAGCAAATGTTTCAATAGACTTTTACTTCCACGAGATTTTCGCTCTCACATTTCATGTAATTTCATTCCATTGATTACATTACAGGATGGAAACTGCCAGGGCGAGGTGGGTGGTCAGTTGTTGCGGTGGCTTGCGTTTTGTAAATATTTTTGCTCCGGCGACTTGCATGGAAGCTTCTCCCACAGTGTTAGGGTGTTCTGTCTGGAATCATTGTTAGAGAAATTGTCAACATTCGTGCCTCACTTCATTTCATCTTCTGGAGGCGTAGGCACAAACGGCCTGTTCTTGAACAAGGCTGAAGTACCGAAATATCCTCCGATCCTGACAATCCAACCCAATCCGTACACGGGCGGCGGAGGGTAATAGCATAGTACAAATGAAATGCGTGCACTAATAATGGGCGGACAACAGTATGCTAAATGATGAAGGTGAAGATGGATGAGACGATGTTGGAGCAACGGCAGAATGAATGGCAGGATAAAGCGAAGTACCAGAAGAAAACCTGTACTATTCAAGACCACTAGGGTCACGTCTTGTCACGGATTCGTCTAAGGTCATCAGCGTCCCATTCAATTCATGGCGTGAAACCGCTGACAAATTTTGCTCAGAGGGCTCTTCTTTCAGGCTTGAGGTTCTTTTTCGTGCGGTAAATCTACAACACGAGACCCGCGACTTTGCTTTCCTTGCAAGAAAGCCATCCATACTTGGGATTATTATGCTTGAAAAAAAATCCTGACCGGGTTTGAACCCGCGATCTTGGATTTAGCAGGCAAGTATGGCTACCGCTACACCACCAGAACCGACATCTTGCCAGGGAGATTTTATTACGACTTAAATGGATCGCACAAACTCCTTTCCAGCTTACCAGCTCAGCTTTCGAACTATTCTGTTATATATGAAGTATTTTAAATTGTAGAAAAAGTGAAAATAGTCAGCAGTTTTAGTTGTTAATTTTTGGAATATAACATTTATGTAGGAAACGTATTGTATAGAAACGAAAAATGCAAGTTCTTAGGGGCCTAAATTTTGGCAATTATATCTGATTTTAAGGAATATCTAAACTAAAACGTTTAGCAGTTTTACTTATACATTGAAACATCAGATTATTTGAAACATTCTAACTTATCATCAGGCGCACTATTAAGTTTTGGGATCTGTCCCAACTGGATTTTATTTTGTAGGTTTTAAAATTTTGTATAATTTTAATTTTAATATGTTGGAACTATGTTTATTTTCAATGCATAGAAAAACATTGCTAGACCCAACGTAGATAAATACGATTTTCCTAAAGTGTTTCTGGAGGAGGTTAAATAACTAAAATGGCTTGATAAATGCACCAGACTGCATGGGAAAATGAAAATTTTGTGAGAATTAACTAATACATTAGCTTCTTATTCTTTTTTTTTTAATCTTCTTTAATGTTAAAGCGAATTTCTTGAAGAAAGCTGTTGTTATCAATCCAACCGTTCACGATTTGTAGAAAAGCGATGTCGGCATGGCAGTCAAAAGTCTGAGAAACAAGAGGAATACGTTTCACAAACAACGTTAACCTTGATGTAGTCAGCGTTTCGAATGCAGCCTTTATAAGCGAAACGAATTACCCTGATAATAAAATATAGGTTTATGTTCAACATAAAAATCACGCTGGTAAATTAATGATTGCCTCAGTGTAGTTTTACCATTATCTGCGGAATTTTGAGCATTGCTACAGTTGACCTCTATTGGCTTCGGTTTACAGGGCCATCAAATCGAGCTGCACAATTAAATGGTCATGAAAGCAAGAAACGATCAGGTTTTATGAAACGATGCTTTTAAATCCGTGGGATAAAACGAAGCATATTTTCCGTGGATACTGCACGATCAGTGACCGTAACCAGGGTTTGAACTGGGGAAGGAAAATCTGAAGGGCGATCTGAAGGCAGAGAGGAGTCGTGTGTTGCCCATCAAACACGCCCCCCCCCCTCCTCCCATGGTTAATAACCTGAGAAGAATGCCGTTCGTTAACTTGCAAAGCGGAAAATTCATTCCATCCAAAAAAGAATGGAAACCAAATCGTTGTAGGTGCATTTGTTAGCCTTCTTTGTATTCATTTGTTGCACCTATTTTTAATGACTTTGTGAATTAACTATATTTAAAAAACTTTAATTTTTTAGAATGAAAATACTTACAGTGATATAAGAAAGCATTATGAGAAGAAACTAAAGGTAACAAACATATAATAATAATAATAATAATAATAATAATAATAATAATAATAATAATAATAATAATAATAATAGTGTTTATAGTCAAAAGCACCATTAAGCAGATTAAAACGAAGCATACCTTACGTGTGAATATAGTATGTTGAAAGTTACTATCAAATAAGAACTCGTGAAATAAAGCATACACACTTTTATTTATTTGGTTTTATTCACGAACGCTCTTTAACATCTCGATCATCAGCGTCCCATTCAATTCAGGGCGTTAAACGGCCGATACTTTTTGATCGGATGTCTCTTCTTTCAGGCTTGAGGTCTTTTTCGTGCCGTAAATATACGACACGGGACCAACCTCGCTTCCGAATGAAGCCATACCCTGGAATTTTGCGCCCTAAATATCCATCGACCTTGGCCGGGATTGAACCCGCGATCTTGGGTCTACATAATGCCACTAGGGTCGACAGCATACAGTACACAAGAATGTACAATATTGTCACGAATCCCTTGCTTCCATTCACCTAAAATATCATTCAATACTAATTTAACGAACTGGAGCCGTGAATGGGGACATAACTCAAAGTACTAATCTACATCCATCTTGACTCTAAACGGGATAAAATTGAGGAAATATCATGTTTAGGTTTCCACTGAAAACGTAAACATTGTTTAGATATTAATACGGTAGTCTTTATGATGAATAGTTAAAACTTACATTCATGATGAACGTTAACCAAGATGGATTCCCGAGACGGATGGTGGTACAACCTCTAACCTCTAGCTTCCAAACTTGACGCTCTCTTTAACCTTTAACTAACACAATTCTTCTTCATGTTGCGCATGCGCAGACTCTAATTTTGCTAACATATATGTAATCTTTCTCAACCGTCATTTCTGCTTCTTAACGAACTTATTCTTACAATGCATTTCCCCACATTGTCATTCCCCTATATGGCATAATATACAGCTTTTAATGGGACCTGGCAGACAAATTTCGAGCAATGACAGACCACACAGAAAGGATACTTTTTTTTTTAGGGACCACATGTTCGCTAACAACTCCTTCAAGGGTCATGTATCGGTTTTTGCAATGGTTGTGACCTGGGCCCAATTCTACATTTCACTAATACTTACATTAATATAGTGAAACATATTGAAACTGAAATAAAAAAACAACATTTATTAAGAAAATAACAGAATTAGAATGCAAGATATCCGTTCTGATTGATGATAACTGTACTACTAGCCAGTTATCCATATTAATTATATGTGTATGAACTATGTATGCATGAAGGAAACTACAATTCTATATAAAATTCATTCCAAGCATGAAGTGTGCGCCATAAGCCATTTTATCCATTCGGCAACACTGCTATAGTAGTGCTGTGGTAGGAACGTATAGTTCCTGCATAACGGAGCCTCATTGTACTTCAGCATTAATTTGCGCTCACATTGAACCGCCGAATTCGGATAGCAAAATCTGTTGTATAACCCTGCAATCGTCTTTTGACTATTCCTCAGTTGACAATAAGCGAAACTGATTCATCAAATAAAAACCCAACTGTGGGAAAATGTTTGTACTAAATTGTCAGAAAGTGCATGGTAAATTGAAATCTATTTCTGCAAAACGTTCTAGTGGAGGTCTAACTTTTTATACCACAGTAATTTCAGAGATTGCAAAATGAATTTAAGACAATAATTTTGAGATCTGGAATATATTGTCCAAAAGAAAAATAAAGAAGTTGGAATTACATGCTCATAGATTAAGCGTTTTGCCTGAAAATGTCTTTAAAGTGGTTCGCAAAATAGGAAACTCCAATTTTCAATAGCTCATCATCAGCGTTTTCAGTATTTCGAACTAAGCACATGACAGTTCGGAAATGAACAGTAGTTAACTCATTTATGCGACAGTCTACAGTGAGCTAAGTACACCGGATTTGTGTAAATGTGACAGACTGTGGTTTCGATTCAGGTCCTGTGCAGCACATTATTTACCTATTTCTATTTTATTTCGTGCATAAAATGTAAAAATAAGGAAACAATCAACGTTTTCTCTTACTTGAAGCTAATAGTCAGTGATAAACAGGTACTTTCAGAACAATGCCATAACTTTGAAGAGGCAGACAGATTCTGAGACCCCTCAACCCCTGAAATCTTCGCTCGATCTGGTTGCGTGAGTCAGACACGCGATCAACAGTATACCGCATCTTGATGTTTAGATGCTGTCATTTCTACAGCGAGACTATTCTGAACGATACACCTTGTGGGAATTTAGTGATAAGAATTTTGAAGTAAGATCGGTCCTAGAGGTTTCACAAATATTGGACCATTTCCCTGGAAATATAACACGAAATCCCGGTTAAACACACTTATGTACTCTAATTCTGCTAGCAATTAATGTACGTTCATAAATAACAAAAATTCTGCGTGAAGGAAGTTTCTTTTTTGCTCAAACTTATAGTCTAGCCTGGAAAGTGCATGATGTGTTGTTTTAAATATTTTAAGTTTTAGTCAGAATGCACAAATAAAGCGCAGAAAATATCCACACAGTTGATGAAACCTCCTAGTTAATTAATTAATTGATTTACATTAACATTACCCTGCCTCTGCTAGTGAAACTACTTGTGGAGAACAGAGGAAGGATAATAGAGAACAAATGAAACTCAGAATGTATATGACAGGCTACAACTCCAGCAGACAGCGCCCACGGATCATGCTCGCCCACCGCCAATTATTGCGCGGGACAAAATAAATAAAACTAGACTAAAATGTTCATGGGAAAATTGTAAATTTATGAGTATTTGTAATCACTTTCATAATAGGGAACACTAATTTTAATATGCAAACTCTTCAATTTGAGATTAATTAATGTACGATTTAGCTGCACAGTATTTTTAAAATAGTGTTTAACGCCTGTTTAAGTACTGAGGCACCACAGAGCGTGGACACTGATGATACATGAGATGAAATGATAAACTGGGAAAGGATTTTTTATTTAAAAACGGAAGCGTTCCATGCCTAAGTTTAGGGTACCTCCCCGGCATTTGTCATTTATGAGGATTGAGGAAAAGCTGGAAAAAACCTCAGGGAAGACACTCCTGGTAGGAATCGAATCCCAGACTTCCGCACCTTAACGACTTCGGCCACTCTTGGCGGTAGTTGCACAGTGAAACGATATACCTTTCTTTTATAAAGTAGTTTTTGAATAATTACATTTTCTGTAAATTAAATTGCCTTGTAGATAAATAAATTTTTTAACAAAACTGTATCTAAATAATCGATGTGTTTTAATTTTCTAACTCTTTTTAAATTTGTACAAAAGATTGTATTTTAAGCATAATAATATTTACTTATAATAAAAGAAATTTAATTTACCTGGTTAAAAATAAACAACTAATGATAAAGTAAATGGAGGTATATGCAAAAGAATAATTCTGCAATCTTTACTCTCAATATAGGTGGACGTTATTGTTACAATTATCTTTTAACTAATAAAAGCCCTATTGCATTTCAGATGATCATATAAAATTACTTTATATTTTCAGTTACTTAATTTATAGAGTCTATTTCACGTATGTAACTTCATGAACAATCGCAGCCCCATATCATAGTGAAATTATCCAAAAAATGTATCAAACCCCTTTATCAAACCGCGTGAAGTGTATGTCTTCTGGCCAGTGTAGCCAACCCCTACTATAATTCCTGAGCATGCATCACTGGCGTGTTTTCAATAATATTTGTAAATTTAACAAACTCACCTAAAAATTGTTTTTGCTTATTCAGCCAAAAATTCTGAAATTATTTTATAAATTATGTAAAATATCTGCCCAAGCAATCATAAAATATTAATAAACACGTTGTTCAAAATGGTAAAATGTTATCTCTCTTTTATTTTTCTCAGTTGGTATTAATAAATCGAATGGTATCGATTGTAATAGTCCACTTTCGTCTATTTTATTCTCACGGTTTCCGAATAGATGGGTGTTCATAAACAAGTATAACATTTTCGGGCATAAAAATCCTAAGTATGTCTTCCTTCAGAAGGAAGTAAAGCTGTGGGTCCCGTGTTGTACATTTACACTTAGAAAATTTTATTCATCCTAACATACTTAGGATTTTTATGCCCAAAAAAAAACCCTTCGGCCCTGGCCGGGATCTAACTCGCGATCTTGGGTTTAAGAGGCAAATATGGTTACCACTACACCATCAGGACCGACTGCATTGTTTGACTCAAAGCCATCTTTTAGTACCACAGTTATGGTTATATAATGAGAGTGCAGGACTTCCACAACATTCATGTATGAAATGTTGAAAATGCCGTTGAATTTTGGAAATAAGACATCAACAACAGTTGAGCGTTAATGTATGAATTGGAATAGTTTGTGAAACATCACTTAGTCCTTTTATTTCACGTGCAGCATTGACAGAAACCTCATACTGAACGTTCAGCTAGTTATTTGAAAGTTTGTTGAAAGAAGTTCCACTAAAATTAATAGGTCGCATGCGGTTTATACAAGACCTCAGATTTTCTCCTGCTGCTGAGCGATTCTAGATCAGCTGTTCCCAAATAAACCCTGGCATCAATAAGTTAGATTTCTGTCAAAAGGAATTGAAGAAACAGTCCAAGTATACGAAACCACTCTGCTTGAACGTGGTAAAGACCCTGAACATGACTGTTTAATAACATGCATTGGAACTTCAAATCCAAAAGGCATGACTCGTTTAGACTTCACTTTAGATAAATGTTTTAGATGTTATTAGTTCTCCAGATTGTCATTATAATAGTTCCGATTTGAACACGCTGAACTACAAACTGGCCAGTGCTTGAGAGTATGTATTGAGTCTCTAGGGTCCTTAGTCAGAAATGGGTGATTTCCCAATGGAGGTACTGCTGGGAGCTGGAGAGATGGCTAGCGACGTATGTGGAGCGGGGAAAGGGCTTCATTTGCCTAGTAAAACATTACGCACTGCATTAATATCATCTATTCAAATACTTAAGAGTCAGTCCATCTCTTTTCGTTAACAAGAGCAGAAAATTAATAGTGAACAGTTGGACGTTAGCAATACATTCCTCTGACTAGCCATCTCTACAGCGCCGAGTATTGCATTCTGAAGTTTTCTAACCTGTGTGGGATGAGTTGTGTAGTTGGATTGGATTGGTAGGGTCGCAGGGGAGAATTTCGATATTTCTGATTTGCTGAAGAGCTGGGTGTTTGTGCTTAAAACCCTAATGGGGCTGCTCCCGAACAGTGAAAGAGCTCTGACAAGATTCGGGGACGTGAGGCATGACCCCTAACAGTATTTCCAGATGGAACCCCGGCGGAAACTCTCCAGTCAGTTCCTGCCCCTCAATTGGACGTTATCAACGGTGGCTTTGGTCATGCCTGAAGGCAAAAGAGTCATTT
This sequence comes from Metallyticus violacea, assembly GCA_030762175.1. Taxonomy (NCBI): domain Eukaryota; kingdom Metazoa; phylum Arthropoda; class Insecta; order Mantodea; family Metallyticidae; genus Metallyticus; species Metallyticus violacea. The sequence goes on along the minus strand of CM060841.1, from coordinate 61,348,318 downwards.
TGGTGCTAAACTTTTAAATATGTGAAAAAACACAGAATAAGCGGAATAAGTTGCAGCTATGTAGCTGAAACTTAACTTATTTATGGCAAGACTTTCTTAATTGCCAATTTTTAAGTTGGTCTGGTCTTATCATGCCTAATAAGTGTCTGGAACAAAAATAACTACAGATGCAATTGTTGAGCTCCCGCAGTAGATAAAATCTTCAGCAAAAACCTCAAAAGTGCTGCTGTTTGTTTGTGATCTTAGGTTACCACACTCAAGGTGAGAATATAAACTTCATAGTACACCTGGCTGTGTTGCCAACACCGGCCATATGAAGCATATAATTACAAGGCTGCATAACATGATTCTTGATAACTCCATCAGCTCGTTTGATTCCATTCTGATCTACTCTGGTTCTCGTAAACAAATCAGCACTTTAATGAAAGTTAACTTCCTTCGCCCATTAATTTCCCTTTGTTAATCGAATTATTACCTCCGCTGCAGCAAAATGACTCATTAACTTTCAAAAGCTAGTTGATCCAATTAACTGATTAATCGTCCATGGCAGCGCTAGTCGTCTACTCCAAACTGTAACTGAAGAAGGCACGTCTGCGAGTTTTAAACTCTTGAGGGCAGTTGGGTCCCTATGTATACATAATGTATGTAGCGTTTTGTTTGTTTGCGATTTACTGTGCAAGCGTAAACTCATAACAGTGCCAATAAATTACGTAACAATGGGGAATAAAGAGTTAGCAGCGATAACCGTACGCGCGGTGACATTATTTATGGTGTACGTAAAACAAGCAGACCGGCCGCGCAGCTACGCATTCAAGTCGTGTCGCCGTTGTCCAAAAAGGTAACTCTTGAGGCTGTAAAATGTACACCGTGAGAGTAGGTTGGTGTTTCATCCGACCACGTGCAAGGAGGATGCAACCTCACACAAGTACTGTGCACAACTGAGCGCAAGGAATGTACGTGTTGAAGAGTCGACGTCACGATTTAAACACAACCCTTCATTAATTTAACGCCGTTTTATTATTACAGATCTTATTATGATTCGTATACATAAAGCTGAATGAAATGCCAAAGTTCCACATATTTCCTTATGACTGTTTACCTGTGACGTTACATACGTTTAAAAACAATCACATAAAGTTTCAAGCAGGTGTGTGCTGTAGTTTGGAAAACTATTAGGAAAGTGCACGAGAGCAGTTTGGAAAGTTCTCGTCCTGAGAAAGAAAACACAAACTTTCCAAACTTTTTTCACTTTTACAGAGAAGAAAACTTCATTTTTCTCGAAGTTCTAATATGTCCTTTTCAAACACTGGCAGTAATCAGCCGTTATTGACACATCCCAGTGGCTTTAATAGCAGGTTTCCATTGTTTTAATGTCTTTGTGAAACCGCTCACCTTGTTCTTCACTCATTGCACCAAAATTCGCAGGGAAGTAATCAATATGTCCGTTGAGAAAATGCACTTAACATCATTCACGCCCTAGATTTCTAATATGTTGAACACATCCCCCACACCTTCTTTATAGTTCTCAGATTTCTTGTTGTCAAGACCGTTTCCTATCACATTTTTGTATGTCAACCATGCTGACTTCTCTAACTGGGACATCGACTGAGGAAAGGTCTCATCCTGCATAAGCTCACGAATCTGGGGTACATCGAAAATACCTGCTGCTATCTTAGCTTCAGTTTTCTGTGGGACCTTTGTACCAAACAAGTTGAAACAATCATTATCCTTATTCAGACAGTAACAAATTGCTGTATCAGGTCTAACTTAATATGGAGTGGTGGAAGAAGAACATTAGAAGGAAAAGCCAATGGTTCATAGTAACTAAATTGCTATTTTGTGTCGGTCCTGGTGGCGTAGTGGTAACGTACTTGCCTCCTAAACCCAAGATCGAGGGTCCGATCCCGGCCAGGATCGATGAATTTTTTTTCGGGCGTAAAAATGCTAAGTATGGCTTCCTTCAGAAAGGAAGTAAAGCTGTGGGTCCCTTGTCGTACATTTACGGCACGAAAAAGAACCTCAAGCCTGAAAGAAGAGGCCTCTGAACAGAATTTGTCGGCCGTTTCACGCCCTGAATTAAATGGGACGCTGATGACCTGAAATGTTAAAGAGCGTCTTTAATTAATTCAAATTAACAATGCTCCTTGGTGATCATTTTTTTCTGGCCCGATGCTCCGATTTAGCCCAACTGTTTCATTCTCAAAATGAACCATTTATTATTTTGTTTAAATCTTTCATAAATTTCATTTATGTACCTGCTCAATGAACACACAATAAAAACTGATATTTTCAAAATACCGATTTCTGAAAAACTGTATCCCAATGAAACAAAACTAAAGCATATTTGAGAGATCCCATGTGGTAAGGAATCGGAACAAATTTGTGCAGACCGGCGTAATTAAAGAACATACCTGTGCTATAGATTTTCTATTAACAATTATTCTGTTTGTGTCTCTGTCCTCTCATTTTGTTTTGTTCCAGCAAAACAACGTCCGCCTCCCAGAACGTGTACTGTGTTTAGAACTGTATAATTTCTAAACATTGTTGTGAAATGCGCTGTTTAGAAATACTTGTCCGTAGAAAGTAAGCCGATATAGTCACCACTGAAGACTGAATAAATAGAAGACAGTTTAGTTCATTTGATTACCTCTTTGGGTTACAAGAAACCAGCTTTAACGTAATAGACACAATTTATTATTGAATATACAAAATACCTATATGTTAATATTTTTTCGGAAAGATATGGAAGATAATAAAGGAAATAAAGTGGAATGCCAAATGCAGTGCTTAGGTTGCTCTTCCATAGCTCACTTGGCCTCTGCCCCATTGTTGTGGCGTGCCTCTTAAAGAAACAGCAGGTCTAGGAGTCACGAACATATTGCAAATTATCTTTCAGAGCTGCTTCGTGTTTTTATACTGCACTCTATTTGTATTCCTGGCGATTCCCATATATAAAGGATATTCACCATGCCATACTTGTTGCTGGCGACCATGTCCACACACACACCAGTTCGTTTCTTCCACATTGTGTGCCGCTCTTTGTTTTTGCTTCCTGCCTTATCCAGCCAGTCTCATTCGTAACCAAGTCACAGGATATCACTCATAGCTAGGATCCGGATTTTAAGGTCTTAACCTGTTTTGTGTCCTGCTGTTAATGCTAACATTTTCACATAGTTCTCAATATCAGCACAAATGCAACACAATGCGTGGTGCATGTGAAGTTGGGCCTGAGTAACTTTTTAGGTGCCAAGTAAATGAGTTAACTTCATTATTATTGTTATTATTTGCGAAATAACGCTATTTCAGGACTGGAGGGGTTGGTGATCTCCAAGCTACGGTCTGAAGCGGGTGTAGTTGGCTCTAGCATAGTGCCCCGGGTTGGACACCAAATTTGAAGCGGTTTGGTGTATGACAGGCCTGGTTGGTCGCCAATTCTGAAGTGATTTATTTGCTGGTCGCCATATTTTGTGCTGGCGTATCGTTAATTGACTACGAATCGATTTGGTGCTGTTGCCCGCGCTTCATGACTATATCTCAGAGTTTTGTTCCGTTATTTTGTGACTCATGCTCAACAGCACTAGGAGAAGATATCAACTGCACGAGATCAGTAGATATGAATATGTATATTAATTTATAATTGCAAAATCTTTCGCGTCCTCTGGTGTTCTGTGTACGCTAGAACTTAACCCTGTCGAATATAAATGTAGCTGCCGTAATTTCCAAGAAGATGACTCTAATCTGTTTATCTGAACTGCTTCTATGAATTGCATTTATCAACTCAGTTGCCGAACTGAGGTGAGGTGACGTTTCGGAACTGAGTCCTTGCAGAATGTAAGACGTCAAGATTAGTGCCGCGGCTTGTAGATCTTACAACTGTCGAACTGAACGGCGTATGTGAACTGAGCGAAGCAAACGCCTCCTTATATATTCGATTCAAATGAACTAACCGTTGGTTTCACTAAGTCACGGGGGCTACACAAGCATGCGCAAGTCCCGCACCTTGCTTTAAAAATTAAAAATATTCATGCACTATTGGCTAGTTCAAATTTACCTGCCAACGCATGCCACCCGCTACTATTTGAAAGTTTAAAACGTTTATTCACATTGGTTTAAAGTTAACTGTACAAATTCCCCTTAACGCATTAAAAAGGCCTTGGCTTTGTTAACACTCGCCAAAGATAGATGTTTCAAGAATGGTGTAACACTCGTCCCTTTGGGTTTATTCTTCCTTTGAATAGTGGTTTATGGCCTCTTTGGCGCTTTGGGCTCCCTAAACCGCTACACCAGAAAAATGTCTTTTTTGTCTACACACAATTAACATAAACTATTGATACATGTATACACGTAATATGTATATTACTAATTATAATGCACGAAATTAATGATTAGGTTTGCAACATACCTATTATATTTTAGTAGGGATAGGCCGTAAGGACTGTTTCAAGTTTTTTACAGCAACCTTCACGACAATAGCCGAGGTTCTCTGAAGCAGGCGAGCACAGTTTTTATTTATGGACGCTCTTAGGCAAGCACAGTGATTCGGCAACCATCCCCCTATAATTTTGTCGTCAGGCAGTTTGTGCAGAGATGAATAATTCTCTGAATTTGCGGTGGTATTTCCCCCCTTGAATTAAATTTAAAAATTTCCCCGATAATCCAAAAAATAATGTTGCAATGATCCTCATGTCTTGAATGTGTTTCGCTTAGGTTTTATCATCTATGAATTCTCTTTTGAAAATATAATCACCATAAAAAAGTGTGACAATCGATCCCAATTCTTCTTTCATGTTAATTTGACACTAAAATCGTTAGCTCTATTTTGAAGTGAAAATTAAGAACTGTTTAAACTTGAATTTTATAAATTACTTGAATGGTTGTCATAGTAAAAGAAGTAACGAAAAGGATAAAAAATGCAAATAAAGCATAAAAAACGATGGTGTTTAACGTCCAATTTTACTGCTGCGGCATCACAGGGTGTGGAGACTGGTGATACATGAGGTGAAATGATAAATTGAGATAAGAGTGACAGTAAAACAGCAAAGAAGTCAGTAGTAAAATATGTAAAAGTAAACTTAAATTAACAAGCCAAGAGAAAGCATGAAAAAATAACATCAGATATAAATACAATGAAAATTAAAAATAAAGTAACTCTTAAGGAATATAGTAGCTAAAATAACAAACAGAATTTGATAAATCATTGAAATAATTGCACAACCAATATTTGTTCTTTTGTTCTTCTTTCTTTAAGAAATAACACAAGTTTTTCGAAATGTTGTGTTATTTCACTATTTTACCAATTTCTGCTTTTTACCTATGTTTTTTCGTACGAGTTACTTAATTTTTCATTTTTATTAAATACATTATGTTCATGCTCTATCATCACTACATTGACGCTACCCGTGGCCGAAGTCGTTAAGGTGTGGACTCGTAAGCGGGAGGTCTTGGGTTCGATATCCACTAGGACCATTTTCCCTGACAGTTTTTTTCCAGCTTTTCTCAGTCATAAATGGCAAATGTCGGAGAGGTTCCTTAATCCTAGGCCTGGAACGCTTCCTTCCTTATATTTTTATTATATATAACATTTCCGAATTTATCATTTCATCTCAAGTATCATCAGTGTCCACCGTCTTTCGTGCCTCAGCACTTAAAACAGGCGTTAAACACCAAATATATATAAAACATAGGTGTTGATTTTATGTTACTACTTTTCTCTTTTTCTTCTTTTTGTTCTGCGTTCGTATTATTTTTTCTTCGATATTCTTTCATTTTATTATATTCTTCTTTTCGTTTTCAATATTTCTCAGTCTCCTTTTCCACCAGCACCACCGTGGCTAAGATATAAGTGACTTTTAACCTGTTGGAACTTTGAACTGGTGTTCAATTTCTGTCAGAAGAAAGCTATGTGAAATTTTGCACATTTTTCTGTCTTGAAAGGCAATACTAAGTAAATTAAGACTCGACATATTACATGTTATTTTAATGTATAATTTTAAATGAATTTCATTTATCGCTTCTAATGTACTGCTTGGCGATAAGTGTAGCAAATGTTCATAATTTTTTTTTTGCCCATTTTAATCATTTTCTATTTTGCTTTCTTATTTCTCGCAGTTTTTTCTTTTGTTTCTCACCTTCTCTTGTTCTAATTGCTTTCGGCATTCTGATTTTGTCATTCTTATAGTTAAATATTTTTTCGAGGTTTCCTGTGTTCCTTTTATTTTCCTTATCACATTTTATTATTTTCGTATCTTTAATACTACTTCATGCATATCCCTTTTTGCTTGTCTATTTCTTCCCACGAATATTTTCCTGTTATCTTTTTCACTTTTTCCTCTTTTCCGTATATTTCCCACCATTATTTCTTTTTTCCTTTACACCCTTTTGCCTCAACGTTCGTGCATCTTTGACACCCCTTCACTCATATTTGTTTTGCTTTCCATTGGCATCGCGACGTTTGGCCTGTTGCTTCTCACGGAGTGAGATTGTCTAGTTGAAACGTGGCAGGCAGGCTGTGATGCCAGTAAAATTTCACATTTGGTACAGGACGTTGTGAGGTTGCCCACACTGACCTTGTGAAGAGACGAGAAGAGGCAAAAGACACCGGCTCAGAATGACAACAACTTCTTTCCTTTTTCTCTCACTTCTCGAATCATTGCGAAACATTTTATAGTCGAAGTCAGTTTATGGCTGTTAATAACAATAATTTACCTTGGAGTGTATTACTGCCCCACACTCCAGGTGTTTCGGACATATTTATTGAGTTAGCGGGTTACTTGTTCGAAACCCAGCCGCAAGTGGTTTGGAAATTGGTATTTTGACCAGTTGTAATAGGATTCGCTGTGCTAAAGTGTACCTTTAGGGCAAGACGTTCTTCTTGTGCCAAGTTTTCCGCTATTTCTCTTATTGTGTCTTGCTTTGTATATTTTTTTGGCCTTATTTCATACCGTAAAATCTCACCTTGTAGTATTTTATGTTATGCTTTTTGTAGGTTGTGCTTGTTAAATGCGCAAACAATTGCTATGAGAATCTAGGTGTCTCTTTAACATCAAACACAATTCCGCGCAGACTGATTTCAAATACAACAATTAGTTGTTAAGGTATTTACGATTCTACCTCAGCTTTTAGGAAATTATTAAAAATATAAATGTACTATCTTTCAGTTATTTGATAAAATATTTTACATAATTACTGCCTTTAGTTAATTTTCGTGTTTTCCACTGACTTCACTCTCCACCCCTTTTTCCTTGAGTCTCTGTTACTTCAGAAATGTTAAATGGCGCTTAAGCATACAGGTCCCGAACGGAAAAGGGTCAGTAACTCCCGCAGATCTGATTTCCGAAGCGATATATGTTACTAGAGATATCTGCGTTTGCTGATAGCTGGTAAATGGGAGTTGTGGCACCGCAGGGAACTTGAAACGATGGTCCATTTCTTACCCTTTAGGTCGGAGAAGAATAATTTAGACTTCAACACTGATCAAATACTGCCTGATTGTGTCTACGCCCCTAGTTGGGGCACCTGCTGTAGGTAGGATTGAGACAGACACCGGGCGGGCAGGATTGTTTTTTGACGCCGGCATAGTTAAGTCCCTCAGAAGGATCACTTAAATACTAGAGGCCACCGCCACATCGCACACAACACCCCCACATCGCTTTTACGGGTTCGATCCTGTTTTCTTGCCCTTATTCTGTATTTATTACATCACTAAATTCAAAAGGGGGGGGGGTAATTTTCCCTTAGGTTCGAAAGATTGCGGAAACATTCATCAGTCATTTGAATTATAAGAATAAGGTACAATGTTTATTATTATAAAAATTAACATGTTCTTTGCCTGCTAAGTTTTTAAACGTTTCTCAATTGCTTCTAGTTTTCTCACGATGTCTATTTTTACATAATATACATCGTTTCGGTTCTTTTAGTGCATTTTCGAAATATATGTTCTAGAGAGGTGGATTCAAACAGCGCGTTACGCCTTGCAGATTGAAATAGTGTTACAGACGTCTTAGTGGATTTCTTAAATAAAAATCTGGCCAAAGAAGATGTTGATTGAATTTCTTATCCCTCGCTCAGCATGCAGAAACTCTCTCAAATATTTACAAGCATCAATCAACCAAATCCTCTCCACGTTGCAATTCATTAAGGATTATCTTTTCAAATTCAGATGAAAAATTCAGGACCGATTTCACTCTGGTGAGGTGCAGGGCACTGGTTGAAAATGGTTGTACTAATAAACTATTATTTTTTCAATTAAATAGAGTTTTCTGCAAAAATAGTTATAATTTATTTAACATGTTGGCTTTATAGGCCCGACTGATTCAACCATCTCCTCTTCGGCCGACGTAAATTCTCCTTTCCAGTTGATTTATACTTTGAAAATTATTGTGGTATCCTAGTATTATCCATTTCTTCGTTTCACTGTTATATTATTTATATTTTCGATCTTTAAATTTCTTCTTTTACTTTCGGTCATTAGGTTATTCCTTATTCCTTACAAATTTCTCAGAAATTTCATTTCTACTCTTAGGGGTACTTTTCATTTTCTACTTAAGCAGTCCATATTTTCGACCTCAGAAATGAAAATATGCAATTTTATTTAATTTCTGTTATTATCTAACTTTTATTTTGAGAGAACATGATCTTTTCACAACATATATAGGCTATAGTCTTCTGCAGTTAATTTGTGTTTTTGTATTATTTTCTATAATTCCATTTGTTGTGATTTCCACCAAACTCTTACATACACACAAAAATATTTTAAGATTTATAACATTGTATTTATGTTGCAATGAAAACTTAAATACGAATAAACATTCCAACGTTTTTAAAACTTTTATTGGATGACTTACGCCGATGAGATGACTCGGAAACATCTGTGACAAGTTGCCAGCAGTAATTAGCAAACATGTTGGATACTGATTTCCCTTTATCGTCTTTCCTTTTCCAATAAGTCCTGATGAAACCTTTCTCCGTGCTCATCACTGACCTGCCCCAAGTGCCGTGGAAAGAAATTCAAGAGGGAATGGGGAAAGTGAATCTTAAAGGTCATATTGCATCCCAGTATTTTGTTCTCTATAATTGTTTTCCCAGAAAATTCACACATACAGATTTGAAGGCAGGTTTTTCGAATACAGAATCATGAAGCAGACCGCGTATTTGTGGGCCGATAAAGATGCCTTCCTTCAGATTTGCTTCACACAACCTTTCACATTTTCCCCTTAAATACAAGTAGGGATGTGAGGTTTTGGGCTGAAATTTTGAGGAATACTCTCCACAAACGTTGCAAAATAAATTGAGGGGTGTTACAGCAGCGAGACATTGCAAATGCATTAAAGTATACAGGCTATTAAAATATAAAATGGCGCATTTTAAACACAATTTTTAATTAGCATAAAATGATACTTAAGCAACATCAAGATTCACTCACTCACCTACAACACCAACTTCATAGAACGAGATATTACAATACACTGCTTCATTTTGTGCAGCCAGAAAATTCGTTTTCTTGGACATCCCTTAGCGTAATAAAACCAAAAAAGGAATACAATGAGAAAATTGTCCAGATTGAGATACAATGGCGCCTTCCTCGCCCCATGAGAGTAAGCAATTCCGCTGTTGGGTGTCATACAAATATCTCGAAACCGTTAGTTAGGTGATACGAAAAAACTAATGCTAATCATCTTTTTATAAATCCTACAAAAGTATGTCAATTTTTTTCTTTGAAAAGATATTAAATTTCATCATTTTATGTTTGTCAATTCAAATAATGCTTTTTGTAATGTTTTCTTTTTAATTTTCACCAGATAACACGATTGTACAAAATAATATAATAAATAATTTATTAAATCCATATACAGAAATTTTTTTTTTTAACTTTGACTATCCATCTAGTAGAATTTTGCAACGTAAAAATTAATATGTAGTAGATCCTTGTCGTATTCCCTTATTTAATATTAGATATGCATTATGCAATTAATTTTGTACCTATTTTATTTTTTTTTTTTCTTTATATATATATGTTTAATAGTTAAAATATTAATATTCACTGCACACAACATTACCAACAGCAACAGCCCAGAAATTCCTGAGATGACGCGTGTCTTATTGTGAATGCTCGTTTTCTCACGCACTGTGGAAGAAATAAACAAAAGCAGGGGAACACGCCCCTCTCAAGAAAACGTTATTGCCATAGCAACAAAAATAAATGCCTAATAGAAAGTGAAGGAGTGACAACTGTTAAACGGACCGTGTCCATGAATCGTAAATTATAGCGACAAAACACGTGTTTAGAGCTGGCTCCCCAAGTCAAGCATATGTGGAAACTAGCGATGGTCAGGCTCAGTCCATTTGTCATGTCGACACCCGGCATTGTTCCAAATTCCCTTCCCAACATAACCTTACGTAATTAATTCAACAGTAAATAACATCTTTTTGGTCACGCCATCGAGTTTTAACCGGTGAGGAACTGCATCGGGCGCTAAAGGCCGTGCTCACGAACTATGTCAAGCATCAGAGCAGAACGAAGCTTATTATTTTGTCATATATATTAGCAACAAAATCTATTTTTGCTGTTATACTTTGAAATGTATGACAAAAGTCTGTCACGCAGGAGCTGAGTAAACTAAGCGAATTCCTCACCTAGTAGAGTAACTTCAAAAAACAACATAATTCCAAATTAATGCCTTGTTAATTAATGAAATACGCTATGGCGCTATTATGTAATGTGAGAGAAACAAATTAGAATTCTTGCAATTTATAAGTTTCACAAAAGAGAAACCACATTTATAGATTGTTGTTGTTATTATTATTATTATTATTATTATTATTATTATTATTATTATTGAAATTAAACCACAAAAATTAATGGTATCCTATCAAATTAAATATAAGACCCCTGTTAAACAAAGCTACACCTTCTGAGTATTTTTCAACATAACCATGTTATTGAACTTAGCTCTTGATACCATCTTTATATTCACTAAAATAGACGGAAATAACAGAAGGTTTCGAGTTACATTGTGTATTTAAGAATATGTTCATATGTTTCAATTAAACAAAAATATGTTATTATTTAAAAACAATTACAATGTAATAAGCAAATATACACAATCAACAACAAACAATGAAACGTTTAATCGATTTTCATTGGCTTTGAAATTTAATTGAAATGTTATTGTATTAAAAACATATTACGAAAAAGCTCTCTGAAGGTTATTATAGAGCGCTCTTACATGCAAATATAATTCTGAAACGCATATTACGTTAATATTTCGCATTTGCTATCTTTACGACGATGCTTTTGCTAAAACATGTGCATCTTTATTAATAGGGTTTATAAGCCAAACTAATTGGTCCTTTTATTTTGAAACAATATATAAAAAATTAAATGCAAGTGCGCTTTTTAAATTTCGGGTTTCGAGTATACCGCTAGTAGCCCAATTTCTATATTCTTCAGAAACTGTATTTCTTATTTTATTTACATATTATATACCGAATTTTGTCGTGAAGAAACAAATATTAGTGCCGCTAAAGCGATTTTGAGCTTTTGAGTTTCACGTAAACTTTTACTCCTAATGGTCCGATTTCCCTGATTTTCAGAAGCTATTTTTCTTATTTTGTTTCAATGCTACATACTGAATTTTCTGTACAAACATTTTAAATTGCGGCCGCTAGAGCGATTTTTAAATTTCGCTTTAACCCCCACTCGTTAACAGGATTACCCCCCGCTATAAATTTCGAAAAATATTTTTATCAATTTGTTTGAAAGAAATCTGCTGAATTTCGTTGTGAAAAAACAAAAAATGAGGCCCCTAGAGCAATTTTTTCAATTTTGAAAAAAAAAAATCGCTTTAGGTTGACCCCCACTCCCAACGGTAAAATTTTGCTGGTTAACGAACTGGAACTCGACGAATCTTTTGACAATCGATGGGTATTAAAGTATTGTGAGGGGGAAAAAATGACGGACAGACACACATATATATAATTATTTATTTTTTCATTGTCATTTTCGGTGTCTAGTAGGGTAGTATCGATGAATATTAGATAAAAATTTTCCTTCGGAATCCCCTAAAGGAACGATGCTAAAACTATTGTTCTAAACTCTTAACAAGTTTGTGTAACTCGTTATAAAAGTGTGTAAGGCACCTGTCTCGAGTGCTTTATGTACTATCCCTGATTCTGAATAACAGCCCCCTTAAGGGCATTTCAGGGTATTTTTCCCTCTAATATTGTGCTGTTTAACTTTTTTTATTTACATAATAATTGTCTTTAATTTTTCTGACTTTATTTATAAATGTTACGATTTCTGACAAAGGTTTTGTTTAGGGGGTTTTCCCTCAGGCCCTAAAATGAAAACTTGGGAAACTTAGATCACTAAATCCTTTGTTATCGTCCACCTTTTGCCGACAGCATTCCTTGGGATTTCAAAGTCATACCTTTCAGGCATTCTAAACTTAGAAATTTGCTGCACTCTCGCCAGGCTCGAGGAGCAAGGCACAAGTGGTGGCATTGTAAAAAGTATTATAAGTGTATTTATCGGACTTTTCTCTGTTCTTGGTATTTTATTTTAAAATTCCTGAAATATTAAATGTACTCAATAATATTTATCAGTTATAATTTTAACTCTTTGAGCATTATTCACATTTCTTTGAAATACTGTCTTGGGTGTACAAACAATATCGTAAAATTTAAATTATTTGTTATTCTTGGTAAATTCTCTTGGCAGTTTCATTGGAATTTATAGCTATAAATTTAGAACATTTACTTAAAATACGAACGAAGCAAAATTACCATGGCAACTGTTAGCTTGAGGAGGGAGGAAAAAAAAAGTCGGTAAATCTGCAACATAAAGAAGTTTAAATAAATATTTTATTCTATTCTAAGTGTATCGCCTGGAACGTCTGAAATAAAAAGTTTGTAACAAAAATATATAAAATGTATAACAAGATATAATAAAAATAAAGTACATCTTATTATATGCAATCAATGCAATGTATTTCTTCTAATGACCATAAAAAAGAATAACTTTGAAGAGCTATACACACTGATCGCGAGAAATACAGAATGCGGCAGAAACATCGACCCATTTTAAATCGTGCGCTATTGTTGGTCGATGCTTCTTAGAAAAATGGTGTTTGCACCTTTGCATAGTGCAGTTCAAAGCATTTTCTGTACACCATATTACATGACCTTGGCCGCTCCGCTGCACAGTACTACTTGACAGTCAGTATGGGGTGCAGGTTGAATGAACATGGTGCTTTTTCAATTGCAACATTTTTCAAATGTGGTGATTGAGAACAGTTTTCGTTTCGGCAACAAACAAGAAGCCACCCGGTAGGTCACCTACGGTCCGCACACTTTAAATATGGTAACATTAAGAGCAGCTTTAGAGCAAAGTCCAACGCGATCAGTTCGTCGGCATTCATCTGACGCACACTACTATCCGATATGTTAAGAGCTTGCGAATGCCGACGAACTGATCGCGTTGTACTTTGCTCCAAAGCAGCTCTTACTGTTGCCATGTTTATGTAGTGCGAACCGTAGGTGCCAGTTGGCTTCTTGTATCAAGCAGACGTTGTCATGAACTGCCTGACCCATCTCGTAATCGCCTTCCGTGACGGAACTTGTCCCTTCCGGCCGATGTCAAAATGTTGCCGAAACAAAAGCTGAATTCTTACGACACAATCACCATATTTGGAAAAAAAAAGTTTCAATTGTAAACGCACCATGTTTATTCCACCTGCATCCCATATTGACTGCCAAGTATGTGCAGCGGAGCAAGCGACCAAGGTTATGTAATATGGCGTACAGAAAATCTTTTGAACTGTACTGCGCAATAGTACAAACATCAGCTCTCTAAAAACCGCGACCAATAATAGCGCACGTTTTAAAATGGGTCATTGTCTCTGCCGCACTCTGTGTTTACATGTTAATATCTGATCAGTTTATATAAAACTGGGAAACAAAATCTTCGATGCAGCAAAAGTTACAATGCAATGCAGCAGAATATCCGAGAGCTCATATGTACTACCTTTTTGCTCATAATTCCTCTGATGCTCGATGTTCCAGAAAACAAAACTGGAGAAAAATGCCTGAGGACTTTTTGTCGAATCTATTTAGTTAGTGCTGGAAACCGCCGGTGATTATGTCAGAAAATGTGGGCCGAGCATAGAAGGCTTTTTGCATTTGCTGGGCTGTTTTAATTAAGAAGGCCACGGCCCTCGTAATGATATGTCAGGGTTTGTTGGTTCTAAAGCTGCACGTGCAGTGTGTTATTACATTTCAAATCACGTATGACTTGCGCCGCAATTAACATGCATGCTACATTAACAAACGATCCTAAATGATTACTTTCAAATCTCTGCACCGTATTTCGTTATTTCCCTCGCTGGGTGTTTCTATTTTCCATTGTTTTACTAGCCGATTGTTGTGTTAATCGAGTGTTCTGGGGTTACCGCACTCCACACATATTCGTGGCCCCCTTTTTCTTTGTGAAAGTATGTACTGTATATATTTAGTTCTGTGATTTAAAAATTATCTTTTTGTCTGTAATGTAAATTACACAGCGTTCGTTGGCGGCATGGAGATAGTGAAAAATCAAGATTAAAAAGGGAAAGGAAGGAATATAATAACGTATTTATTATCAATGTGGCAAAGTAAAGACTTTAAAATGTTTCAGAACATTCACTAAAGTAACGGAATTTTTTTTATTTATACGAAAGAAAAGGTTTGTTTAACTATATCTAGTTTATTCATAAAATATAATAGACCAAAAAGTGAATAGGGTTTCTTGTTTAATTATTTCGTGGTATGTTACAGCGTTTTCTCAAACTTTCTCTTTCTGCGGAACTACTTTGAAGATCTCTCGCTATTGTGGACCCTTAAGGTAACCCGTAAGTGTAAATGTAGTAATAAATACATTGTACACTGTATTCCAGAAATTTGTAAAGCTATCGGTATTAAATTTTTATGAGACATTAAGAATTTTTAACTAAAGATGCTCTGTAAATTTTAATTCTCTAATGCACATAAAAGAATTTTAAAAAATGTTAAACAAAAATAAACCTTCTTTGCCGATAACTTAAGTTTTTTAATTTTTTCAGGATTGACTGGACTGCTCTTGTTGAAATAATATATGTGCAAATGTGAAGTGTGGTAACTAGAAGTATTTAAATATCACTCTTAGTTGACAAAAATCAATACCAATAACAAATGCAAAATATTTCTATTTTTTTTCCTTCAAAATTTGAAAATTAACTTTCTTTTCAAGCAACTAGCATAGATATATTATTCTAATTCCTCCAATAATTTATAAGAAAAATGCATGATTATGTTAGTGTTTTCAGTTTTTAACAAGATTTTGTTTTGATTTAAAACTTTTTTTTTAAAAAAAATTAATATGCATTCGGGTATTAAAATTTGCAGAACATCTTTAGTTAAGTTTTCTTAATATCCCTCAAAAATTTGATTTGATAAATTTAAAATTCTCTGAGATACAGTGTAAAATGTATACTGCTGCATTATTTGCTAGATTTACACTTCCTGGTTACCTTAAGGCCGTGTTGTAATACCCTTGAAGAAAACGAAGAAGTGCTTGGTTTTTTTTACATTATTATACACAAATCCTTAGCATATTTTAACCCGAGGCACAAAAGCATTTGACGAACTTTCAATGCTTATATTTCTGGGAGATGACACTGAAAGTGTGTTAGAAATATTCGTAAGGTGGCATCCTCTTGACTCTTTTGGCGTTGGTCCACATCATCATTTAAAATGATTCAGCTCGTATCTCTCACACCCTCCTATATCTCTCTGAAACGCCGTAAATTAGCTGACTTTTATTTCTAAGGTACCTAAGCAAGTCTATAAATTTACGGCAGAGTTTGTCTTTTTGTTTATTATGTGAGCGTTATATGACAAAGCTATAAGAGCTTCAACGTGAAAACACTCACTTGTGCCATGCAGACCACGAGACGTGTTTTCGGTTTATGGTCACACGACTGTAAAAATGCTGAGAGATATATAAATACCTCTGTGCAGTAGACTAAACTTTAGAATATTGTAGTTCGGAGGTTGCATACAATTGTCTGGGGTATCCTTTGACTGCGATTGGTTTGGATCAGAGAATGAAACAGCACTGGCCGAGAGTTTTCTTCATTTTCTCACACGGTCCGTGAGACCTATGCAGATTTTTTGGAGAGCGTCTGCTGTTTTCTTCCTGAACACCCTTCTGGCAAAATAAAATATTTCTCAGGTGGGTTTGTTTGAAGATGGAACAAGTAATGGAGACTACAATTAAAACTCGAACCTGTTGTCTAGTTTGCTGCAATCAGAGAGACGGCATTGCTGTAATGTGAACGAGTCAAAATATGATGTGAAAGATTTTAAATGAAGTTTCATCATCCAGACTAGTTTAACTCATCTGGAAGAGTCAGTAATTACAAAACTTAATCCAAATACTATACGATGTTGGTCTATTGGTATATATTTTAGACTTGCTAAATTTATTCAACATTCCTGCAGCGAAATTTTGGAAAACTCTGATCTTGGTTAAGTATCTAAACAGCAGAAAGACGTGGATATCTCCAGATATGTCAGTTGAACTAGAAGACACCATTGGAAGGCAATTTAAACATAGATCTGTACACCGTGAACAAGTAAACTATGAAGTTAAAAGTTGTGGCTGTGGTAAACGCTCAAATTTTTTCAGGATAGTTGTCATGTGCTACTGAAGACTCGTTATATTTATTTATGAAGAAATAAGAATATAAATTAAATGAAATTCCGTAAGGAAAAGACCTGCTGCAGGTTTCAGGCACACATTTAGGGCATTTGTTGAGCTGAAATGATTGTTTATACTACTCAGTTATATATCCTGTATATTTAAATGTAACTAAATGGTGGCTCACTCTGAAGGGCACAAGAGCATGTGCCCTGCCTTTAATTTTGAACCAGAAATATCTTTAAATAAATTCTGCATAAATTATCAACTCGAAAAAGATTATAGAATTTCATAAATATACCCCAGCATTTTTCAGCACTTGCATTGTAATATACAAGAGAGACACTCGGTTTAAACGGCTTCTGCGAGTGCAGAGAACTTGGTATGTGTATGTGTGAAGAGAACGGACTAGGGCACATTCTCCTTGTGTCCAGGCTTAGCAGGGCAGAATGTTTTGATTTAAAAGAAGTTGTTATGGGATGAGAGGGGTGTCGCAGCGAAGCTTCATGAAGGGCACACAGAACCTGTGGAATTTCCTCGCACATGCGCACTGAGCCTGTCCCCCCTATCGTGAGCAACTGCAAGTGGAGCTCCCCAAAGTGATTTGTCGTAAGGTTAATGTTATTATTTCCCATCAGCTGTTTGCTGTTTCGCACCAATGGCTTACGAGGAATCTAAACTATAAGAAAATCCTGCAATATAAAGGCAATTCAACTAATGTATCCTTAAATAACAGTGCGTTAAAAACAGCGTTATTGTAAATATGAATAAACTTGAATGATTAGTGAGAGGAAGCTTATGAGATTAATTCCATAATTTTGGTATTTCTACCTACCACCAATTTGTTGAACATCTAAGGAATGAGAACTGAGATGACAATATGATCTATTTATTGAATCCTTTAGTTACATTTTACAGTTGTTTTTAATACAAATACATTGTCAGTTTAAAAAAATAACAAATAAAATATACAACGACGTCGCGGTCAGTAATTTGTAAATATACTGTTGCATTGTAAGTATTTATAATTGTTGCTGATATTAATTCTTGTTTTTCTTTTCTCTCTCTCCCTTTTTGAACTGTGTTTAACGCCCGTTTTTTACTACTGAGGCACCACAGACGGTGGACACTGCTGATACTGAAATGAAATGATATATTGGAAAAGGCTTTTTTAAGGAAGGGTACCTCTCCGGCATTTGCCATTTATGAGGACTGAGGAAACCTGGAAAAAACCCTTAGTCAGGGAGGAGATCCTGGCGGGATTAGAATCCCAGACCTCCCGCTCCCGAGTCCGTGCCTTAACGACCTCGGCCACACGTGGCAGTTTCTTGTTTCTGAACAAGAATACGCAGCAAAACTATTAACAAAGATCTGACATGCACGAGAAAAGTGAAGGTGAATTATTTATTTTATTAAACGCAGTAAGTATATTGCATCAAATACAAATTGAATACCGGTACATAAAATTATTTTTGACTATATTTACGAGAAAAGTTAATTTTTTATTTACTGGCAAGTATATTTTTGCAGACAGTGTGATAACATCATGTTCGTGGATTCAATGCAATGATATAAGTTGTGCCCCATCAACTAAAATATGTACGAGCCGCCACTGAAACCTCTAATCCTATAAAGTTTCTCTCATTCTTCGATCTCTTCCATACATTCGCCTTGTACTAACACCAATAGGTGGATATAGAATTACGGATCTTTCAATTTTGTCCCTTTCTAACTTCTTTAGACCTTGTCTGATCATTACTGTTTTGGGGAACCCGCTCCGCTTTGACCTATTCGTGGGTTCTAGATCTTTGCTATAGATGTTCATTGGTCTAGGTTCATCCTCGCCAGTGCCCTACCCACTCCCACTTAGCGCGAAGACCTTCACAGAGAGTTTAATGTTGTTGATTGTGTTCTTCAGTGTTAAACCTTATGTTTTTCCTTCAGGTAAACATTTATTTCTTTATCTGTCATAAATTATATTTTACAACCGCAAAGAAAGATTGGAAGTACATACAACTCAACTACTTCCCTCTTGGTGACTTTATTCTAGGACTTATCTAACAAAATAAACGTTAAATTGTACACGAAGCTCATATTCTTCCCCTTCTTAATAAACAGTCCCGTGTTTAGTCTCCGCTGTTGCATCTACAATAAAAATAAGAATTTTATCCATCTAGCCCTTGATCCTCGCATCCACCAACTTCAAATGAAAACGTTTAACGTCACTTGTATTCTGCTACTCCTCTCACTTTTATTGTGGATGCGACAGTGGTCCATTCAGATGAATCTCTGTCACATCCCTGACCAGAATAACACTTGCTAACAAAGGTGAAAGCTGACTAATTTTGCCGCAATTTCATGGATTTTTAAAGCATAGTGTATTTACTTGCTAAGGTTTGAAACATTGTAAATAAAAAAATATGTAAATGAATATTAACTTTCATGAAATAGAACATGTGTGAAGCTGTATACCATAGACAGCGTTCAGTGTTTTTCTAATGTCTTCATCTAGTTGTAAGTACTTTGCCTTGGAGAATACGGGAAGCACATGAGAAAGATTAGAATAAAGAGGATGAGAAAATAGTAAACGTTGAAGAAGGAAAAAAAAAAAAAAGAAAAAAAGAAAAAGAAAAAGGTTGAGCTAGTGCAAAAAGGTTGAGATAGAAAAGGTAAAGGTAAATTAACAGCAAATATGAGAAGGGAATTGGAAGATGAGTGGCATAAGGAGAAAAAAAGAGAAGGAAGGAAAAGATGAACAATGAAGAAGAAAAGGAAGAGTAGAATAAGGAATATGAGGAATATAAAGATGAGGAACAAAATGTAACAGATGAGATGAAGGAATACTTGATGGATGAATGGATGGATGGATAGATAACGGGGGTATATTGGAATTTGAACAACCTCCAGCACGTCAACCTATAAGGCTTATTGTGCAACCCCATAGGAACAAACGCCTTCATTGTTTCCCAAAATCTGTTCCCTCAAAATTTGCAGTATTTTGGTTCCAATGTCAGCGTCCGTTCCCTGGTCACAGAAAGGGCAAGTCTCTTTCTATCGAGGAATGGGCACCCAAACAGGATATGCGAGGTAGTTTCCTCGTCCTGGTTGCACAATCTACAAATGGGTGAGTCCCACTTTATGTAGAGACCGCCACGGGTGGCCGAGGTCGTTAAGGCGCAGACACGTGAGCTGGAAGTCTAGGGTTCAAATCTCGCCAGGGTCGTCCTCCCTTACTGAGTTTTCCTCAGTCCTCATAAATAACAAATGCCGGGGAGGTACCCTAAACTTAGTCCTGGAACCTAAAAATCCTTTCCCAATATATCATTTAATTTCGTCTATCATCGGTGTTCACCGCTGTGGTGCCTCTATAGTAAAAACGGGCGTTCAACGCTATCCAAAAAAACTTTATGTAGATATTTTCTGAAGTGACCATGTTCAGTCATTAACCCTCTGATCATTAACTGTTGAGAGATATGAAAAGTGCGTTGCTAAGGAATAGTACATGAAGGAGAAGAACAAACAAGGGTTTGTAAAGAAAAATAGTGGTGGCCGAGGTCATTAAGCGGGAGGTCTGGGGTTCGAATCCCACCAGGACCGTCCTCCCTGAGTGTTTTTTTTTTTTTTCCAGGTTTTCCTCAGTTCTCATAACTGGTAAATGTCGGGGAGGTAACGTTTCCTTGCTTTAAAAAAATTATCCTTCTAAATTTATCATTTCATCTCATGCATCATCATTTAATCAAGGGGGGAAAAAAACGAGAAGAAAAAAGCGACAAAGCAATTGGAGAAAGATAAACAAATAGGGAGAAGGGAAGGCAAAACTACGAAGATGGTAGTTAAGACACAGGAGAGTTGAAAAAAAAAAATAGATACAGAAAAGGGGAGGAGAAAACACATAAAGAGCCCCCAGAATGAGAAAGAAAAATTCCACACAGGATGATGACAACAAGGAGAAATTTGGATAAGGAAAAGGAAAAAGAGGCATGATATACGAGATAAAATTTTGTATAAATAAATTAAATATTCAGAATAAGTATGAACAAAGTATGGAAGAGCAAAGAGAGAAGAATAAGAAAAATACAAAGGATGAGGAAAGTTAATACCTGAGATCGGAAAGAGGTGCAAGAAGAACGAAGGCGACGAAGCACACTGCATATTACTACTGCCGACGGCTGTAACTTCAGCAGATGTTATTTATTCTACAGAAGCAGCAGTAACGGACTTTTATAGCGAAGGCACATAAGATGATCGGAACGAATCGAAAGTAATCGAAACCAGTTTGCAGTTAATGTCACCTCCACCGGCCTTATCTGACGCCATATTGATCACTGTGTGACCGGCAATTTATTGAAATTGCCCCATTCGTTCTCAGTCTAATTTTTCCCTCCTTGCTATTTAGTGATACAGTTTCGCTTTAATGTCAAGTGACTGATAATATTCCTTTCTACAGCCTTTAACTGTCCAACGGTGTGCAAAGGACTGCGGAGAACTTGGCGTTAATGTGTCGGACAGAGGGCGTTTAAAGTTGTTAACGTCGCTTAAACTCTGTAGCTCCTTTAAAAAAAAAAACTGGATGTGCTTGTTGTACACACGAACACTGGAGTTTGTGAAAAAGTTCGGTAAATGAAGCTTCACTTGTTACGTGGTGTTAGCAAGCTTCATTCTTGTAATAATTACTCGCAAAATTTCGACAGTCTATTCCGTGATTAAACACTGGGTTTCAAGAGGTGGTCAGTTAAATAGATCAAAATTGATTTGAAGTTCATGTGCCTCTAAACCAGCTTTGAAGAGTTTTATTTCTCACGGTAGAACACCACTGAATGAAAGTTCTCAAGTTTGGATTGTTAGAGACGGAGGAGGATAGTTCGGTACTTCAGCCTTGCTCAAGGGCTAGCCGTTTGTGCCTAAGCACCGAAAGGAAACATCTGCTACAGGAAGGAATGAGGTGAGAGAGCCATCAACGTACATGTGTTCCCCAAAAATGTTTCCATTTAGAATACCTCAAGCCCATTTCAAGAAATTTGAGCCCCTCAGAAGGGTCGCTTCCATACCATTTTCCGGGACAGAAGCATTTCCAAAGCGCAAGCCACTGTCACTTCGCACCAGCCCACCTCGCATGGCACTCCACCCTGTAACAGAGCAACGCAATGAAATAGATAGAAAATGTCATCCCAACATTCTTTTAAACGACCAGAGAGAACAACAAAAAACCAAGGTCATGATGGCAGGCCAGAAGGGATTTGAACCCGGGTCCCTAAGCCACGCAGCTCGGTAAGTGCGCAAGAGCATTTGTAAACCTCTCAACTGGCGAAGTACAAACACAGAGAATGCCGCCATTGTTTACTGTAGACCAAAAAGGACATATCAATGAAGAGTTTAATCGTAATCCCGAGGGTGTTTTGCAAGTCGTAGCTGTATTCAAGGTAGTCACAGTATATACCGTAGGGACAGCTTATGTCGGCACCTTTGATGAGCTTGTTCCTAAAATCCGGCTCCGAGTTGGATGTTGTTCTCAATGCTTTCTCACTGTAGGTAAACTGTTTTTAGCAATAATCTGTGTATATGTGAATGTAAGGATTCCTTAACTTTAAATTTCCAAATTTGATACTGAATAAAAGTTAATCATGTGGAAAAACACATTAATGAAGGTGAATAAATCTTGTTTTTAATTTGGTTCTCAGTTTTGGTTTTCATTGGTGGTTTCTGAATGACAGCCAAGCATTTTTTAGCATCACCATTGTTTCTTTTTCTTCTAAATTCCTACTTTATGTTTAACTAAGAATGTTATAACATTTTAATCATTACTTTATATATAAAATTAGGTTAGTGAGTTGGCGAGCGTAGCTTAGTTTTATAATTACCGCAAACGACTTATCTCTGAAAACCGTATGTTGTGTTTTCCGCGCTTTACATACGCATACGATACTATTACTCGATAATCAAACGAGAAGGAAAGAAAACTATCATAAAGAGATACGAGTGCTGTTCTACAAAACTATTACGTAAAATAAGCAATTATTTCTGAGCAAAACTCACTGCACAAATACCATCTCAATTTGTTAATTTTTCTGCAGTCATTTTGTCACGTATGAACATCTTGTCCTTACACCAAGAAATATCTGAATCTGTTGGTGCGGTAGAGCGGCTGGATCTGTAGTCCAGAGCAACAGCGCAAATAGCGGACACAGCTATGGCAAACTCAGATTGTACGTTACGAAACGAAATTTTCTCTTTTTACCACACGTTGAGTTATTGGAATTCTCAATGTGTGTGTGTGTGTGTATATATATATATATATATATATATATATGTGTGTGTGTGTGTGTGTGTGTGTACGCTAACCTTAACGCTAACTTCGAATAAATCCTAGAAACCGTGGTCTCAGTGGTATGTTGCGGCTCGCTACGGCCTGACGGCCTATCTCGCCTCTTATTCGTAAATATAAATTGATGGGGGCAGGTAAATCACTGTAATGTTGGCAAATCTCCTTTGATTCCAGCAGCAAAAAAGAATCGTAAATATCAAATTACAGCGCAACGTGTGCGTGGTAGTATGTTAGCGAGTAAATCATGGTGGCAAATCTCCTTTAACTCCGGCAGGAAGAAGGGAGGGGGGAAAAAGCATCAGGTCGTGAGTATTCGAAAACACTACTTTCACAATTACAGCATACCGCTCTAACCATCTGAGCTATTATGCCGTTGCGTTGGCAGGCGTTTTTATCTGTGAAATCGCTCGGAAATGCAGCCCTAACCGCTCTACCGCACCAGTAAACTCAGATCGTTCTTGGTGTAAGGATAACAGTATGAACAGCCTAACATAATCTAAAATATTAATTAAAATAATCATAATAATGAACAAAGTATTAAGTTATTTGTTTTAATATCAGTATTGTTATCCGTTGGAACACTTTCCGGTTCTTTTAAGATTTTCCAGTTGTAAAAAGTTATGAACTTTGAACTTCTAGGATCATTTGGTCAGAATTATTCAAAGGAATTGGATTTAACATCAAAAATTTTATTATAACCGTAACTTGTGAAGTATGCAACAGAAAATATCGCAGGCTTTAGTTCACAAGAGTGGGTACTGCCAACATAATAACAACCCCCACCAGCTCGATTTACGATTCAAACTTTAGTGTCAACAGTAAATATTTTGCAATGCTTACGTTCGGCAATAATTATTATTACGGTTTCGAAAGCATACACATACCTAATAGCTGTTTAAATTATTCAATGTTTTCGGTGTGTATTTAATTATCCAATCCTTTGTTTATGCAGACTTATCTGTAAAAGAATACTACGGGGAGTAGAGTAAATTTCGTGACATGTGCACTCAAGGGGTAATGCACAACGACTGGAGGAAGTGAAGGCCGTTCTGTCAAATGATGGCAGGTGTTTGCCAGTTCTCAAAGAATGAAAGTCGTCCCACACAAAGACAGTCGCAATGGCAAATGTTCACAAATTGGGATTCGAATTCCTTTATCAACTTTTCTGAACTTCGGCGATACGAAATTTTCATCGTATGAAAATCTGTTCTGCATAGTTTTACAAAATCTATCTTTTCGTAATTCAGAGAACCAAGTGAACATTAAACTGTCCAAAATTAATATTTTTTTAAAAAAAATGTCTTTTCAAACATCTCTGAAGAGACAACAATCCACAACTTCGCTCCACTCACTGTTAGGAATCAAGAATCTGTGTGGAAACATGATGGTAAATGTTTGCAAGCGAAACAGCTCAACCATAAAGAAGGCAGTACACTATAAATCGCCGTCTGTCAGAAAATGCAAAGTAAACAACAGTCGGCATTAGGAATCCAATTAAAACAACTTGAAGTTTTACATAAAGTGGTATTCAGCGTTAGAGGCATCAAGCTCCCCTGATCGATGTTGAGTTCAGCTGTCTGTTCCGTGGCTATTCAGTTCAGCTCTTCGGCAACTGTTATTGGAATTTGCTAACGAAATACTTTGCAACGATTATTAGGCCCCAGTGGTATAGAACACGCTGCGAGTTTTTGATGTGCGCTTAACTTCCATTTTCTAAGCGTTTCTGTTCCAGGAAGTTATAAGATCAAAATAAACACGCTATTCCAGAAATGCATATACAAACCTGATGTGTTCAGAGAAACAGCATGGAAAAACATGTTAATTTCTTTTTCGATAAAAGTGGCCACTAGAGTTTAAACACTTTATCTAGCAAACTATATTATGTGTAAATTTAAATGTGTTAATCACTTATAATAGCTGTAATATGTTTCTTTTTATTATTTAAAATATTATATGTAGGCGTAAGTATAGACTTAATATATACCTAGCCTTCCCTTAAACATTGTTCAGTATTTTAGTTAGGAAAATGCAAAATATTTTAATATAATTATTTACATCTGCTTAGAAAATTTTATTCATCCATTTACGAGAGAATTTCTTAAAAGTTCTCGGCCTAACTCATAGATGTCATGAAGATGGTCAAGTATTACTATAATTACTATAATAGTTGTCAAGTATCATCCTTTTGATGGCGTAAAGTTTCAGATGCGGAAGTGCAGTCACTTGTTTGTAACGATCGTGTATTAATATTTTATACAAGATGAACAAACAGAAATACGAACTGTGGTAAAGTACTTCGTTTTGAAGGGTTTAACCCCAACGTAAATACAAAAGGAGTTAAATTCCACCGTGGAGATTCATCCTCTAGGGTCTGTGTTTCTTCAACGTTTCATAACAGTAGATGAAACAGATATTCATCACTATATGCCAAAGACGAAGGAGAAGTCCAGACAGTGGGTGGCAACAGGTGAAAGTGCACCAAAGAAAACAAAAACGGTTCCGTTCTGCAGTAAAAGGCTTGGCTACGGTTTTTTGGGATTCTCCTGGTGTGATGCTAGCAGACTACATCCAGGAGAATTGTTAATGATGAAAAATTGGGCATATTACCGCAACCCTAACACCGTTTGTTCCAAACGGGCGTGCAGTCCATGCGAATCTTAGTTCTAAACATCAGCGAGTTCGTGAAGTTTTGAGATAGATATACCCAGCATTAGTTACTCTTGCAGCAGGACAATGCCAGACCCCATGCAGCTAGAACAACCAGGATAAAAATTCAGGAATTAGGAGGAATTGATCTATTATCATTCAGCTCTGATTTGGCGCCTTCAAATTATTATCCATACCCCATTTCCCGCGTGGAAAAATTTTGAAAACATTGAAACCGTGGATAGGGCGTCACCAAATTCTTCACATCAAATTCGGAAATGGTATAGTCTTGGGACAACAAATCTTGCTGAAAGTGGCTCAAGATGTTTACTTTGAAGATAGTTAAAGTTCTTGACAGAACACGTTTAACACGTCCAGTGGTAGCGTTTGCGTCTGTAAACCGGAGATTATGACTTCGAATCGTGCTCAGTTCAAGCTATCTGGGTAAGGTGTTTTTCGAAGCTTGTACTTACCCTGAGAAGGGGAATGCTGGATAGCTTTAAGACGCCAAGGACTCCTAACTCATTTGCGTCATCATTAATTCATCTCAATTCACTCATCCCTACAGACTTACACCTACAATATTCAGTACACAATCTACAGACATCGCGATAAGATCAACAGAGTCAAAGCGACAGTAAATAAACAATTAAAAAGTTTTGCTTAAAAATCGATATTACTTGTGCACTAATGCAGATACCCACTTCTACTCAGGCATTCCTCAGAACTTTGAATTACAAGGCGGATTCATCGCTTCAAATAATCGAAATCAGACTTTCTACATAAGGCGTCATATCTAGTGAGCTTGTCGATCAAGCGATGATCTAGACCAGTCCTGTCTAAAGGCTCTTTTATGGCGCTCTTCGTAAGTAATTTCCAAATTAAATTTTAATTACTGTTTGAAGACGTTCTTTTGCCCCATTTGAATAAAGATTTTTACTTTTCGTTTTAAAAGCACCGTCCTCAAGCATAGGAAATTTGTTCCAGCGGCATTTTTATTTTGCAAAACAGGCCGTTTCCTTATGATTCACTTTATTGCAGTGCCATAAACTACCAACCACGACAGAGTTTCACCAAGACGACAATTTGCCCTCAAAGTAACTTTAATCCCAACAAAGCTGCGCCACAAACAATGTACAAACGATTTATAACAGCCTTACAATAAGAATGTGCCAAGTTCTTGCTTTCAGACGAACATTCAGTATTACTTGTGAGCTTGTGAAATATATTTTTGAGTGCCTTGCGTTGTGATAAATTGTACACTCAACATGTTTTAAGTGTTTTATTACTTTTTATACTTTCAATTATTCATTTATTAATCAGTTATATTTTAAACATAACTCTTCTTAAATGGTGAAGAAAATATAGCATTAACAGTGAATGGGAGGACCAGAATCGATTTATTGGAAACAACGGAAAATCTGCCTGTTTATTGTGTAATACTAGCGTCTCTGTTCGTTATAGAAGTAATGGGAACGACATTTTTTGAGTGAGAAATATGTCATATATTTTTAATTCTGGGTTTTATTATTATTATTATTATTATTATTATTATTATTATTATTATTAGTCTAGTATCGGTAGCAGTAGTGTCTAAGTATTGGAATCGTAAAGGAGCCCGAGTATTCCTAATTATCGTGCAAAAGGGCCGAATACAAATGTACTGGTGTAGACTCTTCTGGCGTTATCTCGGTAAACTTTTATTGTGCTTAGCATGTGAAATGAGGAGGAGCACCGACTTGCTAGTTCTGTTTATCAACATTGCAGAATAATATACTGCCACACGTTTATTCCTTATTGACGTGTATTGGGTATTTATTTCTAAAAATCGAAAGTTAAGCATGCAAGAGCTAAACTTATAGGAATGTAGATACTTTACATTTCACAGATTTTAAAATATAAACAGGGCATGAAAACCAGCTGACAAAGCAGAGTAGCAAACGCTGTTAATTTGAGATAGAAGCGTGTCTGGTGGAAACGTACTTGAACATAGGTTAACTTTCTACATCACAGAAGCCCCGGTTCTCTGGTTGATTATAGAGTGAAGAGAAGGTGTTTTGGCAGACACTTGGTGTGAAATCCACCAGTTTTGCTGGTTGGGTGTAGACAAAGCTTGCGGTTTTCTGAGAGAGAGTTTTGCAGTCACAGCTCTTTGCTCTTACATAATGTTTTAGCGCTTACAACACGTGGGAATGACCATTTATCTTCCTGGAAGGCACAGATTATAAAATAATTACTTGGTAAGAGAATTAAATTACCGCTTCAAACCGCTGTAATCTCCTAGTTGGATCGCTTTTGTGGAAGTAGTATGCGAATACCAGAGTTTACAAACTAGCGGTGTTTACGTGTCACATTGAAATAGTAGCGGCAGTGTTCAGCTCATATCTTTGTGCCAAAGTGCAACTCTGCAGTGTTTTCTCATCGCTTTTGTTTGTTTTTTGTTTAATGTTGTGCGATTAATGACACTAATCTACAAAATTAATTTTTTCTTTGTCATAAGAACTAAATGAGGGTTTCCTAAACGTATTGTTTATGCAAAAAGAATATACTCTCAAAGTTTTTCTATCAGTCAGAGTTTTTATTCTGATACAAGTTTGAATTTTTAAAGGATTAAATAGTAATGACTAAATCACAAATACAGAACAGCTTCCGACATACTTAAAAAAAAAAAAAAAAAAAAAAAAAAGCTTTAAATGCTGACTTTGTATTATGCTGACCGTTGGCCGTTGTCGAGGTCGTTAAGGCGCGGACTCGTGAGCGGGAGATCTGGGGATCGATCGTCTTTCCTGGCTGAGGTTTTTTCCAGGTTCTCCTCAGTCCTCATAAATGGCAGATGCCGTGGAGGTACCCTAAACTTAGGCCTGGATCGTTTTCTTCCTTTAAAAAAAATAATTCCCAATTTATCATTTCATCTTATATATCATCAATGTTCATCGCCTGTGGTGCCTCAGTAGTAAAAAATGGGCGTTAAACACCATTAAAACAACTAATACAAAGCGCTATTCAGAATGCGAAATAACGTGTGTGGGGGGGGGGGTGTAATTTTATCTCCCCCGCAGTCGATTTTACCTCAAAAAATCTCCCTCCCTACAAAAATTTCTGGAGGGGTGAATTCTTTCATATTGAATGACAATATATAAATGATTGAAAATAAAGTATTTCCATGAAAGTAAAAGAAATAATAACATGACGACCAGATCTTCAGTTTGTGGCACGCATTTACGTTACAACTGCAATCAACAAAGTCTCAAATTATTAACTCACTCTTGCCAAATCAGTAAAATGTTCCTTCTTCTATTCGCACTTTCTTCCTCCTCTCCACCACTTTAAATGATTTTTTTACCCTGAACTTAATCACGCCATAGTAGATATTATGTTATCTTGCCATAAAATATTTACAATATGATTTAAAGTAAACTATTGAGAGTGTAAGCTTATCGTATACCCCTACAGAATAATAGCCCTCATGATATTATCAGCGTTCTTAATTCATTGCTCTTGAAGTCACAGGTTCAATTCCGAGATATGGCATAAGGGTTTTCCCTTAGTGTGGTTAGGTTAGGTTTCACTAAGTTTACTTACTGGCATTGCATAACCATCATCATCGCCATTTGCAGGTTCGAGTCAGAACACTTTCACCAGAGCTTGGTTGCAGTTCTGGTAAGATGCTGTAGATTTTCCAAGCCCTCCAAATCTTGGTGGATGACCACGTAAGAACCTACATCTATTAATCTATTTACACTGACTCCCAGATGTAAATGCAAATGTAAAATCTGTTAGTAGCGACATACACAAGCAGCTGCTACCTACTTTGCCTACTGGATCCATGCGTATAAACAACATCGTGCCTTCCAACTTTAATTTTTAATGACTGACCCTTTGTACCTAAGTCCTCAATGAGGGCTCCTCCAGGAGAAAGGAACCAAGGGAGGGAGACACCATGGACCAGATGTTACAGACGCAAATGGGGTATCTAAAATGTCTCCGAGTAGAACATCCCCTTATGCCAGTGGAACCGCCTTCCGAGTTGTTCAAGACCCGCCTCCATTTCAGACACCGGGGCAGAAACCTTTACAAAGCGCAAGTCACCGTCACGCCGCGCCATCACCTTGCCGTCGCACTTTCGACCAGCGGAATGAAATGGGAGGATTAAAAATTCGTTCAATGTAAATATCCATTCTAGTATTCGCCTAGGGGAAACCAAGATGAGGCACAGCCCAACGGGAATTGAATCTGGGACTCCCCGATCACCCAGCTACGTCACGTTCCCGAGTTTTCCCACCAGAAATGTGAAATATTTAGAGCACAGGTCCACTTGTATAACAGCCCAGTACAAGCGCATAAGTATTTATGACGCTATTGGTATTCGCGATTTCTTATATTTACTTTTGTTTCCCAGGCCCCGTCTGTTTTACATGCGAATGTCACTGCGTGAAGAAGAGACGTTTGTGGGGAGGGGGGGGGGCATTTCGAGGCACATGTTTTATCAAGAACAATTCCAGACTGGTTCGTAATCGTGAGCACGGTAAGCCACGTTTATCATCTCGTAGCATCTGATATATGCCACTCATGGTGCATGCGCAGGGAATGTTACAAATATGAAGAGGTGGCCACTAACTACAACAAGAATTGGCCAGCCAGCCAGCCGGCGGCCCAGCTTGTATAAACTGGATACGGGATGCTGTGTGTGTGTGTTGTAGAAGAAAGAACGTTTCAGGACGTGACCAGATTTTCCCCTCCTATTTCCAGTTTGTCCGCCGAGTATATGTGTGTGCGCTTGTCGCGTTCAAGGTTTTCTTCGTGAGTTTGCCGGCTTCACGCTCATCCTTTGTTACCAACTTAGCGGGTTTTGTGTGCAACTAGCGATTTAATCTCACTTTAGCGTCAAATTTATTCTTTTATGGTTCAAGAATTCACTACAAAATTCGAAAGTAATTTGAAATACCATTATATAAATTAATTTCTGATATCGCTACATGGTTAGTACTGAAAATAGCGATTTTTTTCAACGCTTTATAATAGCTATCTGGGAAATGAATTAGAATGAAAAGGAGATGGAAAGAACGTGGAAAAAGCTAGTTTCGAGTGAGAAATTTAACAAATTTCTGTGAAAATATTTGAGACAGAAAAATAAGTTTCCTCTATAAACTTTTATGGCTGCTAAAGCAACTCTAACAATTACCAAGTCTTTAGAAATTGCATTATTTATGCGCAAAATTAGCAACGCTAACGTCATAATTTTGTGAAGTTTACTGTCGCTTTTTTAAATCAAAATAAATACAATTCACAAAGGGTTATTTTCGGACTGCGTCCGCAGCCGCGTGGGGTCTGGTTTCTGTCCATAGGACAGTTCCCCTCGCATTTCTACTTGCTCAGAAATTATAATAGTGAGAGCAGTTTATAATTCCTGCAATGTACACCGACCAATCAACGGACCTGCCCTCTACATTCCCCACCATCAGGTGCGGCGCCATTCGCTATTCCATTCAATTGCGAGAGGTGTATCGACAGAGTCGGGCAGTTGTATTGTGCAGTCGAGAGTAAGATTTCATTAAATAGTGTAGCAGTGTTGTGCAATGCTGAGAAATTCACTGCGTCGTGGTATATTGATCTTCAATGCATATAACCCCATTCACAATGAAAATTAAACGTAAACATTATAAAATAAGACGGAAAATGTAAATTTAAAAGTAGGTAGGCATTCACAATGAAAGACACAAACGTAAGTATTAGCCAAATAATAATAAAAAAAATCTCAACTAACAGCTGATTGAAAATGACTGCTTCTGAGCAGAAGGGCGGTAGCGTAATAATTTGCTTGGAGTAACATGAGTAAGGATAGCTTTCGTATAATGCAAAATTAATCTTTTGTCCATTGATGCCATTCTGTTTACAGAACCACTGAACATAAGCTCTCTCTGCCACAAAGCTCTACAAATGGAGCAGCTGCGCTTTGATTGGCTGATTTCTTAAGTTTAAGTTAAACGTAGACGCAAAATCTTGGACTTGCAAGTTCTAAGTTTACTTCTAATTGTACGTTTATATTTGTTTACGTGATTCATTGTGAACGGTTCTTTTTGCTGCTACATCTTTATTGTTCATTGTACAACATATTAAGCACTGCCCCCTCAAAGTAGTGCCCCTTACTGGCAATACACTGTTCCCAACGTTTCTTCCATTTTTGGAAAGCCTACTGGGATGCACTTTCTCGGAAGGCACACAGATCTCTTGTCATATTGTCCTGAATCTCCTCTAAGGTTTGGAAATGATGTCCTCTCAACGTGGTTTGAAGTTTGGGAAACAGGAAAATGTCTGCTGGGACTAGTTCCGGTGTATAGGGTGGATGGGGCACAACGGGAGTCTGGTGTTTTGCCAGATAGCTGCGGACAAGGAGCAACGCTTGAGCCGGCGCATTGTTATGAAGCAACATCCAGCGTGGATTTCCCACAACTCAGACCTCTTCCTGCACGTAGCATCCATCAAACGCGCTAAAATGTCCTGGTAGACTTCCATGTTTACCATCTGACCACGTGGTACAAATTCCTGATGGGCAAAGCTTTTGCAGTCAGAAAACACAACCAACATCACCTTGATCTTTGATCGACTCTTGCGTGCTTCTTTAGAACGAGGAGACCCTTTGTCCACCCACTGCGGCGACTGCACTTTAGTTTCAACATCATAGCCATAAACCCACGTCTCATCTCCTGTTCTAATGTTCTTAAGGAAGTTTTCATTGCGTTCCTGACTCATTTCAACACTTTCTGATCGTCAGTCAAAACACGCGGCACTGCATCTCAAGTTTGCCACTCAAAATTTGATGGAATGATCCTACGCTGATGCCCCACTTCGTCAGCTACTTCTCTAACAGCTAAACGACGATAACCACGAATCACAGCACGATCTCTCTCGAGATGGTCATGGTCTATTGATGTGGAAGCTCGTCCAGGCCTGAGATCTTCACACGCGCGCAAGTTGTTCAAACGCCCTCATTGTCACTTGTCACTAATCTTACGAACAGCTTGTGCACATGCTCACTTCAGCGGCTGTGGCTCAGCAACTAACGGTCATAGCGAAACGAGTCAAATGCCAGTTAGTTGTCTAAACCTGCCACTAGGTGCTCTCAGTAGCCACAGCACGCTCCTTATGCCGGTTGGCGCGCTATTTCAAAAGTTCAGTCTTTTTTTTTTTTTTTTTTTTGAACATACCTCGTATATAGCATTTAGTTCTTATGTTTAAGTTTAGATTACGTTTAATTTTCGTTGTGAATGGAGCCTAAATCAGGTAGAGAAAGTCGTGTGTCAGAACGGAACAGGCTTTGAACTTAAATTTCCTGACCGAATATATATCATACAAGAAGAACATAATGAAATAAGAGGTTCCATTAAAGCACTCCTTGTTCCCAAAATATTACGGTTTGTTATTTATATCTTTGGGGAACAGAAAAAAACAAGGGTATTCAACTAACCCTCACACATTGGAAGAACTTAAAACAAACCTTTGAAACGAAGTTAAATCCATTAGTGATGGGAAACTAACGCATCAGTGATAATTTCCTAAGATGTGAATTATGTGTGAGAGAAAAGGGGTAGAATCTTCAGCACTTGCTATAAGGAGGGTGAATACTAAATTATATTATTTAAATAAAATACACAAGTTTTAAAATGACAAAGCGCTTGACTGCCGTGAGTCCACGTAAGAAAATACCGGCCGAAACGGGGTGTCTAACTGCTGACCGGCTAAACTATGTATTGGAACTTTTGAAATGCCCTCACAGTAATTTCTTTTCATAGTGAGCATTTATGAATGTGTTATGTCCTTATAGGGTTATCCGTCTGCAGCCTG
Organism: Metallyticus violacea; assembly: GCA_030762175.1. Lineage (NCBI taxonomy): Eukaryota > Metazoa > Arthropoda > Insecta > Mantodea > Metallyticidae > Metallyticus > Metallyticus violacea. Next base: position 61,314,794 of record CM060841.1, on the reverse strand, counting down.
TATTTCTGATATTTTTAAAGGAAATTTGCGTACATTTGCAACTGTTTCACTTTCTAATTTTTCAATCCCCCCCCCCCCCAGTTTTCCTACAGTATAAGGTAATTCTGCAGGGTCTTTGTTATTAATTCTTTATTTTAGTTGTTGCTTTTCAATACATTAAAATACAGTAAAGTTTACTTCATTAGCACACAGTAATTTTAATAGTGGCCCACCAGTCGGTCCTGATGATCTAATGGTAAACTATACTGGACTCCTAGAACCAAGGTCACGGGTTCAATGGATTTTTAGGGCGTAAAAATCCTAAGCATATCCTAAGTATGGTATCCTTAGGAAGGGAAATAAAACCTTTGGTCTCGTTGCAAATTTATGGCCAGTGATGTTAAAAAGCGTCTTTAAATAAATCTAATAATAATAATAATAATAATAATAATAATAATAATAATAATAATAATAATAAAGAGGTATGTTGGGCATCTGAAGATTAACTCCTCTGTTTTGGCTCAGTTTTGAGCCTTTGGACTGGAAATAGTGAGTGAAAAGCCCAGAAAGTAAACATATAACAACAAAGCCGAGAGGAAGAGTGTTTTTTTTTTCTTACATTTTTATTCTGCCTTAGAATCTTTCGCCTACCGTTACCGGTCTCTTTGTCATTTCAACTCTTCCTTCTGGGTTTCTGAATTTTCAAGATACAGAAAAGTGATTTTTTGTAAATGGTGTTTTACGCCCGTTTTTACTACTGAGGCACCACAGGCGATGGACACTGATGATACATGAGATGATATAAATTGGGAAAGGATTTTTTAAAGGAAGGAAACGTTCTAGGCCTAAGTTTAGGGTACCTCCCCCAACATTTGCCATTTGAGTACTGAGAAAAACCTGTCAGGGAAGACGGTCCTGGCGGGATTCTAGTAATCTATGCCACAGATTCTTACTATTGGGGAAGTGTGTGGTTCTGAATTTCTGTTACTGTGTGTGTGTGTCTAGGTATTTAGAAAAGCGCAATGTTACAGTGCTAGAGTGACTGCACACTTCCTGTATCTAAACCCGAACATCTGTGGGATACTTTACGAGTACAACAGAGATGTTTAGGGGATATTGAGAATATTGGGACTTTGGACAAGTTATTACAGTTTCCATCATTACTGGCAGAATATTGAACAGGGTAAAATCCTTCGTCACATTTCTTCAATGACAAAATATCGTCAAACAATACTTAATGCAAAGGTACAAATTACTGATGGCATCTAGGAAACTTGAGAATAAAGACCCTTACATATTTTTGTGATTGTGTATTAGTAACTCTAATTTTTTGTTGTATTGTCAAGGAAAGTGTGGTAAATATTTTTTTTTTTTGATTGACTTATTTATGCACACTCTTTAACATCTCAGGTTATCAGCGTCCCATTCAACTCAGGGCGTGAAACGGCCGACTAATTTTGCTCAGAGGCCTCTCTTTCAGGCTTGAGTTCTTTGCAAATGTTGTATATATTGTTTGCACAACTTATATAATAAGATTTCATTCATAATTATTAGAACATTTACATTTTTTTTTCTGTTCCTTAGACAAATTACTTGTTTCCTTGTGTAGCACTTTCTATGCTTCTGTTGATATTTCAATATATAGCCCTTTGTACAGAGCCTTCATTTGGACACGTTGCCGGCTTAACAGGGAATTTCCTTCCCTGAGCTGACGCGAAGTCTTTGTGCTGTACAGGAATTCAACGTTGTGACACTACTTGTTTCAGTGTTACAGTTGTTATAATGCCAAAAAGTCCGTATACTTTAACACACAGCATATTCATGTATGATTCCTATGTGACAACAAACTCTTGTATAGAAGTGAGAAGGTGATTTATAGACAGATTCCCTGCTGTTCCTGCGCCTCACAGAGGAACGCTTCCTAATCTTGTGAATAGATTTAGGGAAAAGGATTCTTGATAAGAAACCGAAAGTAAAACGCTGTGTTCCTGTAAAGGAAAAGCTCGAAGACATGGAAAAAAAGAACGAAGTCTCAAGATCTCTCTGAGAAAGCTTGTACAGGATTCAGGAATTTCGTAAACCTCGGATTAGAATGCCACTAAACTTTTAAAATAAAAATTCTGTCAGACATGTGTAGTTCAGCATTTGCAACGACGTGATAATGTAAGAAAAGTTAATTTCTGCAATACTTTTAATGTTCGCTCTATTGAGCCGCATTTATTTTTTTATTTTTTATTTATTTTTTTTTTTTTTAACGGACGAAGCATGGTTCTAAAACAGTAGACTTGGAGTACAGATAACCCCGAAGTTGTACACGAAATGCCATTGTATGGCCAAAAAAATTGGGTTTGGTGTGCTGTGAATGCATACAGAAATCTATTGCACTTACATTTAAGGGGCTATGAATATCCGACTCTGGCGGCAAACGGCGTGCTTCCGGTGCCAAGTAAATCATCTTTAAGCCGGCCACGTGTCCAAACGAGTGCTCTGTTGAACGAAAATCTGAAGATGAGGTTGCACTTTGCCACAAACGATACTTTTTAAATAGAAATGGAAATTAATTGCGTTCGCAATTATAAAAATCGAGTAACTATGAGTGTGTTTAGTTATCTCTAAATCAGTTTATTCTGTCGGTCCTGGTTGTGTAGTGGTAACCATACTTGCCTCCTAAACCTAATATCGCGGGTTCAAACCCGGCCATGACCGATGGATATTTATGGCGTAAAATCCTAAGTATGGCTTCCTTCGGAAGGGAAGTAAAGCCGTGGGTCCCGTGTCGTACATTTATGGCACTATAAAGATCACGCCTGAAAGAAGAGGCCTCTGGGCAAAATTTATCGGCCGTTTCACGCCCTGAATAGAATGGGACGCTGATGACCTGAGGTGTCAAAGAGAGTGCTTAAATAAAACAAATAAAAAAGAGTAATATTAGGTCAGGTAACGCGTGTTATGTTTAACAGTCTATTGACTCATTGATAACCAGCATTTTTATACGTGTTAGGTTGCGATGTTGGTAACAATAACTTGGTTAGGTTCGTTACACACACAAACACACACGTCGCTGAACCTGCTCTACCGCTAACTTACACCACTACCAACACACGATTCACAGAAAAGAAAGAGCAACAGATATGTCGGGGGAAGCCTGAACATCGGCAGTTTAATCGTGACCTTTAAGAGATTTGAATGCAGGCAGCGGTACTTATACCATAACTAATAGCGCTTTTTCGTGTTTCATTATTAAAAATTGTGAATTTCTGCTCGCGGGCTGTTCGAAGCAATATGTCTGCCTGACATCCTGGACCGAGTGGGAGGGTAGATCACTGCAGGGCATCTGTAACTCAGGTTTTCTTGCACTTGGTCTTTGTCAAGTACAGTGGTGCCAATTTTAAGCACGATCTTTTCTCTTCACCCTTCCATCTACAATAGCTCAAATCAGTAAATTTCAATAATTCTTCTGTCGAAATTTATAAAGCACAAATATATAAAGCACTATTTTTATATTTCACTCTACAGCATGTTAATGAGCTGTAATCTAATTTCATAGATTGCATTATGTAATCCAGAGCCAAGAAGAAAAATGCAGACATATATGGCAATAAAGAAGTTGATAGATGCTGGTATAGCAATATTAAGACAAAATGGAGTGATAATTTGCCTTAGAATATCTGCAAACCTACTTCATGACCGATAAAATGTATATTTTTAATAAATCAAAATTTTACAGAGTTTATCGTACAAAAATCTCTAAAATTACGAATTAATTATGGCACTGAACTGATTTACCATGTTATATAACTTGGCCTGGAGGGAGTCATTCACCTGACTAAACAATGGTTAAGATGACAAACTATAATTTCATTTAAGTATTTAATGAGTTTGGAACTCCATAAGAAAGCTCCAGTTTTACTTGGCGCCAATATCATACCGACTGCGCCAAAGCTGTACAACTTTGGTCTCTAATTCTGTGAATTTATTTCATATTGAAGCTTCATTAATCAGTGACGTGTTTACACTTAAAAATTGAATATCATAACTTTGGTAATTTAAATTAACAGACCATAGATTATCATAATAAATGTCTTATCTAAGACTTCTGTACAGTCTTGTAAATATTGCGGCATAATTCATTAACATCCAGTGTTACATCCAGTATTGAAGATCTGTTGTGCCAGATAAGGACGGTAGTTGATAACTTGACCAAATGAGTTCAGAGGACTCTATGGCCCAAGTTTCCTAGATATTCATTTAAAGAAATGGGGGAAACCTGAACAAAACCTCAGTTAGGAAGCTAACCCAACCGGTTGATTTATTTACTGAGCTCTTTAACATCACAGGTCATCAGTATCCCATTCAATTCAGGGCATGAAACAACCGATAAATTTTCCTCAGAGGCCTCTTCTTTCAGGCTTGAGATTCTTTTACATGCCGTAAGTGTACAAACATGGGACCTAAGGCTTTACTTCCCTTCCAAAGGAAGCCATACTTACGGTTTTTACTCCCAGAAAAAAAAACCATCGATCGAACCCATGTCTGGGGTCTAGGAGACAAATATGGTTATCACTAGACATTGTGATCGGGAATCGAGCCCGGATTCGCACGTGCAATGTTAATGCTTACATATCTACATCATAGCAAGATAGTTGTTTTGATAAAAATCCATATTTGTTTAATTGCTGATCTGCAGTGTTTTAGATGTTAATAAAACTTAACTTTTATTTCAAAATGGTACAACTTTCATTAATTTAATTGTGGCTAATAGCTCATATACGTAAGATGAAACGAAATTAATAGAGGTTCTCAAAATTGCATTGTCTGGCTTCAACCCATGAATTATAGTTCTGTATGACCTTATTCGTGCTTAGGCACAAACTCGAAATACCAAAAACACTGTTAGTACTCATTTCCCACTTGATATAGCAGTATTTGATCATAAACAGTCTGGACGTTATCCTCCAAATGATGAAAATTTTTGTAATATACAAATAACTAATCCAGAAACACTAATTTGGTGAAAAAATATTATTAAATCACAAACAACTTTCGATATTTATTTGTTGGATTCTGATCTATAGCTATATTTGGTAAAAATCTCCTGTTCGATTGATCAATTTTTTTTTTACCAAAATTAAGCCAATACACACTAACCACGACACATTGTAAGACTCTTTCCATGCGTGATAAAAAATGAGATTATCAAGAGAGCATACATCTACTAATGAAGAGAAAATATAAGTAAATAATTTTAAATTATCGTATAATTTCACAGCAGTTAGCGCTGGTCAAAAGCAGCAAAACTTCCTCATGAACTCCAAAACTAAGCATTGCAATCTCTTGAGAATATTCATATCATATATGAAAACAAATATCTATTGAAATGTAACCAATTGTTTATTGAGGCCAAACAGGGGTCCAAGGTAACAGACTGCTTGGTATGGACTGCATTTCCGTTTTGATTCATTGGTCTTTTCATATTGGTTGTGTTTTCATTCATAGGCAGTAAGCCAGCCGAGGTTGAAGTTATCAACGCTAGGCAATGTATTCAGTTTATGCACGATGGAGCGACATCCCATTATTTATATATATAGTTCAACAGTGCCTTACCCAGTGCTTTAATGGGCAATGGCTTGGTGTGAGAAATCCAGTAGAATGGCCGATTACTTGACTTTAATTTACGGATCTTGGTGTACGTCACATCTATCAATAACAAACGAAAATTGCAAGCGTCTACGTACACTGCCTACCATCCAAACAGAAAGTAACCAGTGTTCGAGAGTGTGTTCGCACCAGTAGCATAGGGAAGGATGTGACAATTTTTGGTAACAATACTACTCAACATAATGGGTTACAATACATAGCCCATACCTCAAAACATTTGTTCCCGTACTTTGTATCCATAACAACTTTTTGGCTAATTTCAAGCATTCTACTTGCCGTGAAAGAATACACGTTTGTTTAGGAACAAGAATACTTATTGCATATATCTTTTTTCAAGGTATAGAGACTACTGTTGTTAAAATAAACATTATATGTACAGAGGGTGCCAAAATGTATACACGCTTCAAGTAAACAACATAACAAAATTGAATTTACACAAACAGACCTTTACAGTTACAATAGTTGATCAAAATGCCCACCATCGGCGTCGATACAATTTTGAGTACGTTTAACTACTTGCGAAAGTGTCCTCAGCGATTGCAGCACATGCCGTTTCAATTTCTTCCCAAAGTACTGTCAGGGTAGCTGGTTTTCTACGGTAACTTCCTTGAGAGTTCCCCATAGGTAGAAGTCTACGGAGTTAGATCCCGAGAACGCGTGGAAACCGAATCGAACCTCTTCGTCCTATCCAGTGTTTTGGAAGATTGTCATCAAGGTACGCATGTACATCTCGGTGATAATGTGGTGCTCTGCCAGATCTGCCTTTGTGGACATCGCATACGGTACCACGAGTCTCAAATTTGTCTCGAATCGTGCAATTGTTACTTTCATTGGCGGTTCTGTTTTGTATTACGAATCCATTGATCTTCAACAACATTCTCGGTTTTTCAATACACTTCAAAATTGCTTTGCGATATTGGTGATAATCTTGGCTCCATTTTGTTGTAGCAACGCTAGCATAACGTAATGTAAGTTACACCTGTTTACAGAACATCATACGATAACCGTGGCTTCATTTGTTCATTATTGATTTACGATAACCGTGGCTTCATTTGTTCATTGTTGATTTACCTGTCACGTAGCATCGCTATCATAATGTTAGTTACGTCTTTTACAGAACATCATGCTACACATTACTGTTGTTTTTCGGTCCAAATGTGAAAATCGATATCTTCTGTGAAAGTGTGTATACGTTTTTGACCCCCTCAATATATATATATATATATATATATATATATATATATATATATATATGTGTGTGTGTGTGTGTGTGTGTGTGTGTGTGTGTGTGTGTGTGTGTGTGTGTGTGTTTAAGCACAAAGTGAAATAAATATTAAAACAATTCTATTCACCAAATAGATGCTGGAAATAAATATATATATATATATATATATATATATATATATATATATATGTTTATTACTTTGTGCTTAAACATTTATTATTATTATTATTATTATTATTATTATTATTATTATTATTATTATTATTATTTATCTGAGCCATATATTCGGTGTTGTAGAGTGCAGGTGAGCAAATATCAACATTTTAGCCTTCATTCAGTGTAAAAAAAATTAAAATATTTCAACAACATTGTTGGTATCAGAATTCTTGCGTCTCAAGATCTAGAGGTTCGCGAGTTCATTCCCAGCTGAGGTCGACGGACTTTTCAGGACAGAAAAATCTTAAATGCAATTACTCTGGGAAGGATATTAAGTCGTGGGTTCCGTATTTAAGACCCATTAAAGAACAATTATAAACGGTCATTTCACGTTCAGCTAATACCATAATTCTGTAATAAGTGGCGATAAAGGCGATGGGCTGACTACCTGTAACTCTGCACTCTGTTGAAAAATAAGCTACCGCATTAATTACCCATTCCAAGAAAACACACGGCATGAAGTATATGCAGTGAAGGCCCTACCTTCCGGCAGTACATAATAATTGATTAATCAACGATATTTTGAACCATAAACATAAACAGCGTGTTAAAATACTCACTATAATTAATAATGAATAAATGGCAATAAGCTAATACGTTGAACTTTTTATATCTCTGTTCCTTCCTGTCCAAGTTTTAAGAAAGGAGGAAACGAAAAAAAACTTTATTGGAAAAATTATTCAATGTAGTGGTGATATCTTTTTCTATCGAATATTAAATGAGCTGGAATAATATTTCAACTTCGATAGAATTAATTTCTTTCGAAGAGAAGCTTTTTACGCCATTCGTACAAATTTTACGCTTATACATTTCAACGGGAGGGGGTAGGGAGAAAGCCACTTCAGCATTTTAGTTCAGAAAGCAAGACAGGATTCGCAGACAGATTTTTCGTTAAACTCTTATCGCGTCTTTCAGTTCATAAAGAGATTGTTTATTTGACACTAGTTAAGTTCCATTTAGATTTACTGTCGAGAGAAAAGGCCGTAACAAAACCTTCCTGTTAACAACAGCAGCTTGATCAGTGTCTTAGCAATAAACTCTTGATCGTTGTCATCGTAAACGTTGGGTGTGTTCTAGGTAACTTTCATTACTTGCAACAAGCAACCAGTGAATCTTTGTGTCTAATATCGGAGCTTTTTTTTTTTTTCCAGCAAATTTTTCTTTTAAAAGTAATTTGTATTTTTACGTTTCTGTTATTTTAAAGAAAACTATTTGTTCTTATCAGTCTTGTATTTTTATGTTTATACAAACAGGTTCAGATAATTACCATTGGGCAAGTAGACCATCTTCTAACAGATCCTTCTCTGGGAGCACAATTCAACTGTATGTTTAAATGTTATCTAAGTGTTCAAATATTCTTAATGCTTGCCGAAGTTTTTCATTTCTTTGTTTATCCATTAAACTCCTGATTGGGATTTGAGCAGAAAGAATTTTACTAATAAGAATAAATATTTATTGAAATTATTGAAACCAGCAGAAATTTTTGAGATTCATGGCGGGTTATAAAGATAGGGTTAAAAGTTCTGGTTGACCAGACGAGTTTTCCGTACGCAGTCTGTAATCCCTGCTGTAGAGCAACACAAGTCTGCACTTTATCAAATTACAACTTCAGTACTTGAAGCGTTGACTAATAATATTTTTAATATTAAAAAAAAAAAAGAAGAAGTAATTTAAAAGGCATGTACTCTTAAACTGTTTTCCTATATTTTCCCAACATTTCTGGCACCAACTAATGAAATTTATCCACAAATTTTTTTTGATTCTTTGAGGAATTGAATGTATTTCTTGACGGATGCTCGTATTCTAAGGTGTGAAGATTTTCCCTAAACACTAACTTTTATAGTAAAGGAGGGCCAAATGCCCTTAATGATAATTCTTTCATCAGTCACTTCATCATTTGCTCCCGTTGAAACATTGAATGCATGAGTCGTTGTTTATGAATCGTTTGAAACTCGACGAGCAGAGAGTTTTCTTGGAGTAATCTGACAGAACCAGCCGATTCTGTACGCACATAAATATGGTAAATAAACAGTTGACGCGGAATAAAGACACTTGGACTTATTATTAGCCATAGCTTTCTTAGAACAATATTGTACACGCGTGGTTTCAACAACTGTTAAGCCGAGACTGATCACGCGTTCCCACGAAGCTCACGATTCCAGGCCGTGACCCTGGCCGCCATCGCAGCGGAACTCATTCAGTATTAATTCATTATATAAATTGTGCACTTTCAAGACCCTTACGACCTTTCTTTGAAAATTGGTGAAATAAATTCCGTTAAATAATTTTGCTTTTAATACTTATTTAATTGCTGGACATAGTATCCATCAAATGTTACGGACCAAGTCCTGCAAACTTCTAAATTTCATTTCGTTGAATAAATAGCATTTGACATACTCTACAAAATAGCGACTACGGTGTTGATGACATCCTTTGATGATTTTTTTCCCTCACTGATTCGCTTTTAGGATTGGAATTATTCTTAAACGTTTAACAGCCGGCCGTTGTTGACATGCAGTTTCGTTTTTGCTCCGAAATGAGCAAACTTGGCACCCATCTTTCGCAAAGATTTTTCATGTGTATTTCATTGTGCAAAATAAAAAGAACTCCCTCGGTTAACATGCCTTTGGCTTATACTAACTCTTGCACTTTCACTCGTCTAGCAGCAAACATTATTATGGGCTTTATCAGTTATTTCTAATTCGCAGATAAATTTGGAACTCCAGGATGTGGTGCGTCTTCGATGCTTGTTCTGCCACGCCTGAACTCATTTATCCAAAACTAAATGTTTTTATAGGAAGCAAAATTCTTTCCTGAGTTTCTTTTGCTGTTTTCCCTTTCAGAAAAAGAACTGAACCACAGCACGAACTCCACTCTTGTCCATTTTTCAGTGTCACTTGAAAAGGTTCTCAAATTATGAATTAACTACCGAATGATTTGTCATCATGAAATATTCAAACTTTATAACCAAGTATACAGATGTTGTGTTATCTTCTATTAGCATGCGAGCAAAGTTACTAATCAAAACACTTTCCTAGTAGTGAACAAAATGTTGTACGAGAGGAGTTCCGTAAGTTTCCCATCTCGCCGATAAGGATTATCGCCTACACAAAATCCTTATCTGGTGTCATACCTTATCGTAAGTAAATAATTGCAACTGTAACTTCTGCTCCCGTGTGTTTAGTTGTTCAGATATAGTTAGTTGCATAAAGAATGCTAGGTACAGAAGACTATGAAATGTTCAAAATGGAGTTTCTTCACAAAAAAAAAAAAAAAAAGAACTTACTCCAAATGAAATTAAACAGCGATTGGACAGTGTATATGTGGATATATTTCTACGTACAAAATGGGCCAAACTTTTTCCAATGGGTCGAGAAAGCATTGAAGACGAAGAGCGTGCAGGTCGGCCCTTGGAGCTGCTCACTCCTGAAAACATCGTTCTAGTGGATGGAGAAATTATGGAAGATCAGCGGCTCATAGTTGCAGAAAGGTTGGGCCTTTCTAAAACAACAGTCCTTCGAATTATTCATGAACATTTAAACATGAATAAGGTAAGTGCAAGATGAGTGCCTAGACTTCTTTCCTCAGTCCAAAAGTAGCAAACAGTCATTTTATCAGGCATTTTGGAGCTCTGTCATGGCAACAAGAGAGAAGTTCTGCAAACCATTGTTGCAGGAGATGAAATTGTGGTCCTCTACTATGATCCCTTGTCCAAAAGAAAATCAATGGAATGGTGTAAACCTGACGAAGGCCAAGGTCACTCATCAACCAAGAAGATCATAGTCGCAATCTTTAGGGACTGTGAAGGAATGCTCTTCATTGAATTCAAGGAGAGAAACACCACAGTAAATAGGGAGTACTATGCTGGCCTACTGCACAGACTACGTACTTCCATCAAAGAGAAAAGGCGAGGAAAGCTGGTGTGCACACAGTTTTTGTTACAACCAAAGCTGTGAAGAAATGTGGCTTTAAGGAGATCGACCATCCACCCTACAGCCCAGATCTAGCTCCCAGGGACTATTCTAAAAACTCAAGAAACTCAAGAAGAACCTTCGAGGAAGGAAATTTAAGTGTAACGAAGAAGTAATGGTTACTATTTATGCCATTTTGGAACAAGACTTCTGACTATTTTTAGGGGAGGGTTGAAATGTTAATTCAAAGATGTGAGAAGTGTATTGCAATAAAGGGTTACTATACTGAAAAACGAATTATAGTTTTTGTCTTTATCATACCTAGAAAATGTTTAGGCCGGAAACTTATGGACATACCCTCGTATGCAACTCGAGAGTAAACTTATTTTATTCACTCGTGCAAAATAACTCCCGAGGCTGATGCCCGTAAATAAAATCCTTTTCATTTAATTGTTACATAAACTATTACCTCATAGGTGGTGGTTGCCATATAAATTACTTACCAAATCTGTCGTACTGTTGGAAGTAAAGAATGTGTGTCAACGCTTATTCAAATATGTCTTCGCGGTTCAGTTGATCATTTGTCGTAAAGTTGGCGTCACCTTTGATTGGTGATCGCAGTTCCTTCGCGTAAAAACAGAAGTCAAAATCAAGCTTTCTTCGCTTGTTCGTTCTTCCCCCTTCTTTATATTATGCCTTGACTGGAAGATAAAAATAGTTGGAGCGTAATGATGCGAACTAGAGAAAGGGATTTGCAATCTGTTAGAGATGTCAAAGAAATGTGGCTTATCGGTTTCCGTTAATCAATGCCGAAAAAGGAAAGACCCAGGAGAAAAATTAAACTCCTTAATTCCTCCGATGTCCTGGAGAATAATGCAACAGTTGGGAAAAATCCTTAAAGACTTTTCTTCTTCTCCACCCCCTAGTTATGAACTCCTGAGGTTGAGAAAAACTTTTATGCATATTCGTTGCTCTGCACGTAAGCAAATGTTACAACGTTCAGATTCAAATTTGCTCTTTTTCTTTTTTCAACCCAGAGAAAGCATTGTCTTTAGTGTCAGGTTGTATGTATCATCGCGTTTTCAGTTGTTTCACATATTTGACTGCTCTCTTTTGTAATTGTTTAACACAAGATTGCTTTGTTAGACCAGCGCCGCTGGGTACTGTGCTCTCGCTGAACACCAGCCTCATATATTATTAAATATATTTATGTGTGTACTTAACCCTAACCCATCTGGTCTAGTGGTTAGCATTGCTCTGGCCAGAAGGCCCTGGTTCGATTCCCGGTACCTGCTTAGGAATTTTTCTAAGTTAGTAAGTGCTGGAACAGGTCCACGCAACCTCTTGAGGACAATTGGGAAGCTGCCTGATAGAGAGGTGGCGATCTTCGATGTAGTAAACCACGATAAAGCGACCGGCAGGATGCAGTGTGCTGATCACATATCGCCCTGCAGTACTGCACTCTACCAATATATCATGTGATGGAGGTAGAAGACGCAGCGGTCGTCGCGGTAAGCCAAGGCACACAAGAGGCTATGGCACTGGCTATAGTACATAGTCCTGTCTAAACCAGGCGAAGTGGCTTAGGCGCCAACACTTGGGACTCTCGGGTAGTACTAGGTTCAAATCTCTTGGGACTTATCAACTTTATTTTGATTTTGTTTCGTGGTTACCCAGGGTCGCGTATTGTTGTTTAACGCATGTCAACTACTGAGCTATCACAGACGGTGATTACTGATGACACACGAGATGAAAGTATAAATTGGGACAGTATTTTTTTCAACACTGTGTTCCATGCCTTTTTATAGGGTATCTCCCAGCATTTGCTATTTATGAGGACTAAGGAATATCTTTAAAAACATAAGTCAGGAATCGAACCCCAAACCCCCCGCTCACGAATTCACGCCTTAACGATCTCGCCCATCCGTGGCGGTCTGGGTTGCTTAAGCGAATGCTGAGATGGATATTTCTTTTACGCAAATTTTCCTTTCTCCCATTTCATTTTGTCGGTCCTGGTGGTGTAATGGTAACCATACTTGCCTTCTAAATCCAAGATCGCGGGTTCAAACCCGGCCAGGACCGATGAATATTCTATGGCGTAAAAATTCTAAGCATGACTTCCTTCAGAAGGGAAGTAAGGGCGTGGGTCCCGTGTCGTACATTTACGGCATGATAAAGAACCTCAAGCCTGAAAGAAGAGGACTCTGAGCAAAATTTGTCGGCCGTTTCGCGCTCTGATTTGAATGGAACCTGATGACCTGAGATGTTAAAGAGCGTTTGTAAATAAAACATAGAAAATTCATTTCATTACACTAGTTCTGTCTTCTTCTCATTGGGCACTACAGCCCGGTGTGACCTTGGCCTGTCTCGGCGACCTCTGCGTCCTCTACCTCCGTCTTATGACTTCATTGATTGAGGGCAGTATTGCAGGGTGGGGGTATATGATCAGCATGCCGGTACCTTGCCGATCGTCTATTAGGCAGCTTTCTAATTGTTCTCACGAGATTGGATGAACTCCCTAACTTAGAAAAAGTCTTAAGTAGGTGCCAGGAATGAAACCCAGGCGGCCTCCGGCCAGTAGTCAGCAATGCTAACCGCTTGACCAAAGAGGTGATCATGTTGATTCTGTACAGTTTCGAAAATATCAGGTTAATGGGCTGTTGCTGTGTGCGGTGTGAAGGTGACTTGAACTTTGGAAAGGGTTCTACCCCGGTGTGGGCCTTCTGAGTGACTCAAATTCCTTAGAGGGAATCTCTGCTGTTTCTGGAAATATGTAACCGATTTACAGAAAAAGTTGCATACGCTTAAGTCAACTATTTGAGCTCTATAATGGACAGGGAGAAATCTATAGCATTGTTTCATTGCAGATTAAGGCTACAAATGGCTATAGAACGTATAAAGGTCTTACAGAGGACTACATGTAAATGAAACATCCAGAAATTATTTTTCAATTACTTTAATTTGAGTAATTTATCAATTGTAATACTTATAAATGTATTTAGTATTAGAAACGCCGTCTTTTTGTTTCGAAACAAGCAATGAACAATTTATTTTAATGGTATAGGGGTTTAGTAATGTTAGTTATTTCGGAAGGGTTATTTGAAGGAGTAGGAACTTTTCAGAGGTTGTTAAAGATACCCATAAAAGGCATCATGTTTTATAAACCATAAGATAGAAACGAAAACCTTGCTGTTTAGAAACCAGGTGGAAGGTCAAGATCAATCCTTGAATGCCAATGTAGCTGTCCATGAACAAGGTCTGGGCTTTGCAAATGAAAAGGCGCACCATCATGCTGTGCAGTGTCTGATGAAGCAAAGCAACACACACACACAGAGGCAGGCGTGATTCTCACTCTGGCCGGCGGTTGACGTACCAGAAGAGCAAACAAAAACCCACGTGTAGTATATAAATTATTGTCAGTTCTGTTTCGACCACACCCACGAACTATACCTGCAGCATTATCGCTTAATTGCTCTTCCCGGCCGGGGCACTCTGCCTGTACTTAACTCAACCCGTCTGTTTACCTCACAAGTAGCAAGGCAAGCATCAGTCACATAGCTCGCCTTCTGCACTCTCTCGTCCATAACGAACTGAGTACCTCCGAACTTAACAGCGGGCAGATGAAGTTGATGTAACAAACCTGGCAACATGTTTTTCATTTGGATATTTTTTCCATGCCAAGTCGTGAACAATGTGGAACCTCAGTTTACGGGCCGAAGTGCTCCTAAACTACTGTGTTCTTCTCGGCTATTACTGCGAATTCATCTGCTTCTAGATATCCAGAAAGCCTTGAAGTTATCTCTGAGAGGGGCAATTTATATAATATAAATGAAAACTAATATAACACTATTAACAATGTAACTAAAATAACAGTAACTAGAAAATCACTAAGAAAAAGTCACAGATTTGTAATCGCTATATGTCGAACTGCTAGAGTTCTTCTATGGCAAGAAGACAAGTGCATAATTATGCCTTGTCATTCATTCCACAGCCCTAATTTATCCAGAGAATTTAACATTTCTTCATTTACTACTTGTTCTTGCAAGAACGTCGTATATATGTTATGTTGTAAGCTTTGCAAAGCATTTTATATTTGTTTAACTTCTATTGTTGTTTCGCTACGTATGAACAATCATAGACGTTCCGATAAAATCATGTCTCCCTTGGCGGTTGTCCTACATGCCTTATCTCACTGTAAGGATTTTGATGGTGCTTTTAATCTAACTCTTATTAATGCGTTACCTACACAATGCTCTGAAAGTTTACTCAGAGATAGAGAAATGACAGCTATATTTTTACATAAAGCGCGTATACCACCTGGTTTAAATCTTACGTATTAATTTTTTTCGCATCCCTTGTTGCTTGTTTCATCTGTTTCCATGCATAACGTTACCTTCGATATTCAATGTTTACTTTTATCACCGTCACTTGTCTTCTTGCCGTAGAAGAACTCTAGCAGTTCGAAATATAGCGATTGCAAATCTGTCAAGTGTTTTATTCTTTTTTGTTTTTCTAGTTACTGTTATTTTAGTTACATTGTTAATTTTCATATATAAGAAAAGTTTTCTAATGTCATAAATGTTTGCTTCATTAGCTTTCATCATATTATGCTACAGCGAGAGAAGAGTTTTTTTCCAGGCTATGTATTAGCAAATGAAATAAAAACTTCAAAAATACAAGTTCAATGGTAAGCCAGCTTAATCAATAACTTATATAGAAAAGTCCATCATGCAGAAATTGCGTAAATTAGGCGAATTCCTCAGCAGAATTTGTGAAGGGTATTGCAGAGCTCTAGAGCAGAGAAATTGGTTCCACAAGAGCGCTTTTTAAATTTTCGTTTCAAGGTAAATCCCAGGTCCTAATGACCTGATTTCCTTGATTTTCAGAAACTATTTTTCTTATTATATTTAAATGGTATATACACATAGTTTCGTTGCGAAAAATCTATTGTTGGTGCCGCTACAGATATCTTTTAAATTTGGGGTTTCAGGTAAACCCACACTCCTAATGGTCCGATTTTCCTGATTTTTAGAAAATATTTAGTTTATTTTATTTTAATGATATATACCGAGTTTCGTTGCGAAAAATCTATTGTTGGTGCCGCTAAAGATATCTTTTAAATTTGGGGTTTCAGGTAAACCCGCACTCCTAATGGTCCGATTTTCCAGATTTTTAGAAAATATTTATTTTATTTTATTTTAATGGTATATACCGAGTTTTGTTGCGAAAAATCTCATATTGGTACCGCTAGAGAGATCTTTAAATCCGCATTGTTAATCTGAATTCGCTGATTTTTTAAAACTATTTCAATGGCATATAGAGAAGTTTGTTGAGAAAAAACAAAAATTTCGGCCGCTCTATTGTTAACATGTACACATTTTTTTTTCATCGTCATTTTTGATACCTAGAAAGTAGGATCGGTGAAGATTTAAAATAAATGTTTAAAACATCTTTTCACGGGCACAACCGCAATAATACTTCCTTCAGAATTCGCTAAAACACACACACACACACACACACACACACACACAGTAATACAGCATATTGAGTTAATAGCTGCGTAGCACCACACGGCAAGCAAAAAGACCAGACTGTACGGAAATATAGCTAAAATAACAAGGTCTGGAGATACAGAAATAAATAAAACACTGAAGTAACAAATTCGGAGGAGAGAAAATATGACAATGAAGAACGTTTTGTGTTAAACGACCTATATTCTCTAACACGTCATTTATGGGGCATAAGTGATCGAAGGAAACACAGGTGCTAGGTGCATTTAGCAGTTATGACATGATATTAATTAATGCAAGTACTATTAGGACATATTACAGAATGTGTTCAAAGTGTCTGCCCTGAACCTGATTACACCGTATTAGCAGTGCCCATCAAACTCTGGCAAACATTTCAGATCTGGGTCGCTTTTGATCAAACGCAGCGAACATTCGCTCAATCAGTTCGCGCGTCTTGTGTCAACGGGGGCCATGTACGCGACACTATGCGCATGCCCCTAAAGAAGGAAATCTCCTCTAGCTTCCCTGTGACGCATCATGTCGGTCTACTAAGGAAAAGCATAGATGGCCATTCTCAATGGATGCTTGCATTCAACTGAGCAGACATCGACTACACACAGAGGTACACGGCGAGGACAAGTCAGCGTCATGTGGTTTAGCGTTGCAACCAATACATATAATATAAACAAATATGAATACGCAACTTCATATGATGGTTCTGTAATTAAACAACCAGAATTCGACAAACTTCCGTTGACTTGGATGTTTACTGGAAGGAAAGCCCCCCCCTCCCCAGGACGTGGCCGGTGAAAAATAACTGTACAATACGAGAGAAGAATAATTTACAATCGTAACATAAATTATTAAACGATAATAAATGCAAATATAATGTAAATATTAAACGGAGTTCAGGTTTGAAATTTGAAATTCTGTGAAATGTAACTGAGCAATAAATCATTTAAGCAAATGTAAACCCTCGAAATATTATCACAATAAATATGAAACAGTTGATCAAATGATTAACAAATAATGCCCCAATCACAATCATTTCATAAAATCTCCCCTTGGATAATGAATAAAATACTTTTAATGCTGCCCAAAAATTACAATTAATTTTAACATATTGACTTTCGAGCTGCAAGTTTTAAGAAAATACAAAATAAACCTTTACGCTAATATACCAAAGTGCAATTCGTAATATTGCAACAAAATGTATTAATTACATTTTACCTAGATCACAGGACTTACATTTTGTAGAAAGCTCCGGGCCTAACAATTTAGAACAAGAGGTCAAAGCCACTCTACCTGTCGTCTTAATATTCAGAGCAAGGAGCAGAGAATCCACCAATTTTGTTTGGTTACGTCACCTCTGCATTTGTAGGGAGAAAAACTCAGGAACTATGTATCGAATTGTATTAATGCCATCTAATCGAATACTGCATATAAAGAAAGATAAATCCATCACCTGTTGTAGGAAAGTGCATCAAATGTTATTAGCATTCCTTTCACTGCACAGTTATTCGTAGAGTGTAACTTAACTACAGATATACTTAAGACAAAAGCGTAATCACTTTCCTTGTCAAAAATAGTAAATAAGCAAATAAAGCCGTTTAGTTATTATAAACTGATAAACACACACATCTTTTCAGACATATATTCTCTCTTTCGTTTTCAAGTCACACTTCAGTGGTATCATATTCAGAGGAAAAAAGAAGCAATAATTTCTTAATTTACTCGAAATTGTACCCATATAATAATGGTAACATCTTAGTCTATGGTTATAATAAAAGGAATTTATTTTTTAGGTCAGATGAGATCGTATATGGTCCTGTTTCAGCTCACGGTTAGTCTTTTTAGTTATTTTTTTATTAATTTGTTTGTTTAATTTTGTGAACTAATTTTAATTGAAAGGAGTTGATAATTTTAAGATAGTTTTCATGAAAAATGCCTTTATATAACTAGGTAGTTAAAATTATATGGAGTCTGTTATAGACCAAGGTGTTTCTTCCCTTAAGCTCTGACCCTCCATTAAAGATCTCATACATTTTTTCACAGTTTAAATTCCTGTACTAATTTTCAAGATTTTAAGATATAAACCAAGAAATAAATGCATTTTTTTTCAATATGTGCCTTTTTATTGGAGTGCATCTTTACACAATAAACAAATTAAAACATTAATATTACTACTAACTAGCAATATAAAATGTTTCGTAACCATGATTCGTAATTTTAAAATTTGAATGAAAATGTTTTATGAATTTCATTTATAAAATGTGATATACCAGCCATAACAGGAGAAATTTTTTTCTGAGTTGTGATTTTATTTTTTTCAAACGGTTTCTGTACCTGCTTTTTAGATAAACGAGTGCAGAAAACGAAGTTTCACACAAAAAGTTACTAAAATAGGTAGGCACCAATGCTTTCATGGTCCTCTTTAATAGTGTGCAGGTAGGCGAGCCCCAGCCTATGCTGTAGGTCGCCGAAAGATGCGCACTGTAGCTATGGAAACCATGACGGTACACAAGTGTCTTGTATGGTTCAGGTTTTCAACTTACAAATACTCGCCTTCAATTTGATTCTTATATATTAGTTCTGAAAATTATTTTCGTTTTTACGTAATTCATTTATTATACGTACACATGCAAGAACAGAGCGTTAATAATACTCTAATGCTTCGGGCCCCTCTAGGAGGATTTTACGGATTACAATTTGAGATCCACTGTTTCATCCACTCGCTGTATCCGCAAGCATCAACATTGTGAATGAAAACGGAGAAAGGGAAGTTCGAGAACTGGAAGGCCCGAAACAAAGCATAAAAACAAAACAACATACAAGACATCTGCGATGTCATGATCTGTGTGCAATCTGATAATATCGGCAATCAACATATTATAATTTTGGGCTCGCCAAACTTCTTGATATGCTGACAGCACGTCATTATCTGACAGATCATCGCTTCTATTGACTGGACGCTATCTGTGGCCCGTTGATCTGATCTGTCGCGTTTAGTCATGATCCTGTATTGTAAGCCTACCTTAAAACAGAAAAAAATTGTGTTGGACCAATAAAATGGATGAAAGTGTTCACCTTATCGCTTTATTTTTTGTCGTTAATTTGTTATGAGGTTGTTTTTTTTCCCCCTTTACTCTTCTTTCAGTATAATTGACGATTTGTATTTCTCCATTGTTATTTGTTTAATTCAGTGATTTTGTTGTTTCCTAAGCATTAATATAGTCTGTAGATGTAAATAGGTTGCAGATATGATTCGTTTTATTATGTGCCTGGCGAATGTTAAACCAAAATCAGTCGTGTTAAATATAATCAGAACACAAAAGAGATTTTGAACTTTTCTCGTAAACATAAGCAGTATTCAAAACTTAGTTTTGGAAATTAGGTGTCTCAAAACAGCATTAAGAACATCTAATTTTCTTTTTCTTCTCGGTATAAGTTTTCGGATAAAAACGTACACATTTTAAAGGAGCTGATTTTCAAACATTATTAATTTGTAAACTATATTTATGGTTCTTTAAATGAAATACTAATATATACTCTCTATACCACTTATAGATGGAAGTTTGCATTAGTGTAACGGAAAACGATGTTAAAAAGTAAGAAATTAAATAAAAAATATAGCTTATTTCGCAGTTCATTTCGTGAATTTTTTATACGTATTATTATTTCCATTTTGTCACATAATTCTTGCTGAATGTCTTTTTTAAATAAGTATAGAATAGTTTCCATAATTCTTTTTTATTTAAATTTTGTTTATCGTTTCGTTCCTATTTTACTTTCAAGAGTTCGTTTAAACAACTATATTCTATCATTATAGTATAATACACTACATTTTAATTCTCTGCAAGACTTTACTTAATTATTTTAGTGATAGTCACGTATTTTTTATGTCCTTAAATACGAAATATGTGGTAAATTTACAACTATCCCTTGTCATTTATAGGTTAAATAGTGACTGTTTTTTGTTTATAACAGTATCATGGTTTTGAGATATTACTATTCCAAAACAGCAGGATTAACTGCAGCAATAAGAAGGTGAAAATAGGTTTGTGTTTATGCAGTATATTGCACTGTTGGCAAAGAACATTTTTGTGAGCATTCCAGTTTATTATTATTATTATTATTATTATTATTATTATTATTTATTTATTTATTTATTTATTTATTTATTTATTTATGTAATGAGGCCCTGACGCTCGATATATTTGGAATTGTCCTTCTTTAGATCTGAATAATGCCATTTTCCAATTGCACTCTTTGAAACATGTTTGTGAGCCTAAAACAAACGTCTTCTGTATGGCTGAAGATTTTATATTGAGTGACAGACGTCAGAAATGTTTGGCATTTGGAGAACCTCAAATTGTTGACAAGAGTATCTGGCCCTCAACTTCTGTCACTGATGTCAATATCTTCCGAGTTTCATGAGCTCATTCGAGAAAACAGACGCTTTATTATCCAGGTCCTGATGCAGCTGACATCTCCCCAAACAGGCAATGACTGAGAGGTTTTGATAACACGTAGTGTTCTAAAGCAGTTAACGTGAGTTATGCAGCACAAACAAGATGATGGTGATGAGAAATGGGCGTAACTGAGAGTGAAATGAAACCATCGTGTTCTCTCCACACATGAAATTGAAATCGACCATGTTATGACTCGATTTCTGGATGCACTAAGCCACCTTTTCCATGGAAATTATGGGCAAAGGTGCAACCACAACAGTATGTCCATTAGGATGTTGTGAAGTGTCAAAGAAGTCACGAGGAAGAGGCCCAATATAAATATTATCACGATAATGCATGTGTAATGATTGACAGAATGTGTCCTGATTTGACAAAGAATTCTAACTGAGTAAGGGTGGGCCTCATATTGATTCTAGTATTTAATTTGTACAGACATTTCCTTAACCACCATCTCTCTGTAAATCTCAACAATTGCACTTCGCGCACATCAAATATCAAGCTTATCTGTGTACTTTCAGACATTACAAAAGTCGAGAAGCTATTATCATGTGTACAGAAGATATAAAACTAATAAAGCAGAACCTGCATACATCGCAAATTACTGATTCATGTGCAGGATGTCGAGCTTGGCAGAACTTGACACAGCGAGAGGCAAAGTACTTTTCTTCACCAAAGGAATGCCCGCACAATTAGCTCGGGTGGGCCCCAACAAGCAGCGGGAAGCTTTCATTTATCGGATTCCCCTATACCACTTGTTTGCTTTCCATTATTTAGCAGGAGAATCCCTCCCGCAGCCTTCAAATAGGCTTCAAGCTAATAGTTTCTCCGACTTTGAAAAGGTTCAAGTACTGGCTGACTTGGCGCGCCCTCTAATTGTAGATTCAGAAGTTATTGTACCTCTGTGATGGATGCATATGCATATTCATGCTTCTTGTTGCTGTTAATCTAATATTCGTGGAATTCATTATCAACAAAGGAAACCCCGACGATTTAAATGACGACGTTCTGGCACGCACGAAACATTCACTTCGTGCACAGCTGCCCAACATCCGAGCTCCGGCGACGCCTTCAAAGTCTTTGTCCTTATATACATTTCAATCGCAGTGTCAGTTCGGTCTTCTTTTATTTACCACACTCAAGAAAAAACTGGTAAAATCTGTCGTATATATATATATATATATATATATATATATTTACAATGTACTCGTTTATAATTGTGTGTAAGAACATTTTATACAATTTATTTTTTCTATTCTGTAGCATTGTAATAAACTAGTAATTTTTATACAAATCTTTGAACAGACCTTGATGATTATCTGCCAGGATTGAGCATATATGGAAAAATTTGATATGGAGGGAATGGAACCTTATAAGCACATCATAATTAAGTCCCTTGTGCAATGGCACACTTCTGCCAGAGCCCATATCACTTTTCAAAGCAGCCCTCAGTTCATTTTTGGGCACTTCTCGCAAAGCGCGCATCGCAAACATCTTTACCTCTTCGACCGAAGCGAGTCTCCGCCCCTTGACCAATTCGAAGTGTACCAAACTGCACGTTATATTAGTCGCAATCGATCAACTACTACTCGTGCACTGCCGCAGCTAGACAGCATATAGACTACGAATGCAAGAAAAGAAGTTGCCTAAATAGCACGGGGAGCCAGGAAAGTTAGGTTTCATTTAGACTCCAGTAATACTTTAAGATATACTCGATCACTGGAATGAGCTCTTGTTTTATTTCTGATGTGCCATTTCTACTAAGAGCACTTGAGAATTTTTGCACATCATATTAAAGTCTGCATGTTTCTTTACTTTGCCAGCATAGCTGCCATGTTTCCTTGTTTAAGCCGGAGAGCCTTTGAGAATTATTAAACGTTTACTCGCTTAGCGACAGAGGCTCGCTGTATGACAGCACCATTAATAATTTAGCTTCAGCCAATAGCAGTCTAGCATTTAATAGCAGACAAACTCCATGTGGGTTATGTCGAATAACGCTCACCTACAGGTGCGGAAAGTTTATCGTTGTTATTGTTGAACGTTTATTTGACCTGCCAGTTGTTCTGTTGTTCGAGAACAAGCTTTTTGTTACTAATTGTTGCACATTGTGGAAATACTAATGAGCCAGTTAAAACAAGAAATTTGTCTTATTGTTGTGAGAGCTATTGATTTATTTATTTATGGACGCTCTTCAACATCTCAGGTCATCAGCGTCCCATTCAACTCAGGGCGTGAAACGGCCGACAAATTTTGCTCAGAGGCCTCTTCTTTCAGGCTTGAGGTTCTTTATCGTGTCTTAAATGTACGACACGGGACCCACGGCTTTACTTCCCTTCCGAAGGAAGCCATACTTAGGATTTTTACGCCCGAAAAAATCCATCGGTCCTGGCGGGTTGTTGTGAGAGCTAAACAGATAAAATATACCTTTTCTGGAGATGTGTGTGTTGAAATTTTATAAATATCAGGTTAATATGTTTTAAAGAGGTTTTCATTGTTCCAGTCGGTGAATGAACAAAACACTCCATTATTTGTTGTAATAATGAGATATTCCTGAAATTCAGAGCAGTGTTTGATATGCCTAGCAAATGCTGTACATAACAATAGATAATACAGAATTCCTATTTTTAACCCCGACCATGGGCGAAATTTTAACTCGAAAAATATGATCTGAATAACACCTTTAATAATGATCTAAAGTTAAAAAATTAGAGGGTCAGAATGATCTAAAACTATAGATTTTTTAAATTGTAGAGGTCATATACAATGTTTATTAATAAACGACCTATGTCTCGGACAATATAGTGGTGGTGTAGTGGTTACCATATTTGCCTCCTATACCCAAGATCGCGGGTTCAAACCCGGCCAGGACCGATGGATTTTTTCGGGCGTAAAATCCTAAGTATGGCTTCCTTCGGAAGAGAAGTAAAGCCGTGGGTCCCGTGCCGTACATCTACGGCACGAAAAAGAACTTCAAGCCTGAAAGAGAGGCCTCTGAGCAAAATTTGTCGGCCGTTTCACGCCCTGATTTGAATGGGAGGCTGATGACCTGAGATGTTAAAGAGCGTCCATAAATAAAATCAATAAAAAAAAAAAAAAATCGGACAATATAAAGAATGAATGACATCATCAAAATCCGAACTTTCAAACATTTCACTTTATCATGTAGTACTAGATAGCCACTATATGTCTCTAAAGTAAACGCAAAACTTAGTGGTATATGAAAGCGTAGATGCAATAGTTGAGACGGCAGCGTTTCTTGTTTGCGCTCGAAAAAAAATATTTAAAATACAATTGCTAGAGTATTATAATCAGGTAGAGCTTGAGATTCTGAACATGTCCGCGCAGTTAGTGAGATATTCATCGTTGTCTCAAACTGGATATTCTCTACTCAAACAAAGCAAACTTTATGTGCTGTTGCCCTCTATTAGTATGCGAAACAAGTGACTCATCAATCCACCCGCGTACAGTAACATTTAAACATGCACTGCTACCTACACGTAAGTCAAGCCTATATTGAGATTTCAAAAGATTTTAATTATTCTGAACTGAACATTTTTAAATTCGGTATGCATATATAGGGTGATAACCAGTTACAGCTCTGCTCTTTTATTATCCCTAACCGTATTGGCAAGTGCAATTATTATGTTATTAACTGACCGAAACCAACTCTTCCCACCAGCTGCAGAAGTTTCTATTTTTATATCAGAAGACCTCTTCTGATTCTTTGGGCACTGGTATGCTATTTTAAGACTCTTTTATTGTGTTTCTGGATCTTTTATTTGAATTATTTGACATTCTGTTAAATGCTTATTATGAATAATGTTGCTTCTGGGGGTTGAAAATGTCGGGGAAATAGTATTTATATTGTAGCATAGAGACGGGTAGTATTTAGAAGTGACGGTTGGGGAATTGTACGAGAAGAAAATTTAGCCTCTATAAAATAATCAACGTAATGAAAGGAACTGAAATGGGAGTTTTTGTGTATTTTTTTTTTATTTTAATCTGCAATGCTATTTCCTGATGACTTAATGCAATATCAGAGCATAATATTCCGGATTACTTTTAATTATTCTTTTTTTTTCGTTTATCAATACAATTTAAATTTTACAGATTTTAAAACTACAATACTGTTACTGTAACTAAAACTTCAATTCAATAAAAAAACCAGCTCTAACTCTTATTTAAGCCTACAGTTGCTATTGGTACACAGTAATAATACATTATTACATTTCACTTATATTTCAATCAACCTATTTTTTAAATATCTTTACTTTTACAATTATGTATACCTTTTATTTATTATTTGAATTATTATTTGTTATTATTTTTAAAATCTTAATTTCTGTTGAATGTTTGACATCCCGGCTGCGCCCCACCAGAATTCCAGGGAACAGGCACGGACCTGGACGTCAATGAGGTTGCTGCGGTCTCAAGGAGCAGATATGCGTCAATGGCGTGTTGATAATGCAGTATCTTTGCTTCTTCTTTCTCCCTCTTTTACTTTATTTCTTATATTTTCCTCCGCTTGTTCTCGGTCTACTTCTTCTCTCATCTGCTTCCTTTTCCGCTCGTAGACTACTATTATTCTCTTCTTCTGTTAATTCTGCTACGTTCTTATGATTAATTTTGGGCGTTACGTTCGTCATCTTCTTGTTTTTGGACTTATTCTTCTTGAACATATTTTCTTTCTTTTCCTTGATCCTCTTGGATCTTCTAGGAGAGTGTACGATTTCTGACAGTTGGATTTTCCTCTCTTATTTGAATTTATTGATACGCCTAAAACATTTATTATTCTATTTTTATATCTGATGTTACTCAGGTTCTTAGAACCAGTTAATAAAATATAAAAATAAAGTACTTGGCGTCAAAACTCATTTTAAATAAAAACATTGCTGATGAAATGGGAGAGCGAAAATTTATGGAAACGGAATACCCCAGTATTAGCCTAAGCGACATAGGAAAACCACGACCCCAAGAGATTTGAACCTGGACCTCCCGAACGCCTGAGCTTTGCTCGTTAGCAATTAAAGTTATATCTTATTTAAACTCTTAAACTTCACAGAAATACAAAATAAAACAAACATCTAATATAATGTACTTTACCTTGCATAAAATATTGTATAACAAACTGACTTATAAAAAGACAACCGGCAACTTCATCATTCATAATGAATTTGCAACCAGTTTGAGAGTTCAAGTGTGGTTATAAATCGATGAAATTGAAGTTCTGTAATAGAGTAATCCATAACGGATGATAAAGGCATGCTGTTTGCCACCCACCGAGCGTCTGGCTTTGGTTACCTGCATGCAGAGAACAAGATACATCCACCAATGGTAAAAAGTTAACCCGCTTATTAGAGTCGCTCCAGCCACACACCAAATAACAAATTACAAAAAATTTCTGATTCTGTTTTTAATTTAACAGTAATTGGGCAGTTACAGGCAGTTGTTTTGTGGGACGTCACTCGCGTGATTTATGCGGCCATTTCGCTCTTTGGGAGGAACAAGAGTGAGGCCTTGTAGTTTTCGTATTCTGAGCGAAGAAAGATTCGTTTTTCGGCTTTATGGACCATCAGTCCTTGCCAACCGCTGAAAGGAAATCGTTAAAAGTTGGTGTGTTTCGCCGTCCAGGAGAAGGAATAAACACGGGCAGGGAGGGAGGCCCAAGAAGGCAGAACAGCTAATTAGTTCGCCGAAGTAATCAGAACTATGTAATTAGGTAGCGGGAAATCGTGAAGACGCCCCAGAATAATGTTCCTCTGTGTGTATGTGTGAAAAGGAGAAAGATGCGATATATAGAGCAAAGTTGTCGCTCCTGTCAGCCCAACTTGTGGAGAAGAACAGCCCCCCCTCTCTCCTTCAACAGCCCTCGGGATTCAGGAAACAAAAGTTTGTAGGAAAAGAAACTCATTATTATTTCTTTGGGTGTACGCCAGTATCAAGGCACGTGTTTTGCACCTTTGACCTTGTAAAGTCAAGCACCAGATGCAACACGCGTTGTTTCCCAAGGTAGCAATGTCATTTTATAACATAAAGAGTGTGTAACATATGTTCAGTAGGCTGAAAACTGTTTGATTTTTTGTCAAAAAATATTTACTTGTCATAAATTAGAAAACTTTTGGCTAAAATTCATAATGAAGGCCCTAACTCCTGTCAGTTTTAAAAAAATATCACCCCCAATTAAAAAATTATAATCACAATATCTGCACATTACCATACTGCTGAATGTCCTCAGGCTGTTACATTAGTGTATAGTGGTATTGTGGGTGATACGTTCTGCTACCTAAGCATTTGTAAACATATACGAGGAAGGTCCATAAGTTTCCGCCCTAACCATTTTCTAGGTATGATAAAGAAAAAACTGTATTTCACTTTTCAATATAGATACCCTTTATTGCAAATCACATATTGGAATAATCATTTCAACCCCCCCCCCCCAAATAGTCAGAAGTCTTGTCTGCAAAATGGGCATAAACACTTCTTCGTCACACTTGAATTTCCTTCCTCGAAGATCCATCTTGAGTTTTGAGAAGAGGTCAGTCACTGGGAGCTACATCTGGGCTGTAGGCTGGATGGATGGTCGATCTCCTTGAAGCCACGTTTCTTCACAGCTTTCGTTGCAAAAAGAACTGTGTGCACAAGCACGTTGTCGTGAAGAAGACACACACCACCACTGAGCATTCTTCACATTTTCTCTTTGATGGAAGCACGTAGCTGTGCAGTAGACCAGTATAGTACTCCTCATTTACTGTGGTGTTCCTCCCCTTGAAGTCAATGAAGAGGATTTCTTCACAGTCCCTAAAGATGGCGGCAATGATCTTCATGGCTGACTGAGTGACCTTGGCCTTTAGAGGCGGTGCTTCGTCAGATTTAGGCCACTTCATTGATTCTCTTTTGGACAAGGGATCTTAGTAGAGGACCATAGTTTCATCTCCTGTAACAATGGTTCGCAGAACTTCTCTCTCGTTGCCACGGCAGAGCTTCAAAAATGCCTGACAACAGATGACTCATTAGTGCTTTTGGACTGAAGAATGAAGTCTAAGCGCGCATTTTGCACTAACCTCATTCATGTTCAAATGTTGGTGAACAATTCGAAGGACTGTTGTTTTAGAAAGGCCCACCCAACGTTGGTGCTATTTCTGTAACTTTGAGCCGTCGGTCTTTCATAATTTTTCTTTCTACAAGAGCGATGTTTTCGGGAGTGGTCACCTCCAACGGACGAATTGCACGCTCTTTGTCTTCAATGCTTTCTGGATGCATTCGAAAAAGTTAGGCCCATTCTTTTACGGTATAATATTAGGGTGATGCTTCTCCATATACACCGTCCATTCGCTGTTTAATTTCATTTGGAGTAATCCTTTTGTGAAGAACTTAATAACAGCTCTATGTTGCACTTTGAAGATTACACACTTTTCTATACATAGCCTTCTTTATGCTTAACAGATAAGGCTTTTGTGAAGGTGATAATCCTTATCGACGAGTTATGGACCTACCCTCGTATATCTATGTATGTTGAACACTACTTTTGTGTGACTAGAATGCCATGCGGTCAGTGCCACGTGGTTAATGTTTATATTAAGACCGGCTCTAAAAATGAACGTAGTATAGCACATAGATTATAATGTACGGACATATTTTGTAAACGAGAAATCAAGTAAACTGCAGTAGCGGTGTTTGAAAATGACATTCTTAATCACAAAATTATTCTTGTATATTTTTTTAGTGTGTACGTGTTGAAATTGTTTTATGTTGCATTGGTTTCATCATCGATCAAGAACTTGTTTTAGAGTCTTATAAGGGGGTGGCCATTATGGACACTTTTTAATGTCACTCCATGTATCGTCCCTTGGTCTCTGGCTACAAATGCTGAATCAGTCAAGGACAAATGATGGTTCTTTGTTTCTTAATCTTGGCAATTGTGGCTTCGAGGGCCCAAATAGCACAAATCTTTGAATATCCCTACTGGTGTATAATTGTGGTGACACTGATGACTGCCTTACCAAGTAGAAGAGTCAGTTGCGGATCGCCAGCACGTCCTGTCAGAGCACTGTGCGCCACTATGCATTATCATTGAGACTGTATCAAACTTCTACCTTTTTACGGAACGACTACAGTGTTTTGATCACATTTCCTAAACACTTCTGAAAGTCGGCGATGGTTCTATTGATTGAATTATTGCTCTTTGTTTATATTGCCGAGTAAATTTTAACTCCATCTTTTTCTAGGATAAATTACGTTAACAAAACAAGTTGCTTGACATATTAATCAAGTCGAAACAGTCGAAAAGACGTATTCCAAGAAAGAGATGAGTATGCAAGGTTTTAAATGCCAAATCTGCATTGTTTGCGTTAGCTCTGTATGAATGTAAATATGTATAGAAACATACGTTTGGTTAATATGTATCTTTCTTTGACGTTTCTTCACTGTGAAGATCACGCAATGCAGTACTGTGTGCATAAGTTGTACAAATAGATCGATATGTCTGTGCATTTTAATGTCCTTTGTAAGTTGCGTTGGTGCTGGTGTTTGTCTCGAGTAGGATCAATATTGTATTGGGATAGTGTAAGAAGGAATTGCGAAAGACGCAACAAGACTATGACGGTTAAGGATAATGCAGCTGTGCGAAAGAGCCTGAGCGATCTATAAAAATTAGTAGAAAAACCCCCAAATTACAACACCTGTTACTGGCTGCATATTCATTCCTCTAGAACGGCTCTATCCAACGCGACGTCCGCTCGTGTCACCTGCGATGCCTTTTTATGGCGCTCTTCGCAACTAATGTCAGAATTAAATTTTAATTAACATTTGAAAACTTAATTTTTTTCATTTTAATAAAAATTATTAATTTTCGTTTTAAAAGCACCGTGCTCAAGCTTAAGAAGTTTGTTATAGTGCCATTTATTCTGCAAAACAGGTCGTTCCTTATGATTCACTTTATTGCAGTGACATACCAACCATGACAGAATTTCACCAAGACGACATTAGAACACCCAATTTGCCCTCAAAGTAATTTTAATCCACAAACAATGAACAAACGATTTATAACGTCTTACAAAAGGAATGTTCTTGCTTTAAGACGAACTTTCAGTATTACTTATGAGTTTTTGAAATACATTTTGAATGTTTTTGTTGTGATAAATTGTACATTCAACGTGTTTTAAGTGTTTTTTCATTACTTTTTAACTTTAAATTATTCATTTATTAATCGGTTATATTTTAAGCATAACTTTTCTTGAATTGGCAAAGAAATAATAGCTTAAACAGTGAATGAGAAGACCAGCATTGCTTTATTGGAAACAAAGGAAAGCCCTACGTTTATTGTGTTTTAATTTAATGGTGTTTAACGTCCGTTTTTACTACTGAGGCACCACAGGCGGTAGACATTGATGATAATGAGGTAATGTGATAAAGTGGGAAGGAATTTTTTTGAGGAAGGAAGCGTTCCAGGCCTAAGTTTAGGGTATCTTCCCGGCATTTGCCAATTACGAGGACTGAGAAAAACCTGAAAAAAACCCAGTCAAGGAGGACGGTCCTGGTGGGATTCGAACTGCAGACCTCCAGCTCACGAGTCTGCGCCTTAATGACCTTGGCCATCCGTGGCGGTCATTGTGTAATGCTAGGGTGGAGTATTGTTTTGCCACCTTTTTCGGTGAGAAATATAATTGCATATATTTTTTAATTTTCGATGAATTGTCATTATAATCATTATTTTTATTGTTGTAAAGCAGTAATGTCGAAGTAATGGAAGCGTAGCCTGGCGCCCGTGTACTTATCATGTAAATGTGCCTGGGTAGAAACGAACGTTGAATGGACCTACTAAAATCACTGCAATTCGCTAAAAATTACGGTTAAATAAAAAAGAAGTTCACAAATGAATTGTATTTTTACTTTAGTAAATTTTATTTTTAAATTTTGATACGGTTATCTACTTATTTGTCTAAGTAATCAGTGCTGATAGGAACAGTAGTGTAACCCACTATCTACACGTAATAAAAGCTGCACAGGACAAGGAAAGAAAGATAAGAACCAACTTATGAATTGTATGCTTTCTAAATTTCGAAAATTATATTATGTGATGTATAAGCCTTAACGTTTAATTTCTTCACAGTATATTTTGAAAGTGTTTCTTAATTTATATCTTCGGATATGAATTTCTGTATATTTTTCATGAACATTTCAGGAAATGTCATCAGCCAATAATCGTCAAAATGAGATATTAGTTAAGAGTAAATAGTTTTCAATTATAAACTTTTCAATGCATAATTATTACTCACCTTTCGTCTCGGCGCATAAGCGCCTACCATGAGGGAGGTTTCAATCACCAAGGAAATTTTAAAATACAGTTATTTCCTGACAGAAGGCAGAGAGATAGATGGTAGGCTCATCGTCTCCAACACCATATGATAAAGAATTGAGAAATACCGAACGTTTTAATTCAGGTATGGAGTTCTTTAACGTGCCCTTAAATCTACTACGTGAGACCCAGGCGTTCCTGGATGACTTGCGTAGCAGATTTTTACGCCTTGAAAAAAATATCCGTCGGGTTTGAACCTGCGAGCCTTGGGGTCCATAACAGACTGCTCTGCTTCCAGACCACAAAGTTTCAATACAGCATGTCCTTAAAAGAAGAGGAAAAAACTTCTTTAATCGTTGGTATCAGAACTAGCACTTCCTCAAGCCATTGTTCGGGGCTGTCACCTGTAGGGACACACACTGAATGAGTTGCCAGTTCAATGTCAGGTCTTCCTCCAAGACATAATAAACATAGAAAGACGCAGACACATATATACAGATAGAACAAAAATAAAGGATGAAATGGAAGGTGAATCCATAATAACCTGACATTTACCATTTCTAAAAATAGGTTCATAAAAACCTCAGTTAATTTAGTCGACTGCAGGATTTGAACCAAGGATCTCCAAAATACGAGTTACAGCCTGAGCTGATTAAGTACAAATGTAAATAAAAAATTTAAAAAATCATACCTACCATGTATTTTAGTTTAGTCTAACATTAAAACAATATAAAACGTATTAGAAATGATCTTAACTACAATACTATATAACTCTGATTTAAAAACTATAAATATTCTAGCGTTTGTAGCATAAACACATAAAATATATATAAAATAAGAGATAATTAAGATAGAGACAAATTTTATATGCGGTGCGTCTTGAAATATATATATCAGGTGTCAATTAAATTGGTTGAAAATTTTAGATTCTAAATAGTTCCCTCACGTTTCGCCTTAAAGTACAATAACTTTTTCAACCAGCATCCAGGTAATAACTTTAATTTTAATTTTTTATTTGAGTTAAATTTTTAGGACGAAACTTAGTTTAAACATATAATAATATTTATTGTTTTTAAAGTATACCTATGTTTACTGCAGCGGCAATACTACCTTTTTACTAATCTCGAGGTGAAGGATTTAATATCCAGACGCTAGCAATATTTTGGTGATACGTGTGCAAGTTACTCAACTAATGAGAGTGACATTCATATGTGCCGTGCACCTCGATGGTTTTGTTGCTCTGCAAGCATTCCACATTTTCCCTGGGATCACACTCAATAACGATCTCTGATTCATCTTCATTAGTGATGAAGGGGTTGTCCTCCGCGACTCTCTGTATTGAAGGCGTTTCCCTCTTTGAAATCTCTCTGCAGCTCTTTCTTTCATCGTCTGCAAGCGCCGTTGAAATCACCCAACCCACGTTTGTTGCTTTATTTGTAAGTTTGGAATCATTAAGCAAACAAGATTGGATCACACTTGAGGGTGGATCTGTTATTAACAAGCGACAGTTAACAAACTAAGCCTAC
Organism: Metallyticus violacea; assembly: GCA_030762175.1. Classification (NCBI taxonomy): domain Eukaryota; kingdom Metazoa; phylum Arthropoda; class Insecta; order Mantodea; family Metallyticidae; genus Metallyticus; species Metallyticus violacea. The sequence goes on along the minus strand of CM060841.1, from coordinate 61,282,006 downwards.
TCTAATCCTGTGTATAATCTCGTGATTCATATCGGCCTCCAGTAAGAAAACCACTATTGACTTACTGAAATTAATTAGAAATATATGAAGCGCAAAGCAAACCCCCACTTGTTTGTGTTAAAACCATTAAAATACATTTACTTATATAAGAACAGTCTGAGAAGATTGCCCTTAGAGGGTCATGCAGTTTATAAGAAAATCGTTTTTATTATGGTACCTCTATTTTAAACATTTATTTGTAATATCCAGTCATCGCCGAAGGAATTTAGTTATTGTTGTTGTGCTCATGTAACGATTTTTGCAAATTTTCTTCAAATCTCTATCGATCCTAATTACTAGCAGCGAAAATGAAAATGGGGGAGGAAAAAAATACACTATGTGTATGTGTGTGTGTGTGTGTGTGTGTGTGTGTGTGTGTGTGTGTGTGTGTGTGTGTGTGTGTGTGTGTGTGTTAACACTCTAGCTATCACAATTTTTGTTTTTCTCAACAAAAGTCAGAACATAGCCATCAATTAATAAACGATTCGTCGAGCTCGTTAACCAGCAAAATTGGGCAATTAGAGATTTAAATTAAAACGAAACTTTTTTTTAAAAAAAACATTGAAAAATCGCTCTATCGGCCGCAATTTTTTTCCAAACCAAACCCCGGTATATTTCAATAAAAGGAATTAATAAAAATAGTTTCTCAAAATCAGAGCAACTCGGATTAAAGGAAACTCAGTGTATGCTATTGAAATAAAACAATAAAAATAGTCTCTGAAAATTAGAGAACTCGGACATTTCGGAGTCTGGGTATACATGGAAACCAAAATTTAAATACGTTCTTGCGTTATTTTCTCTGTTGTTTTAAATTAAAAAGACAAATTAATTGAGCGTATAAACTATTTATAACGCTGCATATGTTTTATATTTAACAAAAGCTTCATTGTGAATATAGAAAATGTGAAATATTAATCTAATATGTATTTGAGAATTATATTTGTATGTAAGAGCGCTCTGTAATAACCTTCAGAAAACGTTTGCGATGCATGTTTTTACTACAGTAACATTTAAATTAAATTTCAAAGTCAATGAAAATTGATGGAACTTAGATTGTTTATTGTTGTTTGGGTATATTTGCTTAGTATGTTGTAATTGCTTTTAAATAATAACCTGTTTTAGTTTTATTGAATCATATGAACATCTTTTGAAATACACAATGTAATTGGAAACTTTCTGTTATTTTTCTCTGTTTTAGTGAATGTAAAGATATCAAGGACTCAGTTCGTAAACATGATTGCATTAAAAAGGTTTAAAAGTACCCACACAGTATAGCTTTGTCTATCAGTGCTCATATATTTTGTTTAAATAATAGTGTACCATTAATTTTTGTGGTTTAATCTCAATATTAACTAATTCTACAAACGTGGTTTGTCTTTTCTAATATAAATTGCTATAGAATACAAGAATTCTAATTTTGTTCCCTTAGTACCACACATTAATGCCATAACTTATTTCATTAATTAATAAGGTGAAACTTTGGATTTTATAAGTTATTCAAGTTGCTGAGGAATTCGCTTAGTTTACGCAGCTCCTGCTTTACTTCCCCCTCCCCCCCAGTTTTCTAGGCCACACATGTTGTTGTCGGTATTTCATAAATTTGACAAAATAAAGACTCGTGCAGTGATAAAATTCTTTGTAAAAATGATAATGAAATAAAGAAAAGAAAATTGCAATATCGACTTCTAATTCTGTATTCTGTATGAGATAATCAGATTAATAAAGAAACAAATATCAAATGTATAAATCGAATGTTAAAAACACAGATTTATATGGTGCAATACATCGTGCCATTTAATTTAATTATATAGTTATAAAGGTATTTTGTAATTGGCTTTCAGAAATTGTTGATATATTGTAAAACTGATAATAATAATAATAATAATAATAATAATAATAATAATAATAATAATAATAATAATAATATCTTCAAAAGAGTAAAAACATAACTGAGTATATTATGTCACTCAAATTTTAATCCAAGTAGATGATAAAATTCATAGAAAATATGCGGGAATGGGAATGAATTAATGAATTGTATTTAACGCCAATTTTTGCTACAGAGGAACCACAGGTGATGGACACTGATGATACATGAGTTAAAATGATATATTGGGAAAGAATTTATTTTTTAAGGAAGGAATCGTTTACAGGTCTAAGTTTAGGGTACCTTCTCAACATTTGTCATTTATGAGGATTGGAAAAAAATTGAAAAAAAAAAAAAAAACTCAGTCAGGGAGAACGGTCCTGATGGGAATCGAACCTCAGATCTCCCGCTCACGAGTTCGCGCCTTCAGCCATCCGTGGCGGTGTTTGCCGATGGTGGAGGGGAACACGAAGGTAATGCACCTTTTGACAAAAGTGTTTAGGGATTAGGTGCTTTCAAGTTGAATAGTTGGTGCATCCGTCCTTTTCCTTAGGTTTGGATTAATGGGAAGCTGAAATTCTTCCTCAAATCAAGAGGCAATTGCAGCTGTAGGGTATTTTGTGGACCTTCCGAAAAACCGCTTTAGAAAGTATATGAACATCGCTTAAATAAATATATTGTGTTTATGGTGGATTGTGTTGAAACATATAATTTAATGTTCAAGTTAAAAACTCATCTCTTAATGAATTTTCTTCCAACTGCTCTCATAGCATGTTAGATTTTGAAAACTTTATTTCCAAGTTACCTAAACTATTTTAACATCTCTTGTATATTATTTTTAATTTTCTTATCTTCAAGGCGGTTTCTATTTTAGATACTGAGTGTATCATTAAAATGTATTTGTTAAATTTCATAATGTTTGAAATACTTTTTCGTTAAAATAACTCACAATTAAATTCTCGTAGATAAGTAATGTGTGATATGGGTTTATTAATTGTTTAATACTATAACAGTCAAATCTTCCACTGAAATGTTAACTTTCCATCACTATTTGAAACAAATCGAACATGAAACATTTCGTTAAAAAAGCAACTAAACACTTCCCCCACCAAATATTAAGGGCTATACATATAATAATAACTACCCGTGTATTCTTATTGGGCAATTTTTTTTCTTAAAGGGCCAACTTTTTAAATTCGGAAATAATAAAATTAGCTAAGTTATTCGCTAGGGTTAAGTTTACGAAATAGCTGGCCGAGGATAATTTCGAATGCCATTTCTGCACTCTTGTCATTGCAAACGTTTCGATAAAAAATAAAAATGTTACACAACAAATGAAATGGGAAGGACCTAGAAGATGACATTGTTATGCTTAAGTAATTCGAAAGGAGAGCAATAGATTAGAACGCTGGCATTTGGAGAAAAACCTTCGGGCAGCCATCTGGGAAGACGGTTTAAAGCTGGAGAGATAGCTGGGAATCCACTACAGAAAAAAGTTTATTGGTAGGAATAACTCGTAAACTAAATAGATTGTAAGAACTCAAAGAGGGAGGAAGAAGAGGGGGGGGGGAATTCTCGATTTGTTGGATGAGTCATTATCTCATGAGAGAGTGTTGTTTGTGCGTCAATTTTAGCCATTTCTTCTTAAATTCATCTTTCAGCTGTCCAACAACGGTACATAATAGGGGCTTCCTGTTTTTGTTTTACCCTTTTCCAAGTACAATTATACATTGAGGACATCCCTCACACCTTTCCAGCCGAAAAAAAAAAAACTGTCTCATCATCTTAGCAACTGCAGCTGCTTCGATTTAGGTATGTAGATGCTGATTTCAAGTTTTGTCTACGGTCACGAATTATCGCAAAAATTCTCAAATATCGTTTCCTGATCGTTTTTTGTTCCACAATCAACAGTCGCGTCACCAACAGTGCACACAGCTTTTTTGCACATTCAATTTTTTGTTGAAAACTTTCAGTTAAGATACTAATAACTTCAGCTATCTCGGGATGTCTTCCATCACACGGATAGGGATTACTCAAGTTTCAGACATTTTATTCGTCAGATTCTAGGCTCAAATTCTGCAGCTTACCATCCTTGCATTTCCTCAGTCCATTATTGGAAAGGCAAATGTAGGGTTGGATTGGGAGGGACAAAGGAGAAGTTTTCATACGTGCTCAACAGCTGGCCGTTTGTGCTATCCCCCCCCAAAGGAGAAACCTCCGATACGGAGGGGTGAACTTGGTGGCCAGGTTTCACGAGCACACGCACGCCGGCAGGACCTCCGTCCAAGGAATTCAGGCCGCTTCCACACGCTAGACACCGGGCACAAGCCACCGCCACACCGCACCCAGCATCAGCCCACCCGGCCCGGTACTTACGACCCCAGAGAACCAATGAAACGAAAGGAGGTGAAATTGGAGAACGGAACTTTTTGGAAAGGCAATGTCTGTCCCTGCATTCGCGTAAGCTATCAAGGGAAAACACAAAAGCTGAAGGTTAGGATGGTCGACCTCAACGAATTTCAACCGGAACCTCACGACTGTGAGCCCCAAGCACTACTGTGAGTCGTCTTCATTGTACCTCAATGAGTAATTGCTTCTTTATATCTTCAAATCGGCCCTGACATTGAACTGACCACCCATTCAGGGAGTTCTTCCAGAGATTAGCTGCTCAACAGGCCACAGACCGAGCATTGGCTAGTAAGTTCCTAATACAACAATATAGTAAATAAATATATTCTATTATGACAACAAATTTTATTAGTGGCATTTTTCATGGTAACCCAGTGAGCGGGCTTCATCTTCGGTGCAGGTACGGATACTTTAAACTGAATTAATCAGAAATAATTTCTCAGCATTGATGCAGAACACCCTTAAGGACTTTTATAACTGCTGAAACGTTACAAGATTGCAACAATGATACAATTAAACAAAATTTCTCCCAATTATTGTACATTGGACTCTTGTATATCGACACGTGTAGGAAACAGACGGCTCAATGCTTAGAGAGAAGTAATCTCAAGTTTTTATAGAGACATATTCTGATGTTAACGTATTTTAAGAAAGCACAGCCATTGCGCTCGCCAACTCTGAAGAAATGAGGCAGCATTAAATAAGACATTGTCAGAAAGTTGTCTTTAATTGTAGATCAGGTAGGGTTGAAACACTAAACATTGTTGTCGGTGTCTGTACCTACGTTCTGATAATGACAGATTCCCGACTTCCATGTAAGGCGAACTGAACGAGAAAGTCAGTTCTATAATAAAGAATAAAAATAGTTTGATTTAATTTGTAGCCCTTCTAAACGTAGAGCAGAATACCTCATCGTTACTTTAAAAGCTAAAGCTAAATGATGATGATGATGATGATGATGATGATGATGATGATGTTGTTAGGTCATTTTTAATGACGAATGACCAACCGGTTAGCACTGAACAACTTGAATTTCCAGGTACTGGCATTATACAGCTCTTCTCTTTTGTTTTTTGCCACTGTAAACAGCACTAAGCGTTTTTCTGTTTCTCTCTTTGATGACCGCTACTTGGTATATGTGCTAATGTTAGACATCGACCAGTATCTGAGTTATATTGTGGACTGAAAGTGGCTCATTCACTTGTATCAGTACACACAACCTGTTTGTCGAGTTGCATAAGATCTGAAGCAGGTTCGTCGTTTTCTTCTCCAGTTTTTCGGTTACATTGAACATGCTCTGAAATCAAACCCAGATTAAATCTGCAATGCAGCGTTAAGGCGACCAAGAACACTAAACGAAATATAATATTGCACTAACCTTATTCATGTTTAAATGTTGATGAATAATTCGAAGGGCTGTTGTTTTAGAAAGTTGCTGCTATTTCTGTAACTTTGAGTTGCCGATCTTCCATAATTTCTCTTTCCCAAGGGCCGACCTGCAGGCACTTCGTCTTCAATGTTTTCTAGACCCATTCGAAAAACTTTGTCTCGTTCTTTTACATAGAATATGAGGGGGATGCTTCCGCTGTTTAATTTCATTTGTATTTAAGTGCTACATTTGTGAAGAAACGCCATTTTGAACATGTCACAATCTTCTGCACATAGCCTTTTTATGCAACTATATCTGAACAACTGAACACAGCGGAGCAGAAATTACAGCTGCAATTATTTACTACACAGTTAAGGCATGACAGCAGATAAGGGTTTTGTGAAGGCGATAGCCCTTATCGGCGAGGCCGGAAACTTATGGACCTACCCTGGTAGGTACTGAATGAAAACAACAATCGATTACAAGTATGTTGCTAGAGCACTAAGATGAAATTATTGAAATTGCTGGATGATGCTACTTAAATTGTTTCTAATATGTATATAGAATGCAGATGTTCCACCTTTCTTAAAGATAATAAATATGGTGTAGAGATATGATAGACAAAATAAAAACGCAATCTGTTGATGTAGTACAAAACGATCTTTGTATATGTTGTAAGGTTTAAAAAGGAGAGTAATTTTTCGAAAAAGTGTCCAGAAGTGCCACTACCTTAGCGAGTTCGAACCTATAATCCCTGTGTGTAAGGTGAATGTGGTTTAAAGAGCGAATGAAGATATTACAGCAGTTTAAAGCCAGCAAAAAAGAAGGCAACATTTATGAAGGACTAAAACTCATCTGAGAAGTTGTTTCTGGAATGCCTTTTGATCAGATATCGTTAATTCCGTTCCATCTTCAGCGAGAGAGATGCCAGAGTCGCGATAGCTACCTTTTGAACTGAAAAAGAGATATGAAAGCTTTTAGTTCGGCTGTTCACTTTCTGCCCGCCTTCTCTCTATCATATTTTCCTGTTTATACGTGAAGATTGCGGTGCTATTGCTTTTCATAGACACCGACCGATTCGTGTAAATGTAAAGCGGAAAATACTGCACGAGGAGTGTGTGGAGCTTGTCCGTCTGTATTGGATCGTTCTCTTCTCCTTTTGCGCTTGCTGCCGACGCGGTTAAACATTCTCCTTGATACTTGTAACCGTTGACTATAAAAATAAATGGGATAGACAGAGGTGATTAATTTTTTTACTGCCCTCACTTCGGCAAGGTATGGTATAGACTGCAGTCATAGGACGTTAAATGAGAATTTTGTTACATTTCTTAATTTCATGCTTCGCACTAGAAAGTCTTGCACGAAAAAAAAAATTGCAGTCGGAAAGAATCTGCCGCTTTGTATAAAGCGGTTGTTAAAGGACAATAAAAATTTTTATAGAGGACTTAAAAACTGCTCGGCCTTTTGTAAAGCAGTTGTTAAGATGGAATAAGATCGTTTATGGCTTGATATTTCAATTTTGCGCCAGCAGCAGGGTAACAGGTTCGAGTTTCATTTCGAAATAATGCATCTTCTAGACAGCGGAAACGAACAATGCTCACCATATTTCCGTGCAATGCCTCAAATGTCCCTTCTTTTTCGCCGCAACATATTAAGCCACAGGGAAATACATTTTGCGATTGTGTTGCTTGGTAAATATCGGGTCATACAATAATCTGATGACCGACGCGACTGTGAGTATTGCATCGGTCGATAAGCAATCGCTCAAGGCCAGCTGGCCAACACTACTGCCGTCGGAGATCAAAACTCTAGAAGGGTAGTCTAATAAATGCACATAAAATTATGTGCTTATCCATGTTATTCAAAAAATATATATATATATATATATATATATATATATATATATATTATTTTGAATGATGCTTAACTGTCGTTTTTATTACTGAGGCACCACAGGCCGGATACTGATGAAACGAAATATTGGGAAAGGATTTTTTTTTAAGGAAAGAAACGTTTCAGGCCTAAGTTTTAGGGTAACTCCCCAGCATTTGCCATTTATGAGGACTGAGGAAAACCTGAAGGGAAAAAAAAACCTCAGTCAGGGAGGACGGCCCTGGCGGGATTCCAACCCCATATCCCCGCTCACGAGTCCGCGCCTTAACGACCTCGGCCACCCATGGTAGGACACTCACACAAAAGATGCTGTAACTGCGTGCCTTTATTTCCCACACATTTCTATCATCTGCGCATGAAATTACCCTTTATTCTCTTTTATTTTCTTTAAGAGATTAAATTTATTCCTTAACGGATGTTATACTTTAGTTCGTCTAAAATGTGTGGATATACTCATTTATGAATCATATTAGGTTTGGAACTGAGAATTTCTCTCCAAATTTAGGGTGAATGAAAAATCTTGCGCTATGGGACAACCCCGTTATTAAAATAGGTACCGAAAAAGAAAAAAAGGGGGGAGATTATTGGCAATACATATTTTTATATCATGTACTTGAATCGCACCATTCAGGCTAATTATAGCAATTATCAAAAAATGAAAAGACACTTAAAGGGCAGTGTTAATAACATTGGCAGTTCGTGTCCTCTGTAGAAGAGTGGGCCATGGTCATATCCAAATGACTTGGGCGAAGGTTTTTTTTTATCAAGATTTATAGTTCCCTGCGACATTCTCTCATAACTGCAGCGCATGTTATAAACTTTTGGTTTATAAGAAACTCTTCTAATTCAACTGTTAAAGTACGGATTAAATTCCATTAATATTAAATAGTGTACTAGAAAACACAAATAACTGAAAAGAAACTTGACGTTCAGACACTACTAACGGGGTTGTTCTATGGCACAAGACTTTTGAATCATCCTGTATAATAAATATTTATCTCCTTTGCCGCTAGAGTAAAGAAGCATATTTCGTGTGATACAGTGAGGTTATTTAGGTACGGGACAGAAACAATAAATTGATAAGGAACTTTATAGACGTTCGAGGCCTATATTAAGAATACATTCCCGGCAATTTTCATTGATGAGTACTAAGGAAAACCCCGAAAAACCTGAGCCAGAGAGTACGATACTTGCGGTATACGAATTGTAGGCCTTCCTGTCATAAATCCGTACCTTAGGGACCCCTGCAATCCTGTAGCTGTAACTTTCATTTGATTGTTTTATTTACGGACGCTCTTTAACATCTCAGGTCATAAGCGTCCCATTCAATTCAGGACGTGAAACGGCCAATAAATTTTGCTCAGAGACTTCTGTTTCAGGTTTGAGTTCTTATACGTGCCGTAAATTTACGATACGGAAATCCACGGCTTTACTTCCCTTCCGAGGTAAGCCATACTTAATTATGATTTTTAGGCCCAAAAATTCATCGATCTTGGCCGACATTAAACCCGCGATCTGGGGTCTACGGAGCAAGTATGGTTACCATAGACTACAGGATCGACGGTGTATGTAACAATGATGATGAAACGCATGGTAGAATGTGAGTTAATTTTTAAAAGCATTTACTGAGAAAAAAAAAATAATAATTATCTTAAGGGAGTGTGTGTACTGTGGACTTATAATTTTGAGTAAAATATTCTGAGACGCTTCATAAATTTTAAAGATGTATGACTATAGAATTTCTCTAAAATTTTGTTAAATATTTTGCTCAGTATTAATATACCTTTTAGCATTATATAAGTTCTCATATGTATATTTTGTATTTTTCATAAACTTTTTAGATCGGGAGGAGAATTTTATGCCTTAAAAGCATCGAACATCACTTTACATATCATTTTCGTAATAACCACCGCCCGTCTATAGATTGCATTGCCATAGGATGTTAGATACTGCCAAACGTTAGGAGCACTTCTTAAGTAACTGCCTTTGTCCTGATATAATTTTCATTCTAGCACCACCACCACCACCACCAAACTTTCTATCTGCTCTATTGTATTGTTAGTGGTTTTCGTGTTATGTTTTATTAGTGCATTTATTTTCACTGTCATGATTTACATAGTTTTATATATAAAAGTGTATAAATTGCCATTGTTAGTGTTTATTATATTTATTATTGTGTTGTTTTTATCTTTTTTAATGCATGTTTAGGTATTGACACATCTCTTTCACATAGGTTTACTGATTGTTATATTGTCACTGAAACTTAGTTTATTATTATTATTATTATTATTATTATTATTATTATTATTATTATTATTATAGGGGAAGACCTAATGGTCTTAATTCTGTCGGAATAAATAAATAAATAAATAAATTACTCCAAAACTATTATGAAAATAAAGCCTGAAGATAACGCCCTGCATTCTAACTTTCTTTACGCTGCGTGTCTAAAACTTAAAATTCGTATAAACAAAAGAAACAAAAGAAAATTACTTATAAATCCCAGTATTGCTATAGCTTTGTTATTCCGTGTATATTTTGCGCGGTCCTTTGAGGATATCATAAAAGATACTAGACGATTGGGTATGGAGACATTTAATATACTAATTATACACCCTGTCCCTAGAAAAATGTTTCATAAGGAAAACCCGGAAGTTAGGCAAAATGCCTAACTATTTGGGTGGATATATTTAAAAGTCAGAAATTAACTCGTTTCCGTACTTTTGGGGTCAGGAGGGCTAGTTTTTATTGTGCCCATTTTGTCTGTTTTAAGGTTCAAACCCTTTTTTTGCTTGTTTTGGATCGTTCCGAATTTTTTCTGCACAATTTATATTATTTCAATATATCGACGTTGAAAAAAATTAAATGACATTTTCATTCCACAAAATCACCTATTGGGAATCTTGTTATACATTTATTTCTTTTCAAGCAATTCAATACGTTCTCCTCAGCCCATTCACTTAAGATCTGTAAATAGCAGAACCTTCATTAGTGAAAGAAATACGTGGTTATCTGGGGCATACGAATACCAGGAAATACAGAGAGTGAGGGAAATACTGTATATTTGAATAGTCCTGGCGAATGACCTTGTATCGATCTGTGCGAGACAATTCTAGGAAATTTGTAGGGGGGGGCAACTTCACAACTGCTTAAGTGTAACAAACAATTGCAAACGAGAAAGATGAGAGTGGCACAGCTGTGCAATAAACCGTTCTACAATGTGTTCAGTACGGAAGTAAGATAGATGCTAATCTGATTCCCATATAAACGTTTAAACTGAAATGAACTCGACTAGAAACCATTGTGCATCTTTTGGTCATTCGCCAGGACTATTCAAAACTACTTTACTTTGTCTTGATCAACATTTCCATGATATCCTGGAAGGTGAATGTTCTGCTGTAACTGATAGTTTGTTTTAAATACGTTGCAATCACTTCAGTAGAAGTAGAACGTTCTTTTTCCACGATGAAAAATGTTCTTTGTGACAAGCGGCTGACTAAGACAGTTGATACCTTGAAATTAATCTTGTTTTTGGTTGTAGCAAAGAAAAGTAAGCTTAAGTACGTTAATTATGTAATAGAGAAGTTAGTAAGCATCTTAAATGCCTATTTTTATTATTAATAAGTGATATTACTCTCTGTTTTCACTTTGAATAAATGCTTGTTTTAATTATATTACTGTCTATTTTCAACATTTTAAGTGTCTTTTTGCCTTCCTTTTTTATCCAAAATAAATACCTGAATTCCCGGGCTCTAGTCATGAGTATTACAAGCAAAAGCATTTATTCATACCAAAGCTTGCAAAACATGAAATTGCTCAAACCCATTGTAAACAAGGCTTGAGATAATATCTGTAATTATCATTGAAAGTGCTCAAGATACGGTATCTATAATTATGAATCGGACATTACGCAAAAATGTGCATAATATGCAAGATTCCATTAAAATTAGTAAAACCGTTAAAGGTGTCGGCACTAGGCCGTGAAGTTTTTTCTCCCTTCCCCCCAACCAACTAAAATACGACTAATAATTGTTCACAGTTTCGAACTCATAACCTAAAGGCGGAAGCGTTTATTTCGGCATTATCCTGTTCACTGAAGCCGCTCAGGTTATCCTTGTATTGCAAGCGGGAATCAGATATGAAGCTCTCTACTGAATGAGAAGCGTTTTCCTTAAACTGTTATCTCAGATCGTTTTATTGTTGTCTCGGTAAAATGGTTATCTTCTTTTATAAATGGTTAGCCACTCTCCCCTCTCTGTTGTGATTAAGGCTTCTGACTTCTTTCATAGCGCGCACTAGAACTCGTTCGGCTCGATTCGACTTGGTCGGTCGGTGTATGAGAAGCTGGCTGGATGATCGTGACATTGGCTTTGAGGCAGACGCGCGCGAGAGAGGGCATTGACTAGGCGAGGCTGTCTCGCAGAGATCCTTAGCCATGATTTGCCTATTTTTAGTTACGTCACTGCTGAACTGCAGTAATTGAAAATAATGGAAAGAAGGCGTGCTGGGTGCTCAAGCTCCGCAAATGTTTTGGGAAAGCAGACAGCGGCTGATGCATGAGACAAACCTCTGTCGACTGTCAGCAGTGTCTTAGTTGATATGTCTGGCATCTACTCAAAACAACTTTACTTTCTTTAGGGACCAAGTCTTCAAGACCTTACATTTTTATTCTATGTAAATAGGGACCTAGAAAACAAAGATATTTAAAAATTATTTTTGTTATTTGAAAACTAGAATTTAAATATATTTTTTGCATACTTTTACCTACCAAAAGAAAATCCCTTTTCAAAAAGAGATCTTGAAAGCAGAAATATTCAAAAAATTATTTTTGTTACTATGAAAATTTTCACTTAAATCTATTTTTCCATAATTCTACATAACACAAAAAGAAAATGCATTATAAAAATTAAGAAATATTTTCTTTAATATAACTTTCAAACAGGGAGCTAGAAAAGCTATTTTGAAAATTTGAATTTGAATCAATTTTCTATAACTTTATCTACCAAAACAAAATGCATTGTAAAATTATGATATATTATAATTTATTTAAACAATGACTTATTTCATCTTAGAATGTATAAAAATATACAACCGCTGTCAAAAGGAAAATAATTTATATCTAGTTAATAAGAAAAATATATTTAGAATAAAAGTATGGTATATTTTAATTTATTTAAACAATAACTTATTTTATTTTAGAATGTATAAAAATATACAACCACTGTCAAAAAGAAAATATTTTATATCTAGTTAGTAAGAAAAATATATTTAGAATAATAAACCGAAATACTAAAATCTGGTACACGATATTTGGAAAAATTGAGTAACCTAGAGTCATCTGTCACTTGACTCATCTATAATGATTGTGTGCCTGCAGTGTTTCATTTTATTGTGTTTTTTATAACTGCGCAATATTAAATACACTTTATATATATACACACACACACACACACACACACACAACCGTAAATATGATATACACCCCTAAATAGCTTTAAATATAAAGTAAGAGGAAAAATTGTCAATAGCCCTTTTTAATCATAATTGTTTTAAATGTATTTGTTTCTTATTAATGTCTTGGACTTGGTAATAAAAGAGTAGAAAATTGTTGGCTAACTTTAGGGCGCCGCCAAGAGTTTTAGTGTTTGTGTTTAGGTGTTAATAATTGTAACCGTAGGTGTTTGGTTTTAAGTGCAAATTCTTTTTCTGCAAGTGTCTGTGTAATAAATAGCACACCTGGTCAAAATACCAATGGGATTGATGGCGTATAAATATATTTGTAATGATTCATCAATACACATTACTACTGCTATTTTTTCTATTTCGTAATATCATTTTAAAAATTTATGGGTGTCTTCAAAAGCTTCATAGCTATGATTGTAATGATAGTAAAATAGTATTTTCATCAAAAGAAAAAAGAAAAATAGGAATTGTTATTTAAATGTAATAAGTTTTGAAAAAAAAAACGTTGCTAATATTTATTATTTCAAGAAAGAATAATTTTATAATTAAACTTTTAGTAAATAGTGACATTAATAATATTTACTCGTAATTTCATTTTCTTCTGAGCAATATGCACTTTATAAACTCTCGTATGCACAGTCGTTTATCATTTCCACATAATCATAACAAGAAAAAAAGACAAAATAACAGCAACTTTAAATTATTTATTTGAAACATTGATTTACTGCTCGTATTTGTATTAAAACAGAATAAATATTTATAACTAACAATAAAATCACGAATAAAAATAAATTACTGCGTAAGATTGCAGCACTGGATAGGCTTTCATGCAGCTACAGGCATGCGTTAAAAATTCCTAAGTGACCGAGAGAGGAGCGATTTATTCATTGTCGTCCACATCGGAAATTGAGGATGGGGTTCACGTAATGACTATGGCACCTGCCATCAGCAGGTAGTACCCGAACGGGCGCGGGCCATCGCTCCCATTCATCATTGCCCCCCCCCCATTGAATCGATAGATGGGGAACAGCTGGACCGGTCGCTGCTGTGTGATGAATGCTGACCGATATTGAGAGAGGGTGAAGGGCCATTACCGACCGCCACGATCCTCCGACCTTTACCGCCGTTGCGAAATGTTTGCACTGACGCCTCTGTTTATAACTACCGTTGCAGATAAATTTCTGCAATTTATGCGCTTCACCCTTACAACCCGCCTTTTTGACAGTGAACAAAAGCCGTAACTCTGAACTGCCGAGGGTAATGATCAGATTGAGAAATTTATCCATTAAACTGGCCTTGCTCTAACTATTTTTAAGTGAAGATCGTTTTATTAAGTTACTTTTTTTTTTTTTGCATCAGCAATTGATCATAGTGTAATATGTTTTCAGTTCTATATAAAACATATAAATATCATTTTAACAGACGTAATTACAACTGAAGGATACATTGAAATAAGGGTCTCGTCCATATTTTATTTCTTTTTCAGGAGAAACATTCTAAATATTTATTTTTGTGTACAGCCTGTTGAATACTTTTTAATCTACTCATTTTACAAATTTTATCACACGTAAGATCACAAGAGGGCTTCAGGGTCTGAGAAAGCTCACACACTAGAGTATATTTATTAGGAATATTTCACGAATGAAATAATAATTTAAATATAATTCCTCTGAACTTGACTCACAAAATTGTAATAATAATAATTATTGTATATTTTTACGTAACCTTTTTGTCCTTCTAATGTTCTTCTTCCACCACTCCACATTAAGTTAGGCCTGATGAAGCAATTTGTTACTGCTCTGATTGTTTCAACTTTCTTGTTACAAAGTTCCCACAGAAAACTGAAGCTAAGATAGCAGCAGGTATTTTCAATGTACCCCAGATTCGTGAGCTTATGCAAGATGAGACCTTTCCTCAGTCGATGTCCGAGTTAGAGAGGTCAGCATGGTTGACATACAAAAAAGTGACATAAAACTTTCTTGGCATCAAGAAATCTGAGAACTATAAAGAAATTGTGGAGTAAATGTTATAACATTTTAGAAATGTAGGGTGTAGAATGAGTGCTACAGTGCATTTTCTCAACAGTCATGTTGACTACTGGGAATCTTGGTGCAAAGAGTGAAGAACAAGGTGAGCGATTTCATAAAGACATTAAAACAACGAAAACCTGCTATAGGCCATTAGGACGTGTAAATGATGGCTGGTTACTGTTGGTGTTTAAAAAGAGACACTAGTGATGGACATATCAGAAATTTAAATAAAATGATTTTTTTCTCCCTCTTAGAGAAAAAGTCTGAAAATTCTTAATTATTGACACACAGCTCTCTTTTTTCAATATATTAATTAATATTTAAGTTAAAACGAAACCTACAAAAACAGTTTGGTCTTAGCTACATATTTTAAAAATGAATAATATTTCATCAAAAATATAAGTACATTATTAAATCGTTTGTAATTTTGTTTAAAAACATAGTTCGATTGAGTAAAACAGAAAAAAAAAAAAAAAAATTATTTCGGGGCATGGGGGGGGGGCTAGTATAGTGATTTTAAATCAGAACGATATTTTTTAAATGCCCTGTAGCGGTTCTTAAGTACATGGTGAGCACTGACATGGGCCTATTGGAATGTCAAACTCTGTTGCGGCCATTGAGTGGTATTTATGGTGTATAGAAAGAGCGATAAATAATTGACAAAGGAGGGAGATAAATTGACACAAGACATGTCAGTTGACCCGTAATGGGTTTCCGCGAGTTCATATGCTAGACGTCCGTCCGGTCAGCGAAGAGCTCTGGCTACTCCTGGGACAGGATGTTGACGGATGGAAGCGACTCCCTGCGGCGTAAACAAGCGCACACCGACGGACAGGGCGAAACGAAAGGCAAGCCTGCCACCATCTCCATATTAGCGCCAAGACAACTCTCACCACTTACGCTTAGCTCGTTTCACATGCAAACGACGAAAAAAGTGCGCCCAGGGTGATAAATGAACGCTTGCACAAATAAAAGTGCTACAAAACGTTACATCAAGGCCCTGTGAGGATTATTCGCGTATCCTGTTGATTAGTTGCAAGAAAAACAGGAAGCATTATCATCAACGTCCACCCAAGGGACGGATTTCGGTTTGCTAAATGGAACGGAGGTGTTTCTCTTCAGGGAGATGATACCTCTGTCCCCTGTTCTTCCAGAAGGTGGACATTCCAGTTACACAGAAGTCTGAACAGAAACCAAACCTTATAGTCCGTATTAACATGATTAAAGTGAACAGAGTTGACTGGTATCTCGTTGAAGACGAAAGAATAGGAAAAATGGATGTAAATATTGTGCAGAAAGACAGTACTTTCATTTTGGTTGATCATTTCTCAGCATATGCTGGGGATAAACAGCTAATGAACGCATAAAATCAGCAGCGCCAGCTCGCGGCAGCATAAACCCGTGGTGTACAACTCAAATATGATAAATGCGGATCACAATCGTCTAGAATCTTGGTTACTATAATTAATACTTATACGTGCGTGGCGGAGCATACACAGCAGAAGCAGAGAACGAAAGAACGTAATAAAAATATTGCAGCAGCGCAACTATTTAAAAAAAAGTATTGGTTTTCGTTTGATTAAAGTCTGAAATCTGCAGGATGAAGGATATCTGTTTAGAAAACATTGTATACTTCCTATGTTTTGAAATCACAGTTTGATACAAATTTATATTGAAGTTGGTCTATTCAGGTTTTTAATTTTTATTTCCTCTTTCAGTGGTCACAAAGAAAAAGAGATTAGAAT
Source organism: Metallyticus violacea (assembly GCA_030762175.1). Lineage (NCBI taxonomy): Eukaryota > Metazoa > Arthropoda > Insecta > Mantodea > Metallyticidae > Metallyticus > Metallyticus violacea. The sequence continues at coordinate 61,265,191 of CM060841.1, read as the reverse complement.
GTAAGTTTTAGTGTAGAAATATGGCAACTTGATAATATAGGGTGGCGCAGGGTAACGGAAAAATTTGAATTAACTTAAATAGCACGAATAAACACAGGAAAAAAGTATTTATTGGTGGAAGTGCGTGTAAATATTGTGCCATTAACTATGTTATAATGAAAAAACGTCACTTGACATCTAAGATGATGTATTATCCACATATTGAATATCTTCATCGTTTATTTCTATTACATCATAGAAATAAATGGTAAGTATATTCAGTATATGGATGAATATATATGTCTAGGACGGCCCGTCTGATTTGACTATAAAATGGATAAAAAGATGGTGGCAATCTATTTTTTATTTTAATTTTTCCATAGAATTTTCATATAAATTTTGTATTGCTCTGGTTAAATATTTTAAACTTTCGGCACTTTGCAAATATTCCCACAGTTACCAAAGTTTTATATAGTGTTCACTTTCTAAAGCTGTGCTTCTATCAGTCGATTTATAAATTGGATGTTTTATTTCTTTATTAATATGTTTATCCCATAATATAGGATTAAAAAGCCTATATTGTAATTTTTCCTTTCTTCTTAAGTTCTCTAATTTCTGTACAACATTTTCCATCATTAGTAATTATAGCACCTAAATATTTATACAGAGTTTGCCAGAAAATGTATACACACTTCAAGCAAAGATAAAACTTTGTTAACATAACAAAACCGAATTCATACAAACAGAAAATGATGAGCACTAATCATCTTAGGCTTTTACAGTTACAACAGTTGCTCAATACCCCACCATCGGCATCGATGCATTTCTGAATATGTTGAACTACTGATTGAGCAATGTTTGCGAAATTGTCCTCAGCGATTGCAGCACATGCCGTTTCAATTTCTTCCCGAAGTGCTGCAGTGTAGCTGGTTTTCTGCGGTATACAGTACCACGAGTCTCGAATGCGTGCAATTGTTACTCGCGTTGGCGGCTCTATTCTGTACACACGTCTCCATTGCCTTTGAACTTCTACAACATTCTCGGTTTTCCAATACCACTTCAAAATTGCTTTCCGCTCTTCAAACGATAATCTTGGCTCCATTTAGTTGTAGCTACACTAGCATAACGTAATGTGAGTCACATCTGTTTACAGAACATCATACGATAATCTTGGCTTCATTTGTTCATTGTTTACTTACCTGTCACGTAGCAACGCTGTCTTAATGTATGTGAGTCACATGTGTTTACAGAACACCATACTACACATTACTTTTGTTTTTCGGTCCAACTTTCAAATATATTAAATAGATATCTACTCCTTTCTTTTCAAAGGGTAAATTTTGTTTTTCTCTCCCCATTACTATATAATTACATTTTCAGAATTAAACTTTAGGCCAGCTTTTTCATATTCTTCAATGAGCTTCCTACTATGTATGCTATCTTCATATTCTTCAGTCATTATTATTTGCTCAACTGCAAATTGCAAAGTATTAATACTCCTACCATCAACCTTGATTCCCATATCTCCATCTTGCTTCTTCCAGACCCTTGACGTGTCAAGATATATTTTGAACAATGTTGGAGATAAACAACGTCCCTGACGCAAGTCTTTGGTAACTTGGAACTCTGATGGCAATGCATTTTTTATTTTAATTTTTCCATAGAGTTTTCATATAAACTTTATTGCTCTGATTAAATATTTTAAACTTTCGGCACTTTGCAAATATTCCCGCAGTTTAGTGCATGGAATTAATGACATCTTTAGTATGGGAAAATTACTTGTGATCATCATTATTTAATACTTGGCGACGTTTGTAATTAAGCAAATCTTTATCTGGAAAAAAGTCTGACTTCCAAGTAGTTATTTTTAAGAGACATCTAATTTTTATTAATTTTCGGAAAATATAGTCAGCTGGACTCCTGACTTCAGTTACTGAATGGGTTTGGCAAGTGAAACCCTTCAGGCCCAGGTCGCAGGTAAAGCTTTTTGAATATTACTATTTTTATTTGTTTAGATTGTAGGTCACGAATGACAAACTGCAATAAGATTGTCACAGAAACAAAACATGTGAACTTGACTGAGAATGTTACAATTATGTCTGCTGTTGACATTATCTGCAAATGTTAATTATAACGAGACCTTGTTGATTACATTAGACGCTTACTGCATTTAGCTTCCTGTCTGGGAATTAACTGAGTTAATTGCGTATAATAATTAATTCCCATTCCACCTGCAGAGATGCGTTTTCCCACAGCTAAGTTAGAGAGAGAGAGTATGTGCCTGAAGTTAGCATACCCTGGAGCCATAATTATTATATTATTACTAATTCTGTGTTAACGCTTTCCGAAATTGCATTGCACAGATATTAAAAAAGTAACATGTATGCGCAGAATTTTGTATTGATAGTATTTTTATGACGGAAAAACTATTATAAAATGCATACGAAAGCAGAAGAAATTAATTCCAAATTCTTTTTTCGCATTTATTTAAATTAAAAATTTAAACCGATTGATTTTCTCAACATTTTAATACTGAAAATAAAAATAGGATCCATTTGAGTCGGTTTTACGAATAGTTTTACATTAGTAAAAAGTCCGTCACGCAGAAACTGCGTAAACTAAGCGAATTCCTCACCAAGTAGAGTAACTTTAAAAAAGAATATAAAATCCAAATCCAAACTGTGTGTGTCATGTCATTACATACCATGCGTTCCATTTATAGCCGGGCCCATAGATCGTGTATATGTATAGTTCGCTTGCACTGCAGTGATCTGGCTATTATTCCAGTAGCGCATTAGCGGTGAATGACCCGCTCAAGGCTACGTTTATCATCTGTGTAATACTGTGTCAGTTGCTGCCTTCTGTTCGAGCTGTAAAGACTAGAATTTGTTCATTGTGCATTTCAAAAGTGAAAGTTTATTCAAAGATGGGGGGGGGATTACATTAATTTATTTTTATTAGTGCACTGAAATGCCTGCCAAAAGTTTCAGGCTTGAACAAAGAATGCTTATGTACGATACATACGTAACAACCGAATCATGTAGAGAGGTGTAGACAATTTCAGGAGAAAATTCGTGGTATTTCAGTTCCAGGAAGAGAAACTGTTTGATGCCTGGTTAATAAGTTTATACAACGATATCGCTGAACGTTAAATCCAAGAAGCGGGGAGAGTCCTTACGGAAGAAAAAATTGACGAAATTGACGAACGGTGCCCAAAGAAGGCTCTAAGATGTGTTGCATAGTAAGTGAGTGTTTCAAAAACCTCTGTTCCTAGAGCTGCTAAACTTTTAAAATTGAAACCCTGCAGAGAGACTTACAACCCCGACGACGAAAATTTTCCGTAAATGGATTTTAAAACAATATCGTTGACGGTACAGTTGAGCACATTTAATAATGTTTTCAGAGCTATATTGCCTCACATAATAGGTATTGAGAGAATCCATATTTATTCATGAAGTTTCGTTGCATGTTGTAAAAATTGCTGTATGATGTGCTGTAACAGCAAAGATACCAGGAATATCTGAATGCAGATGTACACCAAGGTTAATAGTCATTATAGTGCATGTTACTATCATTCACGAGTAAGTTTTACAACGTCTTCATCTTCAGCCAACGCACGTTCTTGGCTGGTCAGCCATTTGACGCCATGTCAACGAGTACATCCGTGCTCGTTGAGTCTTCTCTTGAGTCACTCTGAAGTGCTGTACAGTGTAGAAGTTGATCAGCCGTTTCTTCCTCATTTGAGCAGAAGGTGCAGATCGGAGAGTGGACTACGCCGATTCTGTGCAAATATTTTTGTAGGTAATCGTGGCCACGGCCACTTTGTGGGGCAGATTGTTGGGGGTTGGTTTTGATATAATCGGTTCCCATCTTTTACCAACTGCTGCTCCCCTCCAGGAGTCAGCGACGATTTTCTTTACACTGTTTTGCATGCTTCCTTTGCCAATCTGTCAGGTTCTTCGTTTCCACTGATGTCGCAGTGACCAGGGACTCATTGAAAGTGAATCGTCTTCTTGTTGCAGCTCAGGGCAGCCCAATACTTGGAGTGCAGAGGTGGAATCAAACACGAAGACTACCTTTCGTTTGACATTCAGAGAAATCAGTCTATTGTTTTAGAATGAAAAACGCCCACAGTGCAATAGACAGTGCGTGAAGCACGCGTACGCGTTATCCGCGGCCCATCAATATAAGGAACACTCTTTAGATACAGACTTGAAGAACGAGATTCAATGTGAAAACAGATACTTGCAGAAAAGTGTTCACAATCGTGTTACAGGTAGAGAAATAGTTTAAAAAAATTAAGAGAGGCAAGATCTCTCAATGACTCCCCTCCCCCCAAAAAAGTGTTCCGCTCTGCCGTGTGAAGAGATTTTTTTAAATGGTGTATACGCCCGTTTTTACTACTGTGGCACCACAGACGGTGGGCACTGGTGATACATGAGATGAAATGATAAATGTAATAGAAATTTTTAGGAAGGAAACGTTCCAGGACTAAGTTCCTCCCCGGCATTTGCCAGTCATGAGGACTGAGGAAAGCCTGGAAAATATCGCAGTCAGGGAGAACGGTCCTGGTGGAATTCGAACCCCGGACCTCCCGCTCGCGAGTCCGCACCTTAACGACCTCGGCCACCCGTCGCGGTTTGTGAAGATATGAAATACAGGGATTTCCCACTCAGAACCGACAATATATTATCGTTTAGGGGATATTTTTCAACATTTCTTATTGTGCGAATTACTATTTACTATCACCAGTTTTAAATATAGGGCAATTTTATGCTGGCAGTAAAAATATAAATACTATATTTGGGTGTATGGCGACTATGTCTCTCTTTTTCCGGTAGCGGGGGCGCAAGCGTCCTGTAACCTTACTGTAGAAAGATGTTGAAGCATGTCGTATGAATGGAAGATTATTGGGAGACAAGAGCATTGGGCCTAGCTGAGAAGCTATAATAAACTTCCAGCCTCATAATTAAAGGAACAAAAAATGATGATAGCATTTTGTCTCTTGTAACATGTTTCAAAAGCTCTCAATTCATATTTACAACCTCATCACCACTGCTAATGAGTACATTGCAATGGATTGCAGCTATTGTATTCAGGTTTATGTGCAATAATATCACCACTGTGCTGTTTCATACTTGACTAACGCTGCCTCATCAGTTAGCGTTGTGCAATGTAAACGATTTACTGAAAAGATAGAGCTCAATGAACGAACAAAGAAATGAATACGCATGACAGACAGCCATTCACATAGCCGCAGGTAACAGGCTCTAATTTCTCTTCTTGCTTCACTTTAACCTCATAGTGTCATTACAGTGCCATTCACAAAGCATATAGCCATTAATTACTTTTTATGTGTCTATCTACATGATTACCAACCGTACTTCTGTACAGCCATCCGAAGAGAGTGAATGTTTCAGTATGCAAGAGAAATGTAAGTGAAGGAATCATGCATGGCATCTTCCCTGGCAGGGAATTTTGCAACAGATACGTTTAGGAAGCTTGTGGATAAATAGAGAATATCAAAACAGAGGATTCTGGGAAGAAATAAGCCTAAAATTGAAGGATATATTTGGTACTATGAGAAAAAAAAGATCACTGAGAGTTAGGAAAATAAAAACTATGTGAGGTAGAAAAAAACACAGAACAATGTGATAAATCAGATCGGTTTTGTTTGCATGGACTACAACTGGAGTTATTAGGATTAGGATATGATAAAGGTCCAATGTGTGGAGAAACAAATAGAAATTTCATTATTTATTATATTGTAGGAAAACAAAGTTTGGAGAGAACAGGCTTGGCATGAAAATGAAAGAATTTAAATGGGAAAATATTAATTAGAAAGATTTTAACCATAAAAGGAGATAAGAACATAAAAATGATAGGGCACTATTTGGGCAAAGTTAGAGAGAAATGGGTAAGATAGCGGGAAACATAACCTCAGAAGTACAATGGGTCAGATAAGTATAAACAAGGATAAGATAATACAGCAATAAATATGATTATCACCGATACACTAATAACCTGTAGTTGTTTGTATTGGGATCAGAATGTAAACAAGTAACTCTAGAAAGAAAATATCTAGAGGAGATAAGTAAGAGTAATATTATTTTATTTTATTTATATATTTTATTATGTAATGGATTGTTAATGTATGTATATTTGAGTATAGTATATTATGTACTTTGTTGAGATAAATTTCAATTTAAATAGAATGCCTGAACTCAAGTCTTCCGGATATTGCAGTAGGAAACTGCTGATGAGCCGAATACAAGGGTTCAGTAATCAGTTAAATAATCAAAACTAAATGACAATGTGACCAAGTCCTTGGTCTGTGATTAGAGTTGCTGACTGCTGTCCGAAAGGCCCAGATTGAATTAGTTTTCTAAGTTAGGGCGGTCTGTAACGGGTTCACCCAGCCTCATGAGGACAATTGGGGAGCTGCCTCATAGAGAGGTGGTTCTCTTCGATCACGCAAGCCGCGTAGTGGCGACCGGTGGGGTGCCGGCATGTTGCTCACACGCCCCCCCCTGCAATACTGCCCTATATCAATGAAGTCGTAAGACGAGGTAGAGGAAGCGGTGTCGCCGTGGCAGGCCAAGGCTCACCCCGGGCTGTAGCGCCAAATGAGAAGAAGAAATGCCATTTTCTTAGCTGATGTAATTTATAAAGTTATGAAACTAGCTACAAAGGAAGGGAGGAAAAATGTAAATTTAATTGAAATAATTCGTACTGCCATCCCTTCATGTATTGTCTGTTCTACTGCTATCCGTTTTTCTGTTTCCGAATTTTCTTCACTTATTCCGTCATTACCTACACTTGCATCGATCCACTTTTCCTCTCTTTTATTCTATTTTGCATACACTGTACTTGTTTGTTGACCGCTGTTTCTCTCAAACCTAGGTACATTTTCAAGATCGCTTCCAGTTATGTGCCAGTTGCTTGCTGACTGAGGAAAGGGGCAGCGTCAGTTGGCCGCCGTGTGAAAGTGCCCCACAACAGGTTATTCCGCTGCTCTGGGTCATTTCACAAGTAATTGCAAGCAGTATATCATAAGCATTGACCTTGTTTGGTCAGGCCTTTTAGGCGAAAAGACTCTTCTCGGTAAAAGTGAAAAGTAAAAGAATTTGCAGCGCAGAGCAGGGCGAGTTGTAATATGACAGGAAACTTTCCATGCCCCGCAAACATTCTCCTTCCATCATACGCGATAATTGAAAGTGATACGAAGCAAAGTAGTCGCAATTTATTATGGATATTATTCACTTACTAGTACTTATGTTGCATTATAGAGAGTGAGGAAAAAATATGTAAAATAATTTACGAGTAGAGAGGTGCTTTGAAAATGGACGCCTCAAGAATAGGAAGAAGGTTCGTTTTAGTGCTGCACCGTCAACTCAAAGCTATAGATGTGTTTTTGGAGGATCGAGTCAACTAAAACACAATAGCTTACTTTAAACAAACAATTCACTCTATCCAATAAATACCATTAGTTCAAGGTAGCACATGCCATATTAATGTTCCAGATAAGCCACCAAAGCAGTAAGACAACCAGCTCTTCATGCCATATCACATGTTTCAAACAACACTACAGCCCTCACAGTAATACGAAATTTCTTCTTTGTCTTCTGCAATGTAGTCGGTCCTGGTAGTGTAGTGGTAACCATACTTGCCTCCTAAACCCAAGATCGCGTGTTCAATCCCGACCAGGAGCGATGCAAAATTTCGGGCTTAAAAATCCTAAGTATGACTTCATTCGGAAGGTAAGTAAAGCCGTGGGTCCCATGTCGTAGATTTACAGCATGTAAAAGAACCTCAAACCTGAAAGAAGAAGCCTCTGAGCAAATTTTATTCGCCGTTTCACGCCCTGAATTGAATGGCACGCTGATGACCTCAGATGTTAAAGAACGTCCGTAAACAAATCAAATCAACAACAATCTTGTTCTCTGTCTTCCTACTTGTCGATCTCCTCTAGGTTTATGATTTAGTAAAAATGTTTGATATCCGTTCCTGTTTCATTCTTAATATATGCTGATACCAAATATTTTTATTTTCATTAATTTTTTCATTTAAATTATATATTCGAATTTCTTTATTTCTTTGTTTGTCTAAGAGTGTAAATCCAGCTACTGCCCTTAAAAATCTCATCTCTACGGTTTCTACCTTTTCCTGTCTGTCCTATTCATAGTCCAGTTTTCAATTCCGTATGTTGCCATCTATCATTACTTTGTAGAGTTTCTTTGTGTAGCTTTTGACGTTTTGTTCTTTAATGTTCTGCTTATTGATCCATTCATTTGTCTTAATTTATTTAATTTTATATTCTTCTAACTCCGTCTTACGACTTCATTGATAGAGGGCAGTATGGCGGGAGGGGGCTTGTGCATCAGCCCGCCAGAAACCCCGCAGGTCGTCTATAATGCTGCCTTCGTGATCGAAGAACGCCACCTCTCCATCAGGCAAATTCCTAATTGTCTTTATGAGACTGGGTGGACCATTAACTTAGAAACATTCCTAAGCAGGTACCGATAATCAAACCCGTGCCTCCCGGCCAGTAGTTCGCAACTTTCACCACTAGATCAAAAAAGTGTCACATTAAAACCTAGCTAATTAAAACTAGAGACTTGTGCTATTATTTCTTCTTTAATTACTATCTTAAATACGAAATTTAATAAATTGAAATTCAAATACAGTAATAATTCATAAAAGAGTTCTGAACGCTTTTTACCACTTCATTCTTGTGGCTTGTGGTTAGAGTGAGGTGCAGGCTGCTTAAGACCGCGTTTTCGACATTGGTTGAAATTTGTATGGTTATGACTCACGTCACATCGCAACGTAGCTATGCAGTTTATCAGTACCGGTGCCTGTAGCGCTATGTAGAAGAGTCTGAGACCATTCTGTATTACTTTCAAATTACTACATTATTTTTTCTCATTTTTCTTATTTCATTTTTTATATTTTAATGAAAAAATTATATATTTGTTCTTATATTTTATTGTTTATTTGCTCTAGTCTTAACTACATTCTTTTACGTTCTAGGGTGTTTCATTTCTGATTATGTTATATAATTGCAGTCCCCATTTCTTATATTCTGTGTACAAAAAGTGGAACAACTATTTTCTTAAAGAATTTTAGATATGGTTTTCCTTCATATTATTTTTTTATTTTTAGTGTATTTGAGGATGTGGCTCGAATAAGCACATATAACGAATTATTGTTTAATTGAGGTGCAAATAATGTAAATTTTCAGAAACATACCACCTCATAGTATTTACATTTTGAAAACTCTCGGATAGACATAATAATTCTAAATGAAACGGGATTAGAAAAATAGTATCTTATTGTCAATGCCTAAGAATAAACGATATTGTCATATCATTTGCTCGTCTTTCTTCTTCTTCTTCTTCTTCTTCTTCTTCTTCTTATTATTATTATTATTATTATTATTATTATTCTTACAGTACATACGAGCATGGAAGAAAAAGAGGGAAATCTATCTGCTGGTGTGAAAGCAAAATTTCCCTGTCAGCTGGAAAGGTTCTCTATACAGTTTTATGGGAGCCCAAGGTATTTTGTTCATCAATTTTCTTCCTAAACTTCGAATAGTGAATGCGAGCATCTAGTTGAGACAAATCATGCTTATTGGCGAAAAAATAGTCAATAACCGATTTGAGAAGTTCTCCAAGATAACGCCCGTCTGCATACAGCTATTTTAAAACAGGGAAAGCTCAAAGAAATGTACTGGATAACATTGCAACATCCTCCCTGTAGTCTAGAATGTACGCTTTTCAAATGTTTGAACCGTTAAAAGAAGCATTGGGAGGTCGGCAATTCGACAGTGACCTAGGATGGAAGCATCGTGTGCAACTGCTATATATAATCCTAATCCCATTTTTTTTGATAACGAGATTAAGAATTATTCTTCCGCTAAGAAAAATGTGTTTGTAAACTGGGAAATTATGTAGAAAAATGAAATATATCTCTTTGTTAAATTGTGTCAATATATTAGGAAAAATATCTGGTTCATAGATTCTTCCCTTATTGCATATAATTCCCCCTCTCTATCATATACTTGGAATAAAAAATATACAGAACTCTTAATAAGTTGCCTACATTTGGAATAGTGCTTTTAATATGGCATCACTTGTAAGTGGTGAATTGTATATTTAAAAAATAATTATAATTGCTTTTATGCCACATCAAGTGAATTTTGAAAGACATAGTAGGTATTTACGTTTCACTTCATTAAAGTATTACACTGAAGTTGCCTAAAGCCTGCATTATTTACGCAACTCATCGGATTTCCTGTTGAAGGCGATGACGGGCCTTGAGATGCCCAAGAGAGTTTAACGCTGGGTTCTGGCCTCTCACTTCCGAATTGAATCTCGCAATCCAACATTTATGACAGCGGTTACTCCATCCTTCAACTGTCAGGCGTTGTTTCGGACGGCCTGCGTTGCAAGCTGGCCTCCAGCCCGCGGCTATCACGCTACATTCCTCCAGACAAGATGGTGGAGAGCAAGTCGACCAACACCGTGGGCGTCGAGGCTCCTACTTCGATGCTTGTTGGCCACTTTTGCTTCTAGAGTCTTTGGTGGTTCATTTCAGATTAACTTAGTCTTAACAATTAGTCTTAACAATTTGCTTTTCTTCCTTTTTCCCTTCCTCCTAGTCTTCATACCAATATATTATGAAAAACTTATTAATATATTCACTTCTATTCCTATTTCTCGTAATCTCTTCCTCGTCCTCATCATCCTTTTTCTCCTCGTCGTTAATCTATCATTTTTCTCATCACATCTCCCTTCTCTTCTAATTTTTCACTTTTTATTTCTCTCATTCTATAATTTCTTGTGTACTCTTCTTTTATTTCCTCATTATGGTCAGCTGCCCACTTATCTGCCTATTCATCTTCCTCGTGTTGCTGTGCCTCTTTTTATTTTCTTCGTTCGTTTCTTTGCTTCTATTGTTTTATCTTCTTCCACTCTCGTTTCCATCAAATCTGTATATAGCTCTTTAGTAACTGATTCTATTTCTTCTTTCTTTTTCTTCTAGTCGCTCATAATTACCCCCCCCCCTGAATTTCCTGTTTTCCTCTTCTATGCTTTCTAGTGTTCATATTACCTTCTCTTCTTCTTTTAATATTTTTTGCCTTCTCCAACTTTTCGGTTTCATTTTCTATTTCAATCAGTTCCCTCACTTTATCTTCCCTCTAGTTCTCGTAATCTCTTCTTCGTCTTCATCATCTTCCCTCTTTATCATTATTATCGTTCTATCTTCTTTTCTCATTCTATCTCTCTATTCCTATTCTACTTATCTTTCTTTTCGTTCCCCTACATTTTCTGTTCTGTTTCTGTTCTTCTTGCTTTCATGTGTTCATTATTGCCAGCATACTCTTTGTCTACTCATTCATTTTCCTCGTTCTACTTCCTTTGTTTCTTTACTTTTATCTTCTATTGTTGGTCCTGTTCTATTCTAATATGTATTTAAATTCTGTTTATAAACTTTTCGTTTTGTTTACAGGCGCTAAGGAATTAGTTGTTTTTAAGATATTTAAGATAAATATTGAATAATATTGATAAATATAAGTCCACAGTAAATGAAAATGTTATAAATTAATCTAGCGTTTAAACTGTAGCATTTCCCCGGAAAAATCCTGGAAGGGAAAAAAAATCGTTCACATAGCCGAGAATAAAAGAAGAAGAAGAGAGAGAATTGTAAATTTTCCCCTGACAGGAATTGGTGAATTAAAACACAGTATACTGCCGAGATAGCTTTCTCTCTGCAGACAGAGGTTTAATTTATTGGTTGGGATTTGGTTGTTGGAGAGGTCCCCCAGCTAGTGAATGCAGAAGCGTCTGGGTTGACGCCTCCCAGTGCTCAACAAGATTGGACCATTGGAAGGATACCGGTAGACCGTGACAATGGGGTTGTACTTCGTGACCCATCCCCTTACTCCGCGGACCGTGACTGGTTCGGCTAAATAGAGCACACAGCTTTACTGAACTGACCGCCCGCAAAGTAAACTTCGAGATAACTGTCCCTCATCAAGACCAGGTGGCCCAGGAACTTCAACTTCCTTGTTCCTGTTCACATACCTTGAAGATAACCGAAATAGAGTCACGCTTTTGCTGTTTCAGATGTTTGATTGGGCCATTATTGACATTCAGTAATAAAGCTCTTACGAAACATTGCAACCGTAGAACTGCAGTCTCATCAACAGCTAAAGTAAGGAACAGATTGTCAGTCGTCAGTTAGGGACCTGCTAATTGGACTGGGGTTTGACACGCTTATCATTAGACGTGATTTTTTTTTTTTTGATTTCTTTATTTAAGGACACTCTTTAACATCGCAGGTCATCAGCGTCCCATTCTAATCAGGGCGTGAAACTGCCGACAAATTTTGCTCAGAGGTCTCTTCTTTCAGGCTTGAAGGTTCTTTATCGTGGGTAGGAAGCCATACTTACGATTTTTACACCCGAAAAAATCCATCGGTCTTGGCCGGGTTTGAACCCGCGACCTTGGGTTTAGAAGGCAAGTATGGCTACCACTACACCACCAGGACCGACATCAGACGTGAGAATAAATGCCAAATGATTTCTTCTTTACTACAAGTCTTCAGAAATTCATCAATTTAACAGTGCAGACAAAGCGGACAAAAAGGTTAAAAAGTTGTTCTTCTAAAATCTATTAAAACGGGCATAATGATCCGTTTTGATTGTAATTATAACATATCCCCAAGACTTTATTTATCTCTTGGTTTGTTGATTGGTAAAGTTTAATGACAGCCTATGTTGATCTATATGTCATGTAAGTAATACCTAACCACAACTATTCTACAACTTATTTGCTTTATAATAAGTGGTCTGCTAGATGCGTAAACCATTAATATCACTCTAATTCTAATCTTTATCTAAGACATAAAGGAATTACATAGCATAGACTTTTATAGAAATAAAAATATTATATCGGGGCTAAGTGGGTAAATACTGTGTAATAGTACATTACAGAATAATTGTAAAAGAAGTAACTGATGTTACAGAAATAAAAAAGCCCCAGAAGCAATAAGTGGCGGAGATTAAAAAAATAAATAAATAAAGCTGTAATTATAATTTGCAAATTTTCGAGAAAGTTTATAATGGACACAAGAACACTATTGAAACAATCCACTTCAATTCATGAACTTTCCTGTAAATTTGCAATTTATATATTAAAAGTTCACGTAGAGTCTTTTAATAATATCGATTAGCAAGTCGAATTGCCAACGCAAGGGCTCCCACGATACCACCGATATCTGCCAACCTGAACTGACGGTGCTGCAATAGTTCGGTACTGTTTATTAAATATATTTAGATATTTACCCTCAATGGGTTAGATGCTCTTTTTCTGTGACATGCAGGATGGCTCATATAAAGCATCACAAGCAATATCTCAATAAATGAATCGATAATACCAAATGTGGACTTTTATCTAAATTTATTGCAGAAAAGTATTTTCTTAATAGTGGGCAAAATCTAATTGGACCCTCTTGTGGGCCTCCGGGAGGGTAACTTCAGAATTTTAATTGGTATGAAGTTTACTCTATAGATATTTAAATACTCATCAACAAATTAAGCAATTTTTGTGTAAAAAAGCATTTCTGTTATTAAATCTAGAGCAGTTATAGGGATTTAAGTATATACTTTTTAGGCGAAAGATAAAATATTAATAAATTATGTCTTTAGTTTACATTACGTGGTCCAAATAAATTCCACCGGTATCTAAACATTTTAAAACTCTTTCTGATATTTTCTTAACATTTTCTAACATGCTTGTAATGTTAGTGCGTATTCGATGTCTTTTGTGGAAGGTGTTGTAGGCATATTTTTTTTTATTGTTGTCCCATAATGTGCATGGACAAGTGAACGCGGTGGCCATACAACAGGCCCAGGCACGCTCAATACATTTCTCGTGGAATTTGTTAATAATTCACATATGTTTTTGTGATATGTGGCGCCGCTCCATCTTGCTGGTACCACATTTTTTTTTCAGACGGACGTTTTCCAAGAGTGTAGGCGAATTCGTTCTTTATCCTTTCTTTCCAGTGATTCCTTTTCGGATTCTAGGTGCTGTTTGAAGCGCCCTATAACCTCTAGATGTATATTTTTGAAAGAAAGCTGTTTAATTTTTTGAAAACTATATAAACACACATACACGTTAACCTCCTTAGCTCCATAAGGGTGCCCACTTAAATTTTGTCCATGGCGTTATGAAAGCAATCATTTAGAAAAAGTATTTCGTTTTATTGGCCCATTTAAGATATATTGGCTTGTAACGCTATAATTCACATCTGCTTCAAGAAACTATCATTCACTACTTTCTCTGCACTAATTTCTATTCAAATTAAGTTATTCCAGTGAGGTTAAGGAATAGTTGCACACACAGTACTCCAGAAATGGAAATTACAAGCTTTTAAGTCTACAGCATAAATCGTTGCTAATAGTTCTGCGGCCAAATGTGCAGCGCAGTTCCGTTAGGGGTTCAGTAGTTTTGTAGGAAGGTGTGAGTTATATGTTACAAAAATTGGACAACATATTCTGTCAATAAGGTTTTTTCCAGGTTTTCTCAACACTCGCCACTGGCAAATGCCGGAGAGGTACCTTAAAGTTGGCCTAGAACAGTTGCTCTCCAATTCTTTTACCAGTTTATCATTTTGTCTTATGTTGTTATTAGCCTATGATACCATAGTAGCTAAAACGGAGGTAAAACACTATTTATGGAAGAAGGGTGAGTATCGAATTTAGAATTTAGTTTTTAATACGTGTAAGTAGTATTTAATTTATACAATGGTCAAGAGTTGGAGCACCGTGAGTATACAGAAGGAAAAGCCGACGGCAGCACGTGCTGGCCGACCGGCTAACGAGCCGATACTTTTAAAAGCGTCTCTCTGTTCTATTACGTAGTGGATTATTATGCATTGAGTTTTAAGTTTACTTTCATAATGTACTGCAAGACTATTGCGCTCAAATTGTTCAATCCAGCCTTTCTTCTATCTTTAGATTTATATCCTAACATGATAAATGAAACCTGTCATAAGGCATACGTTTTAAGCGTTCAGTAATTCAGTAATTTGTTTGCTCTGTACGTTCAATGGTTTCTTATCCTTTCTAGATGTGTTCACTCCTGTAACAGATCTTAAAATCTCATTTCTTAATGCCTGAATTATGCTTTTTGTCTTCCCAGTGAATATCCAATAACAATTAGTTACTGACTTCATGTTGTAAAATTTGAGCTCCGTTCAATTTTAATTTTGTTTAAATTTTTTGTAATGGTACCCCAGATTTTATTAAATGTTTGTATTTTACGTTCAGCATCTCTTTATACTAGATACGATGGACGTATGGATGGTCCGAGGCGGAGGATATTTTCGGTACTTGAGCCTTGCTCATAGCCGGCTGGCTCTTTGTACCTTCGCCCCAAACGGAGGCACTTCCATGAGGAAGGGCAGAGGGAGGGAGGCACCGGGTATCTAGGATTAACGGAGGTAACTGCGCGGACACAGATGAAGTCGATAGAACACCCCAAAAGCGGGAGATCCCCTCAGAAGGCTCTCCTCCATTTCGGCCTCCGGGGCAGAAATCTTTCCCAGGCGCAAGCCACTGTCACACCGCGCCTGTTCACCTTGCTGTGGTACTTTCGACACTATAACAGAACTAACGGAGTGGAATTTAACTATTCATCACAGCATTCGCCTACGTGACCAGGGAAAGCAAACCAAGGTCAGGATGACCGGGAATTGAACTCAGGACTTCTAAGCGTTACCATCTGAGGCACTCCGCTTAATTCACAGGGAAAATACACGAGAGCTCAAATAATTTAATTTCGCTACAATTATTTCTAATTTTGACTTTATCTTTGTAAACCACTAAATTTAAAAATGCATTTTAGTGTCATTTCCAACTTTAAATTATAATCAAAGTTCGGCAAAGGTTGCAACTTTTGATTATTTTTGCGCTCTCAGAGGGTTGGAATCGTAGGCGTGGTCCCTTTGGTTCTCTCTTCAAATTTCTTATACATAAGCGTTTTCCGGTCATAGCGTTGTCTCAGTTTCCATTACCACTACGTTCTTGACATCTGCCCAAGTTGAACTTTTGTTGAAGAGAGATGGGCTTCATTTTACATAGAACGGTGATCAAATTTCATTGAGTAAATCAGCATAAAGCATAAGGAAACTCGAGAAAAACACACGGTGAACAGCAAATAGAGGAATTGACCTCAGGCTGGTTCGTGAAGACAATGACTGTTATTCCATCGAGTTAACAATCCTCCAATTCGATTAATCGATATTGGTATCGTGCGACGTAGAAGGGGTCACGGCCGTACCGTAATCTGATTCGAAGTAGGCCTAGAAACGGTTCTGTGATCGTGTGACAGTGGACCGCCCGTCGTGCAGTATTTGTCCAAGCGAGAACCCCCCTCCGTAGCTCGCCAAATAAAAAAAGAGTTTAAAAAAAAAAAAAAAAGCAAGAGGCCGGGGGAAGCGTAGCCGTGGACAATGAACATGATCCGGCAAGCTGGTCCGCCTCAGTTTGGGAAGACAGGGCTTCCTTCCTCCAACAGAGAGGGTTTCAAATTGCAATAGCTTCACTTAGGGACGCCCGACTAAGAAGACATACTGTGTTACTGGGACTCCAGGGCACTGCGGTCTAAACTATTTCTTGTAATTAAAGTTGAGAATATTTAGACAAACATCTGTGACTATCAGGAAGAAACAATAACAAAAGTATTTTTTCTTTCAAAATTTCATTATAAAACCCAGTAATTTAAGCAACCTCCATATAAACTATTTAAACACCCACTTTTCAAGACTTTTTTCACACTATCAACTCCTTTGTATGCTGCTTTTCACAAAAGAACTAACATTTACACGTAGTATGTAAAACGTTTTCAGTAAACCTTAACTTGCTTTTTCATATATAAAATTATTTAAAGTAATATTAAAACTCTGAAATTCCGACAATAAAACCACATTGGGGAATTTTAAATATTGTTTGGGCAGGTAGGAAGAAATGATTGGTGGGCAACAGTATACAATTATCTATTCACTCTTAGAGCTACCCATAACGTCAACAAAAATAATGTATCCTTCCGCAATTCGCGCCTGAAACACTGTCCATTTATCAGAAATACGTGACAAGTATAAGCGACGTAATGCCAAGAGATCGGTAAATTGTGAGGTTAGGTTTACTACCTCCTTTATTGCGAGTGCCGGATACTTTTCGCAGCACTTTGAAAACACGTTTAAAATAATTGTTTCTTTGCAAATTGTTTAAGACTTACCCGGTTTATGATTTACAAAATATATCTCCGTAGAAACAGCAACATTCGTTAGCGTCAGCCATGATAACAAGCGCAAACTGTTTAAACAACCGTTGAATGTGGCGAGTTGCATCTTGGGAGTTGGAGAACATCAATTTGTAACTTCGAAGTTCAACTTCATTAAGCCAGCAGTAATTAAATTAAAGCTACAAATATTGAATTTTTGTATAGTAAATGTTATTTATTACTGAACCTATCCTTAAATTTAGATTGCTAACATGGAACTACTTTCTTTGCGTGCATTGCTACCGCATTGTACTTGGCTGCACACAGTCATACTAGGGACGTCACGTCATGTGACTGTTTTGATAGGGATCACTCTAAGGGTGAATAAAGCGTAGAAACCCTAATAAATGTGGATTTTTAATTTTCTGATACAGAAGATGACTTCCAGATATATAGGGCAACCAGAGAAAATATTATTCATCTATGAACAACTTTTAATTATGCGGAATGAAGAAAATGGAGGGGGAAAAATGTACATAGGAATGGGAAAGAAGGGCAGTGCGTTATCTACAACTAAAACTAGAACAAAAGGACATTATATTAAAAAGCAAGGAATAAATTAACGAGGCACAAATGAGCTCATATCCATCGGCACCTAAAAGGCGAGGAAGCCATAAAAAGCTAACTCAGCCAAATTATTCTGACCGGAAACGGAGTCTTCCAGTTCATAAACATACATTTAGTACATGAGCTATGGCAGAGGATGACGACGAAATGCTGTGAGGTTAATGTAAGCACGCAAGAGCCACAAAAAGGAAAGAAGGAGAACAAAATGTGTTGTTACTGTTTTCGGGGGATAAATAAACTGAGCCTGGAGCCCCTAAATAATAACTTGATACACATCTTCTCATTTCCTGGAAAAGTCCGGCCTCAAGCAACTGAAAATGAAAGACGTGTGAGACTGTGTGCATGTTCTAAGCAAGAATATGCTTCTTAAGGCTAATACCTTGTTTTTTGGACATGCCTTTCATGCTCCCTAGTCGCGCTAGTGAATGAATTCAGGCTCTGAAAGATAGAGACAACATGGGCATTTATCCACAAGCGTAAAACTTTTATACTGTTTTAATGTTTGACGAAGGGCTTTATCAGAATTTATATTTGTTTTTATTACGTTACGAGGTTGCATGTTCTAAATTAAGGTCCGTGATGTACACAGTAAAAAATATGTTAATTTCTTTCACCAAAATTAAAAATTTAATATACGGAAGTCTAAAATTAAAAGTATTGTTTTGTATGACTGAGAGGGTTTGAAGATAAGGCTAGGTGCAAATACTGAAGAGAAATGTACATTTGAAGAGTTGATATGACAGAGTTTGAACATAAAGAAACTAGTTAATATGTTAAATGATTATAAGAAATGCAAGCAAACAAAACTACGATCAATCACAAAAGTATAGCGTTATCTTCTTTCCATTAGTGAAATTTACAGAATATCTATTTTGTTTACACAGAATTTTATTAGTGCTTGACATTCTTTTCTCTTTTCACCTGGTCAAATTAAAAAAAAAAAAAAATGAAAACACCGATGTATAACCGGTTAGTTTTCAATTGTATCTTACGGCATAAGCACATTTCCTCTCTACTGTAGTAGCGGTAGCATGCGGGTCGTCCGTTAGCGAGGGGAACTCATGGGCCAGCCCGGCAAATTTTACGCTTTAAACTTATACCTTCATGAGCCAGCAAAGATTTAGAAAGACTTAAACTTGTCTTCCTCCAAGATGGATTAGCATTTCTCCTACTTATTTCTGCGTTCTCTTGGACCAGCGCTCGGTATTCTCTCTTTTCTTAGGAGCCAGATATTGAGAGGTTACTGACTAAGGGTTGTTTTCGCACTTGTTTGAAATTGGGCTGCTTCCTCGCCATTTGTTAGGTGACTTTCACAGTGTTAATTGTTAAGTTACATAAAAGGCGTATCAGTTTATGACAATGAATAAAGTAGACTTTTATTGAAGACTCCGTTTTCACGTCTAAGTTTAATTGGTTGGAAGTGAAATGATTTGGACCCCATCAACCGAAACCTATAACAAATATAGGTATTGTACACACATACATACTGTATAAAATTATAGGTTACAAAACAAATTATAACAAATTTGTACTTACTGTACTTACTGTACAAAACAGAACCTGAATATATGCTGAAAATAGCTCTTTGCACAGTGGTAACACCCAGTTCCAACAAAGGTATGGCATAGGACATATAATTCATCTACTACTGCGATTTTCTATGAGTACAGTGTCAGGAGAATTTTCTATTGCGTATTCTGAGTTTGTGTTCGCTCAGATGAAACCATGCTTTGTCTGTTTACCAACAGGCGCTTAAAATCATAATTCAATCATCATATTTGTTCAACAAATTCAGCCTAATACTAATTACGTATTTTTAAAAATTAAAAAAACATCAACAATGAATTGGTAATTAAAATGTATGTTATAATTTTAAGAAGATCTGGAAGTTTTTTTACATTAATATTGTAGATTTAAAATTTTCTAATATAACCTAAAGCATGATCCACAAATAATCAGCAATTTCTTTGACCTTCTGGTTAGAAGCTACATGGCCTAGTGGACACTCTTTTCTTTTTAATGTTTATATTTTTAGAATAGTTTTAGCCCTTTCTGTTTCTTTTCTCCCCCCCCCCTTTTCTGTTCATTATTAGTTTTTATTCGGTTCCGTTTTCTTACTACTGGAATAGTTCCTGCTTAATGCTTTCTTTTAGACGGAAAGAAAAACAGTAATTAAAATGAATACAAACTTTTGCACGTATCTCTAAACGGCGTGGAATAAAAATTATGGTACACTAAACTGCCTAAAATTTGTTGCGTTTTATGTGGAAATTAAACACATAAATAATGAATAATATACATTTTGAATTTGCTAATCTGTTTAATTTTTATTTTATAGATAATAAAGTTAAAATCAGTATTAAATTGTGCGTTTTCACTATAATGGACGGCTATGGCCTTTTGAAATTTTTTCTACCTAGCAGAAAATGAATTTGAACGTAGCGCAGTTTACATGTAATAATACAGATCAATAAATGTACTGTGATATTGTGACGTTCGACTCTTGGTTCCTTTGTCTACAAATATTACATTAGTGACATCGTGAAGTAGCCCTCGGGGGTTTCACAATCTAAATTATAACTACTGGCTCGACAATAAATATGAAAAAGAAAATGTTATAAAGCAAAACTGTTGTTTTCAGCTGTACATGCTTCTGGACTGGTGGAAAAATCTGACATACGACACGTCCTATCCTTGGGTAGTCTATTTCTAACTAATCCATTACTTGCTCATATGTGGGGGAACTTCCAAACTACCAATCAGATTAAAAGACAAGACTTGCTTCTAGAAATGTTTGACAATCAACCGCTACCAAGGTCATCTTTCTTAATGAGTGCAAATAATCAACGAAAACATGACAATAGCTTAAACAGTGCGTATGCCACATTATCACGCTGGTTAGTTAAAATTCTGCTTATCCGGCACCGAATTGGATGTTGCGGACACTTTTGTAATTCCCAAGTAATAAATATCGTGTTTAATTTGCGTATAGCTAATTATGAAATTAATCCAAGAAGCATGAACTGATCCGAGGTAATAAAAGATATTCTAAGCACATTTTCGTTCCGCACGTTAGAGAACTAATTTCTTTGTGCGGATGCGTCTTGCAAGCAATTATTTAAGGGTGGCTGGAAGGTGTGAAGCGGCTCTTTGTATGCCGTCACACTGAGCAGTATATGACTCCACTATAAGCATACCTTTAACTCGGGAATTTTTCCCCTCCCCTTCGCTGCTTTGACCATGCGCGGATAATATGTCGAGAACGAGGTTTGAGGGAGGAGGAGGAGGGAGAAAAAAAAAAAAAAGCAACCCCGTTTTGCTTTCCTCCTGCCTGAAGAATTAGATAGTAGGTTACATCAATATGATTCAGCAACCCTTCTCGGAGTTTAAATCTCCATTTTCTGTAATTACAAAGCGCCAAGTTGAGAAAGGCCCCGTAATTACACGTAGCGCCACTCGAGCGCCATCTGTAATTGTTCGCACTTCGGTGCCGGCTGCGACGCCTCGCTTTTGCTACCAAAAGTGGAATAATTAATGTGCATCGTGATTCAGAAGGGCATTCACGAGGAAATTAATGTCCCGCACTGCTCAAACACCTAAGGTTCGATTCTCTTGTGTTATCGGAGCGAGCAGTTTTTGAAGTGCGATTGGATAAGTAGCACAGAACCTCCCCTCTAGGGTAACGAAAATAATGATCTCAACTCTAAACAGAAACACGGCATTAGCGCTCAAATTCTTAAAGGGACACTGCACTGTAACTTTTTCCCCTTCTCTCTCAATACAGAAAGGCGTATATAGCTGCTTGATTATTACATAATCGTATACTTCCAATATCTTGAGCATGCTGTGAAAACTCCTATAGTCTCGCAGCGTTTCTTTAATTACACAGTCAACATAGTTTTTCCTAGGTAAACAAAGTGTGGGATATTAGCAACGAATATGCAATCAGATTTTGTCCATTATGTCAGATTACTAAGTATATTATGTAACAATATACATTTATACTACCCATGTTCCTAGGTTCCCCTTTACTTTGCTAATTTAATTAATCTTGACGTCTTTAAAGGTAAATGCGGTTGAAAATTTACTTAAAATATCCAATTTATTGTTTATTGACACCTGGAAAATTAATTATTAAACTGAAACTATATTGGAATTCATCAAAGTTCTTAGACTTTCACGGCCGGTGTCGTTACTAGGTACAGTGTTTTCTGAGATGGGCTCCTTCTTCCCAAACGTTTCGTCTACACCTACGGTAGAGATTTAGTGGAGGTCTCGACGGGAACCGTCAGACACTGCCACTGAAGATGTCTACTGTTGATGTGAAGCATTTGTGAAGGAGTCCAGTAGACCGATGCCCTTATACTTATTGTTTATTGTTATAAATTATTTCTGTATATAAAATTTTAAAAGCTTTTACGCTACATAGTGACAAAAATGTTTCTCTCTAACTGGAAACAATACCTGGAAAAAATATATTCGTGTTTAATGTTATACATTTCACGTCCAAATAATGCCTTAGTTCCCTGTCAGATGTTAGAGGCAATGGGCTTACTACGTGTCCCTTTTCTCTTTGTAGGAAATTAACCGTAACTAAATTTCCTTGGTAACTGGAACCTCCATGTTCGGATGCTAACTGACTGACTAATTCTATCTGTAAAACACGATGTAGCTTTGAAGGAGAAACGAAGCATGCCAAATTAAATGTAAGAAATATTGCAGGCGTATTTGCAGAATCCTTGAATGCGTTTATAATCTACTTGGCATCCAAATTAAATTCATTAAATACATTGTTTTACTTTTTAACTAAATTAAAAGTTCAAAACAAAACATTAACATCAGCCATTTTTAAAAATATAAACTGGAGCGTTGAAGGGCCGCTGGTACTCTCTAACGTTCCTGAATTTCTTTTTGCTGATCTGTTACGAAACTGGCGCAGCCCCGTCTTCCAAGAAGTTCGAGTTCCTCGGAAGGGTTTCACACCAGACCCAACGAGCAAATTTCACTACTGCACACCGCTCACCGCCAACCCTGAAACTTGAACAAGGAACGAGTGAAGAAGGAGAAAACTCGTGGAAAGCTAATATCAATTCCAGTATTATCTAACAGAGAAAACCACGATAAAATCCAAGATCAGAAGTTCCCTATGTTTTTTGCTGTATTATCTGAAATCAGAAGAATTGCACTTTGATAAATTAACTGGAATATCAGGTAAATGATGTAAATATTAGTGTTAATGAAGTGAACTGTAACACTTTCAGATATAGGGGGTTCTTAGACAAGCAACTTGAAATAGGCAGTCTATAGTTCTCCTGACAAGTTATGACAAGACCACTGTTCTTTAATTTTAAGCAAGAAAATGTATATGTTTTTGGTATCTAAAATGGGCAACAAAATGATGAAATTAGGTACCCTTTTTTATGCAGGAAAGTAAGTATTTTACATTTTGATGACCATGAATATAAACATCACATGTTATATGTTTTCATAATTTGCAGTACAATATATTATCAAGATTTTCTCCAAAATTTCAACAGTTAGGCTATTTTTTGCCTGTTAAAATCATTTTAAAAGCTGAAAATTACTTTTCCACGACACAGACGTTATAACAACAACTTTAAATTTTTTTACATTTTTCATGCCCACTTCTTGTGGAATATCTCACCAAAACATTTACTATACGGGCAATTACAATATTCGAATTATTTTTTCATTCTCCCACTTGCACTTTACTTTGTCCTCAATTTCTTCCTTAGCAGCACTAATTTTCATTTCAGCTTCTTGTACGTGTGACACCTGATCAGACAACGAGTTTCCTTTGTGTTCCGGCTTCGCTGTTGTTGAGGGCAAGAATGAAAAACAGGATTTCGCTTCAATGCTGAATTTTTCAACAGTTCCTTTGAAGACAAAACACAAGCTGTACTGTCAGTCAGGAACTCTTTTACGATAGCAGCAACGTCATCCCGATATTTCTGAACTGACTCTATCCAGGTGCCCCAGCGTTTTAAGATGGTTCAGGAGGTAAAGGAGTTTCTGGAACCTCTCCCTTGAAGAATGCAATGCGGAATGGAGCTTTGCAGAAAGTTTTCTTCATATCGGAGATCAGGACATTGGCTCACGAAAGTTTATTCTTTATGGTTTCTGAAATTCAGTGAAAGGCATGGACTAAACGTGTGACGGGTATAAGGTTAGGGGAGAATGTTTTCAGAAGAGAAGAGGCTGAGATCATGTAGGAAACACCGTCTGTACAGAGAAGAAGAGCCCCACTCTCTTCAACACTATCAGGAAATAACGACTGTTAACTTTTGTTTACAATGCAGGTAAAATGGACTGGTCAATGACTTTATGGAACTTTCTGGTTGCTACAAGACGCGGAGGGGAAGGTGTATCATCGAGTTAACCAACTATTACATTTGAAATATATCTGTTGTCTCGTCAACAGCTGCCCAGATGCGGGTATCTCCTATGTCCTCTCTAATTGCAGCAAGTGTTTTCTGATGATATCCAAATATGTCTTTCTGGTGTGCACTCAGATTGAATGAGATTTTGGCAGTACTTTTCCAAAAATGTACCGAACACCTGCTTGATGCGTGTTAAAGGAATATTAGCTTCTATCAATGCCATGCAAATACTTGAATTGAAATCATCAGTCGTTGCCAAACTCGCTGAAGTTTGAGTCGTAGAGTTTCTTCCTGCAAATTCTCTTCTTTAGCTCTTCCTGTGTGTCCTGTGCCATAGGCAAGCTACTTAATAGCGATTTTCTCTGTGTGATATCTGGAAAAATGAATGGTTTTTTTTAAAGTATGATTTGGAATTATAGTTTTAATTGATTTAAGTTTCCTTCAAATTGAGGTATGAATAATAATAATAATTATAATAATAACAATAACAATAATAAATTCGTTTTTTATACTTCCAAATAATAAAAGGTCTGTGATTTTACATTGCTTAAACATTAGTTACCAGCTTGCCTACCGTAAAAAACAAAATCTAATGCTTACCTGTTTGTTACATAAACGGGGGGAAAATTCCCGTTCTAAATAAGATAATTATAATGCACAAGCCAGGAATGAATTAAAGAATCTTTCGAATACTTGTATTTTGATATTATCTCTCTTCACATTACTATGCAATACAACTGACACAATACAAGATATGATCATCAAATAATACATAAAGAGAAGAAAACTAAAAAATAAATTTTGAACTATGTATGGCACATTGCCATTGAAGCATTCAACCAGGTAGTAGTTAAAACGTTCATCAGAAGCATGTCATGTTGGCGCGGCCAGCGGTGAATGGTTAGCTTTTCATTGTTGGCAACAATTTATCTGTAGACTTCGCACGACAATGGTGCAGTTTCGTACATGAAACAAATTTAATAACTATATTATTATTTAACCATAACCATATTAATTCTTAAAAACTATTGTTTAGGCACAAAAAAGGCAAAGATAGGTACTGATCCCTATTTTAGGTCATTTTAGGTACCATGAAAGCGCTCCCAAAGAGTATCATTTTCCGTAAATTACAAATATCTGCAATTATTTTGCACATTTTCCTAGAGGAACTAAATTTGCCTAAAAATCCGGGTTTTAGTTATGGCAAAACTTCTAAAGACTGGGGAGTTTCTATTCAGAATAATACCACGCAATAACACAGTCAGTAAAATACGGGCATCAGACAAAAAGGGATACTTTTTATAGAGTTCGAATCTGGCTAATTACTTTTTAGTAATCATATTTCATCATAAAATGTAAATAAATAAATATACATACAATTTTCCAAACCAAAATCTGTCGCCTTACACTTTTAGATGTGTAGCTCCCTCTAGACTGAGCTACACAATACAATAAATCAGTTGATCGATTTCCAGCCGTACTGTCATATGATTGTTCTAAATATTATAGTTTTTGTAGCATTTAATCTTGTAAACGCTGATGATGAGCTGATTTGTTCACTCACGAAGCAGATTTGAAGACATTCTAAGGTAAAATTTTACTCATTTCAATTTAACACTGATTTTCAGCATTTATTTTCAGTTTTTTTTAATCATATAATTCTCTTTCATAATTCTTTTTGTACTATAGTTTTCTTACCTTAAATTGCCTCTGCAATTTCTGAAATATTGAGGTGTAGTTCGTTAGCCCGGTATAAACAAAAGAATGTAGATGAATAAACAAGGTAACACCTATATGCTTACTCTAAATGATCTAATGCTGTACTTTGCGTTAAATTATGAGGAACTGAATACTACCAGTAAAGTAAGCGGAAGCTTCTGCAGTTTTATTTGCAATTATTTACTTATGCTTTGATAATTTCAACTAAAATATCTCCTCCTTTGTGTGTAAGTTCCATATCAAATTCCATTCAGAACTTGTGGACAGTTATTCCTTTTATCGGAAAGCATTGCAAGCTAGGTAAAGCGTTAATTGAAAATGCAGGTAACCAACATGAAGTTGTATGTACCTCGAGTTGAAAAGATTGACGAACTTCCGACTGCCGCAGGCTCTCTTAGCCCCATCTACAAGCGCAAACGTTAGTAAAAAAGCTTAATGGCTTTATGGACTGCACTTGAATTCTGCTCAAGGCCGAGATGTAGCAAAAGAAAAAGAAAAAGGGGCATTAGGATTAGATAAAGATGGCCGTAGGAGTTCCTTTATTGTTGCTGCGCTGGTGCCGAGAAACGCGTAGTAAACATAGGATGTTATCAAAGGCATCACTAGAAATGGTATTTCGTGCAGGTTCCGAGGCGGGATTCAAACCCATAAGCGGTCAGTTATCGGCGAGCTATTATCAGTTAATGGTTGTTGAATTGTAGCCGGGCCTCTCAGAAGTTGTGCAAGGTTCTACAGGAAGGAAAACCTTATCTGCTCAAAGTGTGCTTTCCAGGAAGAGGAAGGTGGGAATTCGGTGCATTTATTTTAAAATAGATTTCAGTATTGCCCATCGTGAACATTAGAGCCCGAAAGTTCAAACATTTCTTTTAGTTAAATTAGGCAGGCAAAAAAGCACTTAAAATACTGGAAATATGCAGTAATATAATTAAAATAGGCATGTATTAAAAAGAAAACAGAATAATATAATTCATTATTAATAAAAATAGGTATTTAAGATGCTTAATAATTTTTTTTTCGTAAATTAAAGTACTTAAGCTTTTTTATTTGCGGAGGGGGTGTTAACAAGCAACAACAATATGTTTTTTCAGGGTATCAACCGTCATAGTCAGCCACTTGTCACTGAGAACATTTTTCATCGTGGAAAAAGAGCGTTCTACTTCCACTGAAGTGATTAGATTACTTAAAACAAGCTATTTCGGAAGGACTCATAGCAGTTACAATAAAACATTCACCTTTCAGAACATCATGGAAATGTTGATCAAGACAAAGTAAAGTAGTTTTGAATAGTCCTGGCGAATGAGCAAAATATATGCAATGGTTTTTCTGATCGAGTGCGTTTATAGGGGAATCAGGTTAGTATCTCTCTTACTTCTGTACTGAACACATCTTAGGGACGGTTATTGCACAGCTGTACGCTATCATCTTTCTCGCTTGCAATTGTTTGTTACATTTATGCATCTGAGAAGTTGTCCAAATTTCCTAGAATTATCTCGAGCAGATCGATTCAAGGTTAGTATTTCCCTCATCTTCTATTTCCTGGTATTCGTATGCCCGAGGTAACCGTGCGTTCCTTTCACTAATGAAGGTTCTACTATTTAAACAACTTAAGTAATGGATGGGTATCTTTGTAAGGTAAACATGCTGTTTAATTTTATAATTTTTTTTACCACTTCGACATAATGAAATTGTTTATGTGTTTCTTAAAATGCGTAAATAATCGCAGAAAACATCCATAACGACCCGAAAAAGCGAAGAAAGGTTTTAAACTTTAAAACGGGAGTCAAAATAGGCAAAATAAAAACTGGCCCCACTGACCCCAAATGTACGTAAACATGCCCATTTCTCTCTGACTTAAACAAATAGAAAAAGCATTTTGCCTAACTTCCGAGCGATACGGAGATCGGTTTCGATGGGAAGAACGCACAAGGGTTCGGTATCTTCTCAGACAAAACTAAGCGCAGATGTGATTCCGACTTTTTAAGAGCCGAAAACGACCGTGCTGTTCAACAGTTTGAAGTGCCTTACACAAAAAATATTCTAGGAGCAATGTCAACACTTGGAAACATGGACTGTAACTCATTTCGACTGGTACATCTGATCTCCTAAGGCTCCAACAGTGCCGCGAAGTGTACACATTGGCATTGGAAGGTTGGTTCCAAATGAATTTCATATGACGCCTGGAGTTTTGCTGCGCGTTCAGAAGTAACGTCTGGTTAGTTATCCTTAAGTTTGCCGAAACCTATGAAGGAGTTTGGCAGTATTTTGTGCATTTCCTTTCTAGAGTGCAACTTGTCCAGTATTGGGGAAAAAAGGTTTCGACTCTAAATGTCTCACTGTCAGTCTGAAGAACTTCTGTGTCTGTTTCTTTATTGGCTAAATTCGAGAATTAGGAAAACTACTGATATAACTAGAGGCATATTCCGGGCTGTTACGCTGGAGATAAGAGTTCTAGACGTTTTTTCCACAACTGCGGCGGACATCTTCAATGACGTGGACGAAGTTTTCTAGGAGAAGGCATCACTACGTGTGATGGACTTCGCCCACCCGCAGTAGTGGACCAAACGTCTGGAACTCTCATCTCCAGCAGAACAGCCCGGAAGATGCCCTTAGTGATATCTGCGACTACGGCCTTGAAAGCCTACGCTCCCTCAGAAAAATTACCGTTATAATTTTTATTAAATCCACAGTGTGAAGAATTTCACTTGTTGACTCATTGGCAAACCACTCAGCAGTGTTGCCACTTACAAGATTATTACTTTTTGTAATGTCTGAGTCTGTATTTGGGTCAATGTTTAAATGTGGTTCGAATTCAGCAACCTTTTGTTTTTCGTTATCTTCAAAATTTGGAATCACTGTTTCATTCGCATTTACTCCTTCCATTAGGGCTGCAGTGTTATCGGCAGATATGGGCCTATCATCAGGACAGCTGAAACTCGAACTAGCAACATTGCTTATGAAATGTGTGTCTATACTACCAAGCGTTTTTAAACCCACTTAATTTTGCACGCTTGTTTTTGTTCCTCGTGTTAATGCCACTTACATGATTGTCAACTCCACAAAAGAAAAGGATCACATATTATTAAAACTGTCTAACCACTTCAAAATCATACCACACTAGCAGAAAGCCTTCAACTTTAACACGGGTGCACTACCGCTGATTGATTGTTGAACTCAGCCTCAGAAACCGACTGCAAGCTGTACGTAAAAACAGTTTAAAAAATGAAAGTGTCAATTGTCACCCTTACTTTAAAACCATTAATAATACTTGTCCAATTTAAGCGCACATAAACACATAAAATGTTGATAAAATTAAAAAAAAACATGGTACAAAATATACCGCCCCTTAAAGCATCCGCCCCTAGGCTCTTGACTATGATTAAAGTAAAAGATTTAACGACTCTGTTTGTTAACGGAGAGACAAGACAGTGCTAATGTTGAACTTTGCTGGTAGATAGGAAGGAGGAGGGAGTAAGCGCTTTTTTAAACAGAGTGAGACAGCTCAAATCGTAAGCGACAGAAAACCCTCTTGGGGGTATGAAATAAATCACAATATTTTTTTAAAAAATTATTTGTGCATATATATGTGAGTGAGTGTAAGTTATTTGCTTTTGTACTGCTGTCTTTTCTGTTTATTTTATTTAGGTATTAACTTTCTCTGTTATATATATTTTTCTTTTTCCATTTATTTATTTTTTTCATTATATGAACTGTTAGTCTCTTAAGAGTTAAATATTGATCTCTGCGATTGCATGTATTTCCTAGTGTACAACAAATACAACAACAACAACTACTACTACTACTACTACTACTACTGCTGCTGCTGCTGCAGTCGGCCCTGGTGGTGTAGTGGTAACCATACTTGCCTTCTGAACCCAAGATCGCGAGTTCAAACCCGGCCAGGATCGATGGATTTTTTTCGGGAGTAAAAATCCTAAGTATGGCTTCCTTTGGAAGGGAAGTAAAGCCGTGGGTCCCGTGCCGTACATTTACGGCACGAAAAAGAACCTCAAGCCTGAAATAAGAGGCCTCTGAGCAAAATTTGTCGGCCGTTTCACGTCCTGAATTGAATGGGACGTTAATGACCTGAGATGTTAAAGAGTGTCCGTAAATAAATCAAATCAAACAAACATACTACAACTACGACCTCTATTAATACTGGGCCTATAAGTCTTTGCTCAATATATCGTCCGTTCGGCGCGTTAATAAAAAAGTACCTTTGTAAGAGTACAAAACAATAAACCACACCCTGAAGATTATGCTTAACCAACAAGCTTTGTAAGAACGTAAAGATATTATGGCAGAACGGCTGGATTTCATCAACTAAGTCAAAAGGTGTTGGGGTCATGTCATATAGCTCTGTGTGTCGGACAGCCGGACGGGCGACAGTCGTCAAGGTATGCAAGAAACAGCTTCTCGGTGTGGGCAGGTGAGCAGTACAGCCTGTGGGTGTTTACGGCAGATATAATTCCTTTTCCAAAAACAATTAAGGAAATCCATATGCAACGAAGAAGCCAGCAGCTGCCAGGCATTGTGTGTAGACAAAAGGCGTATCTACCCTGCGTGTGCGGGGGAAGGCAAGGCACGGCCCACGGGGTAATTATGTTCAATGGATGACATCGGGCTCGTGAACGATTATTCTGCTACTGTTGCAACGAGAGCACTGAATATCGACAGCGTTATTTTTTTTATCTTTTCTTTGGCAGGAAAATAAATTTCCTCTTGCGCGCCCACAGGTGTGTTTTTACATCAAACAAGAGAAGCTTGTCGCGTTAGACATTGCCTATTGTTCGAACATCGCACCGGGGGGTGAACATGGTTTCCAGGCGCAGGAACCGGGTTTACTCCCCACGTAGTCAGTTTTTGTGAGACGCTGGTTTATAATTGCAGCCTGCCTTTTTAGGTGCGTTCGCCATTGAAGCTTCCCAGAGCGTTAATGAATCTTTTTAATCGCCTGTGTTTCTGGCACTTCATTCTTTTTATTTAATTTATGTGTTTGTTTATATACCTCCTTCATTCTGCAGTTTTTATAGGTCTTTTGTCTCTTCTTTTTACTTTTCGCTTTTATCTGTAGCCATCTCCTTTATTTAATTTTTCAATTGCTCCCCCCCCCTTTTAATATTCATTTATCATTACACCAATGGTGGCGGTATAGCTTTTTTAAGTTTTTTTTTGTACTTTAGATTTTGTTTGTTATTATAATTGTCTATAAATCAAAAAACAGATGAATAAGAAAAGTAAAGCTGCACTCATAAATAATCTACTCTGCTGTCATTTTGAAAACTCTTTGGGCATTTCCAGCTTATTAATTCCGTTTCGTATCATTAATATATTGCTAGCGTAACTATTCTTATGCAAATTTCCGGAAGAGTAGTAGTAAGAGTGGTTCATAATAGTAGCAGTTGTAATAAGCAGTAGCAGTAGCAGTTGTAGTACCCAATAGTATAAGAAGAAATAGAAGTTTTTATATCCACCTCAGTAGTAAAAACGGGCGTTAAACGCTAATTATACCTACTCTCTAAAGTGTTCGGAATTGATGTCACTACTGCATATCGAATACCATTTATTAAGTAGTATGCGAACTTAACCCTGTAGTGAAGTACAAGTAAAATGCGATCTTAATGCGAAATGGTCTCCTTTCTCAATTAAATTCAGGTTTAGAAATGGCAAATCTTAAAATTGAAAACTTGATTATTGAGTTGCGTCACATATAAGGACTTTATCTCTTATTTAGGAACTGCTTAAAGAGAAAACGCATATTTAACTTACTTCCGTCAAAAAGCAATACATTCCTCCCATTGCTACTCAAAAACAGTTCATATCTGTTCGCATTTATGATATAAAACAGCGCCTAAATAAAAAAGTATAGCATTGCTCTGAATTGTTAGTTTCGTTCAGCAAATGGCGGCTAGCGCAACATTAGTGACCGTCATTTGTTTGGTTTAGTTTGCTGTCTCCTGCACAACGCGTCGCTTATGGACTTGGCACATGCGCCAGTGCGAGTAACTTTTTAACATTTGTTTCATCTTTTCTGTTTGAGAGTCCCAAGCGCTTGAAAGGTAACGTTTTTTGAGCAGGAAAGAGAGACAGGAGGTTAGAGTGTCCGAGGTACTGTCTCTTGTCGCTTCGGGCCCATTCTCGTAGTTACAATGCGCAGGTGTAAAATATGCATCATCACTGTCCGTTTTATTTCAACTAGCAGGCAGCCTGCACTTAACATGTCTGGTTTCACGTGGAAGGAGGAAATTAAAACCGGCAGTAAACCGCAATTGTAGCACGTTTTACGGTTACCGCACTCGTTTCTGACTAAAATTATGATGACATATTTGGACTTTTCCAGGATGTGGGCATAGAAAGCTCCCAAATATGAACACTGTGAAAGGTTCATTTCTGGGATATAGGTAGGAAAATTAGTAAATATATCAGTATATATAAGCCCTTCCACTCACATAAAGTATTAAGAACTCAAACTGCTCACTTCATTCTTCGAATTTCTTAATTTGGCCATCTTGTCGCTGTATGGAAGCCGGGGATTACGTGTAAAATTCGCGCATTAACTGTTTTCAACCATTTGATGTTTAGTATCTTCATACATACAGAATGTCCATCGGTAATAGTAACCATTCTTGCCTCGTAGACTCAATCCCGGCCACGGTCGATGGATTTTTTCGGGTGTGAAAGTCCTAAATATGGCTTCCTTCGGAAGGGAAGTAAATCCTTGCT
Source organism: Metallyticus violacea (assembly GCA_030762175.1). Taxonomy (NCBI): domain Eukaryota; kingdom Metazoa; phylum Arthropoda; class Insecta; order Mantodea; family Metallyticidae; genus Metallyticus; species Metallyticus violacea. The sequence goes on along the minus strand of CM060841.1, from coordinate 61,232,448 downwards.
CCTTATCGTAGATTTACTGCATGTAATAGAATCTCAAGCCTGAAAGAAGAGACCTCTGAGCAAAATTTATGGACCGTTTCACGCCCTGAATTGAATGGGACGCTGATGACCTGAGATGTTAAAGAGTGAAAATAAAACAAAATCAACCAAGAACACCCGCAGTGATTCATTGTACCATATATACATTGGGTCTTCGTTTTGTTTTTCTCCGTACGCGGATTGGAAGCCGGTACACGGTCTGCCTACACCCAGCCCTCCGCGCTATCGGCGAGGTCCTGAAAACGTAATTACCTTTTTCAGAAAACATGACGTTTCCCCCTCACGAATCGGTGGCCTGTATGGCATGCATTTCAGCAACCTAATAGGGATAAAAGTGTAGCAATTTTGTAGCAGAACATGCTGGTGAACGGCCGACCCCCGCTTGTTGTTTGGACGAGAAATTTTCACGGTGCTTATTCTAATCGAACAACGATATCGTCCAGTTTTTTTCCCCTGTTAACACAACGTCAGCGTCTTATGTTATTTTCGATTGAAGTACTGTTTTATGAACTGCAGACCTATAAGGTGCAACCCCCGGAAAATATCCCTGAAGTTGATTCATTTCTTAAATATTACAGCATTTTTCTGTTTTACATTTTTGAGTTATGAACCCATGAAATACCTTGTTAATATTTGTGAACCTTTTTTGTTTTTAAAATAGTTCTTAAATGCTTTGTTTGAATATAGATAACAAAACAGAAATATTTTATGTCATTTGATTATTTTCATATGAAAGATGTGTTATGGCAACGTTTAAATTATTTATAACATGTTATGAGCAAGCACAGTCTATAATAATTAGTAAAGGGGAGGATAGAAGGAGAATGAGGAGAAGTATATTAATTCCAGTGGCATCAATACAATATAGTTTCAACAGGCGCACGGGTCCGTTAAACCGTACTGTTTGATTTAATACAAAAGCTTAGATATTCCACAGCAAACTGTAAACAAACATGTATATTCAATAATAAAATAAAAATAAAAAGAAGTAAAATTAGGAATTATACGCACTGCTGGGCTAAATTAATTTGTTTTCCGGTTATCAACTTTTTGAGACCTGAGTGTTTGTTTCACTATCATAAGAAATCTTTCCTTCCTTGCCTGACATCAGAGCCTAGCGTGACAATCTCCCTATGTTCGCTCCCTATACTTTTTCCTCTATTGTTCATTATCTTTACATTCAGTCATTATATTTGTTCATGATTTCCCCTCTTCACCGATGGGGCAAATTCTCTCTCATATTCGTCGGCGACCTTAATCATTCGCCCGTTCCTGATCTGAATTCCATCTAGTGAATTTGGCTCACATTTTGATGTATTGCTCCATCCCCCATTCAGATTTTAATTGTACTTCTAAAGAAACCATCTCCCTGCATTAGCAGTTGTCTGCTGCCTATTCATATCCCTCAAACGTATCTCATCTTTCCTTCATACGCTCTTTCTACCCCCCTAATTCCTATCGTTTCCGATGCCTTTCTTAATTTAGGTGCCGCAACCGCACTCTGCCGGGTAGCAACTCAAATAACCTTACTCCCTAATCATTCTGAGGTTATGTTATACGTTTTACTTCTTTAAATGCGTAAGTTTGGGGATTACAAAGCCTATTGCAAACTGAAAAATAGGAAAGTATGAAAATCGACGTTCGATGACGAGTAAAAGTAACAGATATCTAACGCACAAGCGACATGGATGCCTTGTGTGAAAGCACTGGATCTCATTTGCCATGAACTGTCGGCTTCCCCAAGTCACGCTGCCCATTATTGTAGTCGTTAAAGTTGTTTTTACTTTTAGAGACTTTGATATAAAGTTGTTGGAGGAAATTCTTTAAGAACTTGTGAGAAAGTTGTCAAGCAATGGAGGTATTTGTTTGTTTGTTTTTTGTACCAGCCACAGAAAATTTTATACATAATTAATTTTGAGTTTTGTCTTTATGTTCCAGGTGAGGAAGAAACAATAACATGAGCATACTACACCTGTATCAAACGGTCAGTTTCTTTAATTTCACTGTAGTGGATACAATTTTAAAAGTTCCTTTTGCATTTAAATAGCAGAGCCTTGTTTACTAAAGAGCATAGGGAAGGTTCTTTACCAATTTAAGTGTATACATTGCTTATAATCTCTATTAACATTCAAAAATGAAACTAAGAACAACCTTATCAATAGATAATTTATTGCTCATTTCTGAAAGCAGACGGATAAGGAAGATAATAGTTAGTAGCAACTATAATTAGTTTCTAATTGCTATGTAATATATGTTTCTTGTTTACAAAACCGAAATTAACTTAATACAAACCATGGATATTTACATGTTTATATCTATATTTTAATTAATTTCTTAAAACTGCGTAAAAATCGAAGTTATTTTTAAAAATATCTCATAAATCCCACCAGAAAACAAGATCCAACAACGGGAAGGTCGTTTGAGAGGTTTAGGAAAAGAAAAGATCAATTTTTACTTCTTAGTAAAGTCTCCATTAGGATTATAAACTTGGTCCAATGAATTTACAATTGTTTATTCCCTTCTAACAATAGATTTTGTCAAACTCTGCAAAATAGCCCTTGAAGTTATTGTTGACTTTCTTATTCGACGAATATTTCTACCTGTCAAGCCAAACTTTTAGATGTCAGATTATCGGAACGGAAGAACTGACACTATGAACTAAGTTCAGGGCAATGCTATGATGGATGACAAATGAAATCCAAGCCATTTCGTGCAATTTTTCCGTTTTAGGTTCACGCGTTATAGTGTTGGAAGAGTATTTGGTCGTTTCGCCACGTGGAAGTAGTCCACCAGAAGGAACTCCCCCCTCCCCCCCCCCCAAAAGAAATAATTATCACCACCTTGCAGACAGCAAAATGACTTCATCTTCCTAACGTTCATTTCCCTCCCCCAATGGTTTAATTGCCGCTTATACTAAGGTGTGTATAATGGTGGGTCCAAATTTCATAGCCAGAAAATTACATTCATTAAGAAACAGCCATAAACAGTGAGACCCATCCGCAAACAACTTTTAATATGCAATTTTTCGTGCCGGAGATGCCTGCCAATGGTTTCTTTCCCTCGTCGAATCCTATCCCAAGTCCAGGATTTTTTTTAATATTCTTTATAGTGACCACAGTTGGTTCCGAAATGCGCCTCATCGTCGGTGTAAATGCATATTTAAGCTTATTTATCTAGAAATAAGTCATTTTAAACGCTTGTGCAATTTTCGTGCATTCTATTCAACCCTGCTTGATCTGCGTGTCGGTCCTGGTGGTGTAGTGGTAACCATACTTGCGTCGTAAACGCAAGATCGTGGGTTCACTCCTGGCCAGGGTTGATGGATTTTTGCGGCCGTAAAAATCGTAAGTATGGCTTCCTTTGGAAGGGAAGTAAAGCCGTGGGCTTCATGTCGTAGATTTACGGCATGTAAAAGAACCTCAAGCCTGAAAGAGAGGCATCTGAGCAAAATTTGTCGGCCGTTTCACCACCTGAATGAATGGGACGCTGATGACCTGAGATGTTAAAGAGCGTCCGTAAATAAAACATATAAACAAATTAATCAGCGTGGTAGTCTGTTTCTTAAAATGAAAGTATTTAATAACTGCATATGTCGTTTAATATAGGTTTACTAATAATTAAATCCATCCTATTGAAAACAACTCTTAAAACGAAACAATAATTAAAATGATTAAAATTCGGGCTAAACGCATGCCTCCAAAATTTTTGCCAAATTTTTCGATTAAAAAAAAAAAAAGCCATTGGACAACAAATTTAGGGAAATTTCAAATACTCGTATATGGCGTACGTTGAAACACGATCTTCAGTTTTTTTTTATATGGAAATTTATGGTGGAAATGATTGTTGCGGTCGCTCGTTACACTTTGAATGCATTGTCATTTTTACGCATTTCTTTACAAATCAATTACGTATTGTCCACCTTCTGAGAAAAATATCGCTGCTTTAATTTAATTGGCAGCATTTCTTTAGATTTTGTTGTGTTTGTTTCACTCATATCTATGATTGTTCATCTGGACTTTCCCCCACTGCACTTGTTATAGATTTAAACTACAATATATTCATTCTCAATCAAATTTTCTTTCAATATCACTGCAGCTATAAGAGCGTTGCCCCTTTGTACTAATACTTGATAAGAAAACTCATTAAATACAAATTTGCAACCGTTTCTTCTAAAATATAACCACATAAATTAGGCAAAAATTAAGTACAGAGGATTCATATTCGAAATTTTGAACGTTATAAATAAGAATAAAGAAATACTTCAGTATTTCTTTATTCAGAAAATAAATAATGATAGAATAATAATTACTTTTGGTAAAACGAATTAAGAACTAAGAAGATTGGAAAGAAATGGATGTATAAAACTTGAATAAATTAATATAAAGTAAAATGTCTACTTCGCATAAGATGAAAATTCACAGCTATAAAATGTTTGGTTTGTACTTGCTTACCACAGACCTACATAGCAATTTTTTAGAATTCTTTCCACGCGACATCTCAATTGCTTGTTTATTGTTTAAACTTAGAAAACATGTCTTTAGGGCAATATTCTTTGGTAAAACTACTGCAATTCTTCGTCTGGCGGCTAACTGTGCATTTACAAATAGGTGCTTTGAACAGGCGCGCTTTCCCCTGTACTTGTAATGTGGCGAATGGATTTCCAAAATATTTTTTTCCAATCTCATAACCAAATGCAGAAATTTGAGATCTCCCGTTTTACCAGGTACAAGAGAATTTGCTTAGAGCAGAGCTTCTCAAAATATGCTCCATGGAGTTTCGCAAAGCACTAGAGTGCTGCATTTATTTTTAATAAGATAAAGTAAAATGGAATTAAATTAAAGGCAACTATTATTCCGGAGGGAAATTGTAAAATATACACGCCCGAAAACATGAGCTAAGCAGAACTGCGCAGGCTGGGGCTCGCCTGGCTCTTCTGGATTAACAAAGAATGTCATGAAAATATTGCTGCTGTTCATAGCAATTTACTTTGTGAACGATATTTCTCTGAACTCGTTTATCTAAACAAACAGATGTGGGGACCGTTTAGAAATTTAGAATCAGAACTCAGAATGCAAATCTCTTCGCTTAGGCCTCGCATTCAGCAATCAAAACTAACAAGTAATATACCCAGTGTTTCAGAGACTCCCTAGAAAGGGATGAGCTCGTTTTGCGTAGTGTGCTGCAGGCCTTTAGCGCACTTAATACAACAGTGTATAATTAGTAATTTGTTGTAATAAATTGCACATTTGCGTTTTTATTGTAATATGTATTCTAAATTTCAAATATTAGTGAAGAAGTGTATAGTAAAAAGCTGGAAATTAATTAAGTTGTAAATTTATTTTAACCACTTACATAAATTAGTAGCTTGACACATCGAGAGTAAAATAGTCATTAATCATCCTGCGCAATGGATGCAAGAGGAATAGCACTGTTTCACTAATTAGTTTATATTATTTCAACCAACTTTAACTATTTGCGGCATTGAAGAGTCGTTTATTATCTGTTATATTTCTTCCCCGGAGAGGGGCGATTGAAAGACTCTGGGGTGGAAAATTCCCTTTCCGAAAGTACATTTGAAAGAAACACAGCATGTTCAATCAATATTCCATGCTGTGTATAGAAATGCAACATATATTATTTAGGAGTAACTTTTAATATGAGGGTGAAATTTGTCTGATATTAATTATAAAACCAAGGTCAACTAAACGAGTTACTAAGTTCCAGATATACCAGTGGATGTACTAGAGAGGATGTACAATGCTATGATTAAATTTATTCTGTTATAGGGAAGTGAAATATGGGGAAGGGGCAGCGCTGAACATGTAAATAAAATTCAAGTCAAAAGGATTCTCGGGCTCTCTAAAGGAACGTCAAACTGTGAGTCATGAGGGAGGTGGGTTGTTTTGAAGATACGGTTAATAGCAAAATAAGGATTGTAAAATACTGACTTAGGCTAATGCAAGGAGACCAGTCCACATGTGCTATAGACACCAAATGCAAAATATAACTTCAACGTTTTGGGCTGCAGAGGTGGAAAGAGCACTTAAAGGAAATGGCCTGGGTCCAATATGGCAACGAATAATAAGAGTGTATAGAAGAAGGTTAAAACAAGGCTAGAAGATATCAGCAGGCAGAAAATCGAGGCAGAGTATAACACGAAAGTCTCCTTGAGCCTGTCAAATGAAATCAGTTTAACCTGGAGTAAAGAGGTATACATTCTCGTTCTAGGGAGAAAGCCGAAATGAGGAATGGCCTGGTGTAGGTTGAGAAGCTGGAAGGCTCAAAAATAACGGATAGTTCTGGTAGGAGAATTTGCCCACTTTATGGAGGGGATAAGACATGGGTACATATTCCGGTCGAATGTACCCACTGGAAAACACCTGAGGATCATTGTTGTTTCCTAAAAAAATTTTTAAGGCAATTAGAGGACGATTGGCATGCCTGGATTAGTTTGTGGACCGCATTAATTGGTTGAATATAGGCATTTTCCTAGCCAAAGTGCGCGAAGCTAGACTCAATCTATTTTCTGGTTAGAATGCAATAATTATTGTAATTATAAACAATATGTATCTGTAAATACCGTTCTTCCCATTTTAATGTTTATTTTTTATTAATATTGCTTTATTTTTATTATTACTTGTTCCTCTTTCTATTTGTGTATTACATTTAAGCATGTATGGTCTACGACCCATGCATAAAAATATATTTTTATTATGTATATAGAATTTTATAACAATATACATCTATTACTACTTTTATGAATGTAGTGTAATTGTTATGGTTGTTAATGCTGTGTAAGGATATACAAGGAAAATATTGAAAACCTAATTTATATCTTTAAATTTTGTAAACCAGTGATGAAAAATATATTGGATGCAAATTTAGAATTTTGAGCTTTTAGTCTTTTCTTATAAGTTCACAACAGCGAGGAATCTTTAAAGGGGTTTCGCAGTCAATAAAATACTGAAAACCGCTGGTTTAGGGAACTGTCATTATCTGTAACTTTTATCGCGGAAAGAATGTCAGAACATAAGCCCGTGCAACAATTTGGACGAAAGCAGCAGATTTGATACCTTAACTTGGAGCATATAATAAGCGATGAAATATAAAGAAGTTAGTGCTTGGTGAGGTAGGGACGTTGAGAAAATGAAGATCGTAACTTCCTTAGCGTATTGGATTTATCGGATAAAGGGAGAGGGGAGTACAACTACTTTTTCCCCCCTTGGCAGTTCCTCGTCTTGCTCTAATGTTAACCCAATTATAACGCGCCGAGGGTATAGAAATTCCTGCAACATTTACTGTCGACTCAACAATATGGCTGTTCAGTGATTCTAGCATGTTTTTTTATTTATTTTATTTTACCAGCAGCCCATCAGACTTTAGTGACAGCACGTTTTAGCGGGCGTTGAGTAAATAAATAAACTAACGTCGACGTTTTCAATCAATGATGTCCGGTGTTTGTTTTGCACAGACATGTCCACTTCAATTTGTATTTTTTACGACTTCCGGATTTGCTCCATTTGTTGCTGCAGGACCCCTGGGAATGAAGTCTTTCTTTCAGAAGCAGTGGTAAGGCCAGCCTAGTAAAAAAAATTTATGTATGAGATATGCAAGCAAAGTACCCAGTCATTTTCTCCGGAATTTAAATTGAAAGCAATGCCTGTATGAACATTTCTTATAAAAAATAATTGTCATTTACTGTCAAAATAGTGTACTCTATTGTTCTAATTAATATATTGTGAAGTTTTAATAAAAGAACCTTAATAACTTTAAACATTACTCTTTCATGTTTAGATTTTTTCAAAGTGTTTCATATTTTAAGGATACGGATATCTTATTTCGTCAACATTTTCTTCATATAGTGAATATACCTTGTTAATTATGAAAACGTTTGTTGAAACACATCACAGAAAAGGTCCATCCTTAACTGGAGAAATCAGTTGTTTTTCAGTTTTGTTGATAGACTGAATTTTCCTGCCTTTTAAAAGCCAGAAGTCACGGGGGACCAAATCTGGGCTGTAACAGGCATAGAGTATTTGACATTTGATGAATTTAACGGCACCTTCTTTTCGAATTTGAAAGCCTTATTTGAAAGTAACTTCTGAGCTATGTCTCTAACTGGCCGCTAAGTTATACAAAGTTCATGCTACCGGTTGGCAAGATATCAAACACTATTAATTGCTATTTAGGTTTGTATTAAAACCTCTGGCATCTGTAGGAAAATTGAAAATTAGAGCAAGACATTTTTAAAATACCTTAATGATACTATTTCAAATGGTGGACAATCACAGATCTCCAATATTATTCTTATTTAATGTAGTTAAATTTATGCTAAACTTGTGGCTAATGATCCATTGAACAAACAACTTTATGCTGGAAATATACATTTTGCTGATCATTGTTACAGTAGACGAGAAATTACTTTGTGATTGACACTTGAAACATGTTTATGCCGGCGACTTGGCTGGCGAGAGACCCGTCTTATCGCTGACCAATCGAGTAACAAAAACACATTATCATCAGAAGCATGACATCATCGGCTTTGCAACAGTTAACGGAAATAACGCCGCAGTAACGCGTTTTCAACAGAATGCGTGGGAAGAGAAAGGAATTCTAGAAGAAGTGGTGAAACGTTTTATAATAAATTTGGGTTGTTACAGTGATAATGAGCATAATGAAATAGGAATGGAAATCAACGGCGAAGAGGAACAGAAAGAAGATGGTGATCTTGGAGTGCAGCCGTTGGAGAGGGACAGCGAGTGACGGAATGTGGCAATGTGGCAATGCTGGTGCGACCATGTAGCATCACAAAGCGTAAATCACCAAGTAATTTCTCACCTACTATAGTTCCTTATGCAGAATTTTGGATCCGTGTCTTAAATCTAGCGAAAATATTCGTCAATATCAGCGAGAATATAGGTAGATTAAAAGTATTGCTGCTTGTAGAACTGGTATTGAATTTTAAAATATAACTCAAAGATAAATTTTGACAAAAAAAAAACAGTCATTTAATACTAAATTCGCGAATGTTTGCTATTGCATTGAACATTACAGTAAGTAAACGACAATACAATCTTGAATCCCAGCTGGAACTAATGTGGCAGGCCTCCCATCTGGAGAATTATTGGATTTGTATTTGGAAACCCTGCATGCAGCTTCTAACAACTAAGCAAAGAACGAAATATTGTTTGTTGGGCCAGTAGTGTTTAAACTGTGTTTCAGTTCGGATGTGAAAGAGTGACAGTTGTACTCGTATTAAAATAAAGCGACAAGTGTAATGTCAAGCTTTTCCAATGCTGATGTTGGGGTAAGAAACGTAACGGGGACAATAGAATGACTTACGTTTCGCAAACTGGATGAATAAACATGACATAACAGAAGATGTAAGTGCATGTGTGGGTACATCCTCGACTGTTGCAAACCATTTTTCAATACGGTGAGATGTCCATAAACAAGTTGATAAGTTATAAAACTACTGTGCACGTAAATAAGAATTTTATTACTACGCATATGAAATATTTCAGATAGTATTTTATGTTACAACAGATAAAATATATGAACATGATTGGAGTCAGCAAACCAACTGCGTAAAAAATAAATTGAAAAATTACAAAGTTTGCAGACCCATATAATGCCTTGCGAAATTTCCCACCGTTCTGTTCACCAGTTTATTTTCCTGCCTTTTACTTTGATTTCCTGTCAGGCGAGGGCTAGTCAGGGGGCTGACAGAAACAGGCCATTCTTGATATTGTTCTAGCAATCCTTTCCTGACACTTTCTTTGTATGGAGGAAATTGAAGCCCTCCGAATAATTTTTAAGCGACAACCGCTACCCTACAGGCCTCATGAGGTGCGTTTTTCTTGTCTTGCTATTCCGAGGCTTGTCAAAGTGAAGCCCTCTCTTTGTAACTGTTGACAGTTTGCCCCACACAGTCTTACTCAACACCAACTGACTCGAAATTTCTCTAATAGGGCAAGCCACATGTAACAGACATCCATGAAGCTGTTATTACAAATGAATAAAGCTGAGGGGAAACAAAAAGTATTTAAAAACTAAAATCAACGTGCAATTATTTCAAGGAAAGTTGGTACATTTGTTTCTTTCTTTTAAACATATTCTTACGATATGCGACTTGACACATGATACTGTTGGAGTTACGGGCCCTTAAGAGCGCGGCTGTGCTCTAGGGGAAGTCAGTAGTCAATTTCATTTAATGCATGTGCAGGTAGCGATTTGTAGTTTGAAGAGGGTTTTTAGTAGCGAGGGTTGCGCATAGTGTTGAACGTGTTTTGGGGCACGATAAATATATCTAAACGATAAAGGGGTAAGGCAATTCGCAAGAAAATATTTTGGCAATCATGTTCCAGGTAGAAAACATTTTGGTCAGTTATTAAAAAGATAACGAGTGACAGGATCAATCAATGGCAAGAAACGTTTACAAAAGAAAATTTAAATGGAATACAAGCATTTCCTACAAAGATGTGGGCAATGTATTGCAATTGAGGGGCATCAATATCAACAACTCTTGATATTGGTGTTCCCAGGTCAATGCTTTTTATTACCAGTTTTAAATACATTTTTATTTTTTGCTTTTAGTATAGCAATAAAAAATAAAATTCAAAACTAATTTACGATTAGCTACCCCTATCTCAATTTTTCAAGTCGGGCGGCGGTCCATAACCGAAATATTCTCACTGTATAAAAAAATAGTCGAGCACACATTTTGCTGGGATATCATGTGCTTAGCCTTTTAGTAAAACTTTAGATTGTGTAAATGTATATTAAATCTTCTACATTTTGAATATTAAGCTCAATTTGATATCGGGTTTTAATTATAACTGTTCTCCACTCAAACGAGCTAAGTGTGTCAGTGAATGATATGTATACAAGTCTACCTTATAAAAGGTGCTGCAATTGTCGTCAACCTTCAGCTAAACACACATTGTATGCAGAAATTCTGATTGACAGGAATTTACCCATCTTTTGTTTACATTCCGAAGCCCCTATTTGTGCTAATTCTGGTAGTTATTTTGTTGGCGAATCTTCATGATTTGCACTAGCTTCCTCTAGTTTTTCTTCTTAAAACTGTTCGATTAAAATATCTACACAGTACTGTGATAGAAGGAGGTGTTTGATAAAATGTTTTAAGTGCCCCGGAAGCATACGACAAGGTGGTGTTAAAAAAAATATCAACTGTCTAATTACACTGATGTATAAAAGTATTTTTCCTTGTTTTTTTTGTGTTTTTCCACTTGCATGTAGATGCAAGTGGAAAAACATACACACAAAAAAAAAAAAAAACACAAATTTATGGATGCCCTTATTTTAGTTTTACTTAATAGAGCTAGGGTTTTAAACAAAATCACGTCAAATGTGATAATATACTTATATAGTTGAGTTTTAAGACACATAGCTAAGACAAAACTGTTTTTGTAGGTTTCATTTTAACTTAAATATTAATGAATATATTGAAAAAAGAGAGCTATGTGTCAATAATTATGATTTTCTAAACTTTTTTCACTATTAGGGAGAGGAAAACTTCATTTTTTTTTTTCGAAACTCTGATATGTCCTTCACTAGTGTCCCTTTTCAAACACCAACAGTAACCAGCCATCATTTACACATCCCAATGGCCTTGATAGCGGGTTTCTATTGTTTTAATGTCTTTATGAAACTGCTCACCGTGTTCTTCACTCATTGCACCAAGATTTGCAGGGAAGCAATCAATATGGCTATTGAGGAAATGCACTTTAACACTCATTCTGTACCCTAGATTTCTAAAATGTTGTAAGATTTACTACACAATTTCTTTATAGTTCTCAGATTTGTTACCAAGAAAGTTTTCTGTCACTTTTTTGAATGCTAACCATGTTGACTTCTCTAACTCTGACATCGACTGAGGAAAGGTCTCATCCTGTATAAGCTCACGAATCTGGGGTACATCGAAAATACCTGCTGCTATCTTAGCTTCAGTTTTCTGTGGGAACTTTGTAACAAGAAAGTTGAAACAATCACTACCCTTATTTAGAGCAGTAACAAATTGCTTTATCAGGACTAACTTAATATGGAGTGGTGGAAGAAGAACATTAGAAGGAGAAACCGTTGGGTTCATAATTCAAATAAAGACGTAATTAACAAATAGAACGTAGCACATTGTGCTAATTAACGCAGTTAATATATAAGATACAGGGCTTTAGTTATTTAAAGCTCGAACTTCAACTTTGCTATCCTCTCTTGTATGATCTCTAATGCTACTTTTTGCACCTATTCCCTGCCGGTCTCACGGCAGTATACACTGATTTGCGAAAATACACTCGTCTACACAAATTTTGCTCAATGAAAACTGTTCATATTTTCTGATTCCTTACCACATGAAATCTCTCAAACCAGTTTTAGTTTTTGTTTCATCAGATTACAGTTTTTCAGAAATCGCTATTATAGAAAATGATAGTTTTATTATTTGTTCGTTGAGCAGATACATAAAATATTCTTAGGGATTTAAACAAGATAATAAATGCTTCACTTTGTGAGAAACCGTAGGGCTAAATTAGAGCATTGAACCAGAAAAATTGACCACAAAGGGGCGATTTAGTTTCTACAGAAAAAGAAATGTATTTTTTTAATAAAATAGGGCATTTTGTTACAGTGTTGTAAATAGTTTATGGTGTATTTAATAGCAAATATTCTTCTGTTACACTCAACTTTGATATATATCATTCAGACCTACGTCTTGCCCAGGCTTTGAAACGTCTCTACGGTTGTCGTACAGATGTCTTAGCTATAAAGAAGAAAATGCAACTCAGATGTATTAAGTGCCGTGTTTCTGACGTTTATGGTTTCGGAGATATACGACTGGCATTCACTAAGTTATTTACTCTGGTATATTATTTCATTGTTGGAGAACCGAGTTTGTATTTGCAGGTAGGGACATGCCCTGGCTTATAATGTACAGTTACCAATCTGTCTGCAATAAGCGCTAAAATTGAGAGGATTGTAAATGCATTGTCGTGCAGTGATTTAGAGCTCCGTTCCGTAATTAAATTTCTCATAAAGGAACGGAAAAAATCTAAGAGAAGAGGAATGCATCGTTCTACTGCCGAGTGAAATTTTGAGTCGAGCAACTTAAAACCGCCCCTTAGTCCTTTTAAGATGATTGTATGAAAGCATGTCAAAAAGTTGGGGCTGTGATTATGGAAAATCTTCATGTCAAGGTTAATGTAACAATCCGTGAATGTTTACAGTCATATAACCTCTGATGATGTCAAAGATCAGTTCCAAATGCTGACATCATAACAAGAAGCATGTTACCCGATATTCGGTCAGAACAATTTGGTTCGCTTCAAGAAAACCCCAGTGACTTATTTCAAGAGACTGTACTGAAAATTAAATGTGAGTTCATTGATATGATCCAGAAACCAAATACGTCTATGCAACGGAAGCATAGGTGTTTGGCAACCCCCAAAATGTTCTTGTGCATAGGTTGGTCGGAAACCTAATTTTTGGGGGATACAAGGGAAATTTTGCTGTTGGAATTCATTCCTTATTCAAATTCACATTACTAGAAAACAAATGCTTTTACAGTGTGAATAGTTTCTAAGTCCTAATACAAAATTCAGCCGGTCGGCGGTTAGACTGTGTGTTACCGCCGGTGTTGTTTTGCGTAGACTCCCCTCACTCATAGACTTCACCATTTTAAAACTTAGGTATAGCATAATGGATATAATTATGTAATAGCTGCTGGAAATTTTCCTTGAAACACAATCCACATCTAGTTAGGAAATTATCATTGACAGGCATCCATTCTCCATCATTGATGGACCTAATCTCATTTTCAATTTTTGTTTAAGTTCTTCCAGTATGCGAGGATTGGTTGAATGAATTCCGTTATTATATGGTATTATTTCATCAAGTTTTTCTTCAATATACTTTCCTCTCGGTCACAAAACCTAGTTTATTAAACCTTAATGCTTATATATTGTTTTTCCTTTGGGAACCGGGCTGCCAGGAAAGTTACGCCTAAATGCTAATTTCTTCCTGCCAAACGACTTTCAGTACCTGATGTGCGCATTGAAGATGAATATATTACAGTCCAGTGAATATCTATCATTGTACAACACTACTGCACTATTTAATAAAATATCACCTTCGACTGAACAACACAACTGCCCGACTCTGTCGAAATGAATCTCGCAACTGACTGGTGTGCTGCTGCACCGGAACAATGCACCTTGCCACGAATCCCAATAATAATGAGCACTGTAAATAGTTGAAGAGTGAAAATGTCAAACGTCCTAAGTGCCAAATTTAATCGTATTGTTTCAAAAGTGCTTTCTATGTTTCCAGATGCATATTTCTAGTCGTGTTCTAAGTGCCTATACATGGATGAAGTAGTTCAAATGCTCGTTAACAGATGTTGCAGTTCTAAATGCCATGCTATACTGTCGTCTGGTGTTCTAAGTGCCATACCGTGATAATATTAATTTTTACGGAAAAGTATTTATAGTACAGAAATGTTTTAGTACGTGGCTATAACTTTTTGAGTTGCGATAGAGACTTGGTTATTATAAAGGAAAGAAGGTAAGTAAGGCCTTCATTCCCCACATAGGATTGTAGATTAAGTTAAAGCTATAAATCCTTTAACGCAGTTCTAATGTAGTTAAGTGATTTCTTTGATTTTAAGAATATTACTGATGCACTATTAACATTAAATAAGTGCAACAATTCTTAAAGTACCTCTATCTATCCATCTCAAAAAACTATTAAAAGATCTTGCCATTAGAAAGGTGGAGATGTAAAGTTTTAAAGCGAGGAATATCAGTGGTTAATATACAGCAACCTGTGCTTCGTCTGAAAGATCAACCCCGGTTGAAAAAACTCTCATGTATGTTGCCATTCCTTCCTGAAGAGCACAGAGGGAGTTTTATGAAACATCAACGTCAAGAATTGAAAAACTGAACTCTTCTTGTCATTGTGAGGAGAAAATATGAAAATTTGTATTCTTATACATGTTTCATTATATATTTTGTACCGTTGCTGTTAAAATATTTTCCTGCTATTCATTAATGTATTTTTGTATTTATTTCCCTTTAAAATCTGAAATAAAATGTAACAAAAAATTTGGAATGCACTTATAGCCTACTCTTCCATCGTATGGCAGGGAGAACTTTCCTATTGTTTTAATTTTTTGCTGCCTGTCTCTTGTATTTTTGCAACGATTTCCTTTAAAACTAATTTTGTAGTAAAATGTCTTCATAATGATTTTGGGGGTAATAAGTTAGACGCTAACAGAGATGGATAGTTTTTTTTTTTTTTTTTTTTTTTTTTGTTTATCCTGTAAACTTTAGAAAATGGCACTTAGAACGTTTGAAATTTCCACTCTTCAACTGTAGGACAACTGATTCCCATTGATTATTTCATCTTTCTCTTTCAAAACGTGAATAAATTCCTACATACATAGATGCCATTAAGGAGCCAGGAATGGATTTGTTGGCGGACCTATTCAATTTTAAAAAAATCTCATCCTTGTTGCCATTCCTTCCTGAAAAGCACAGAGAAAGTTTTATGAGACATCAATTTCAACCCCTGTGTAAGCATGAAAAACTAAACTCTTCCTGTCAGTTGTGAGGAGAAAATATGAAAATTGTTATTCTTGTACAGCTTTCATTGTATATTTTGTACCGTTGCCCAAAATAGCTTTTTAAAATATATTCCCACTAATCATTAATGCTATTTTTGTATATATCGGCTACAAACCACCAGGACTATTGAGAGTTAGCTTCGAAAACTTTTTGAGAGAGCGCAGCGTGTGGCAGTTTAAATACTAGAAAATTTCAGAAAATTCCACCGTACTGCAAGCTGAAAACAGTGCGACATTTGGGGCTGTTACAAGGTTATACAAAAGTCACATTTTGCTACATAATCGGAAATTAATATTGCTTGCGGAACTGCATAAAGGGCTTGCCACCTGGTGAAGTTATTTATTATTATTAAATGGTATTTAATACTGCATTCACCATTTTAACAGATGCTCGAAATGCCTGTACTCCATGCTTGCTCCTTTGGGACACCACAATATTGTAAATTATCTCTCAGATATTTTGTTTCAATCGCTGGTTAAAAAGTGAACACACTGGTCTGAAAATCAAGAAAGGTTACATTGAAAAAGAATGAGACGAATTTCTTAATAATGTTTTATAGTCATATTCACGCAGATAACTTTTAAAACGCCCCAGGTTTTCTTTGGCCATTGCATATCATGCCTTCATGATGAGATCGCTGATATGTGACGGTTTATAACGGTTGTTATCAAGCCTATCTGGATGATAATTATATCTTCAAGAACTCAGTAACGAAACTGCTCATACTAAAGGCGTGTTGAGCTGCTTTGACAGCTACATAAAGCAACCCACTGAGAGAGGTTCTTTTCACTTGAAGTCCAGAGCTCGCCAAACTGTAGGGCCCTTTGCAATACTTAATTAATTATCTTTACAAGTGAGGCGTTAATATCAATGGCTCTACATCGTCGCGTGCGATAGTTGGGACTGAGTTGGAATCGCCCGCAGATACTCATACGTTATTTCCTTCCAAGAGCGAACAGATCTGGAGGATGTCGAGAAGCAGAGCATGTTGTAGACCCCCACCTTCTGCAAGTTGTTGCTGTTCATCGGATAGCTGTAGGCGCACAAAAAGTCGAAGCACACGGAACACTTCCTACAGCCTCTCCACTGTTTAAGGGGAACGCTAGGACTGTGTCTTTTACCTTCCTGAATGTTCTCTTAAACACAAATTACTGTTTCTCCATATTGAAAAGTTAAATTAATTTTTGTTTTACGCTACAAGTATAAAAAATGTGCAAAGAAAATGATATTTAATAGACAATGGACAAGTTCAGAAATAAGAACTATTTTTTTTATTTTGAGAAGTAGAGCCATAAATCAAAGCCGAAGGGGATGAAGTCATTGAAATTCTGAGCTGATTTTGAAGAAGAAAAATTGAATTCTTCTTATATTAAAATAATATGACAGCCCGGATAACGCTCAGCGTGTGTAAGCGTTTATATATCTCGGCTACAAACCACCAGGACTATTGAGAGTTAGTTTCAAAAAAATTTGAGAGAGCGTAGCATGTGGCAGTTTAATTACTATAAAATTTCAGAAAATTCCACTTTACTGCAAGCTGAAAACTGTGCTGCATTTGTGGATGTTGCAAGATTATACAAAATTCACATTTTGCTACATAATCGGAAATTAATATTTGCTTGCGGGACTGCGTAAAAGCCCTAGCTACCTGTCGAAGCTATTCATTATTGGTAAATTATAATTAATACGTTATTCACCATCTTAACAGATGCTCGAAATGCCTGTACTCCGCTGAGATACTTGCTTGATCCTTTGAGACGCCACAATATTGTAAATTATCTCTCGGATATTTTGTTTCAATGCCTCTATAGTATTTTTTTCAGGTATAATAGTAGTTTAATGTGTGTGAAGCTGCAGCAGCTGAGTGGCTTTATACGCACTGCCAACAGACACAACTTGCTGGGCTAATCATGTTAAAGACTTTCGAAAAGAAATTTGCAATCGATAGTTTATTTTTATAAACTTTTCCCGTGTTAAAACCCCCGATCTTTTTGGTTTCGGTTTCTTATAAATGAAATCAACTTGGGTTCGAACTTTACTCATCAGTCTTAAAATTGCACTTGCGCACTTCGCTATGCTGTTACTCCTACAACACTTGTGCGATAAATTATTTGTTCTAGCATATATCTCACTGTCGACATACTCCTCCATACACTGAAATATTGGCATGATACTGAACAAGATCAATGGATTGTGTCAGCGAAACTTTAATTCTAATCATACATTCATTGAAGGTCATCCGGGTTCAACTAGTGTACACAAACCCCGATTATGGTTTATATTATTGTTAGTGAAACTTTTTTTTGGACATCGTGGATTTAAAAATATCTTTGCAAAGCTTTAAGAGTGTTTTAAATTAGAATTTGAAAGATTCCAATGACGAAATATTCCGTAAAGATTCGACGATGGATTCTTCCATCAACATTCGCGGGCTTCGGGAATTTAAATGTTCTATTCCTTCTATTAATTTATGAAATGAATGAATTTAAACGTGGCCGTATTAGCACCAGAATGGAGCGTGTTGGTGATAAATGATAGAGATCGTTACTTAGAAAATGTATAATTGAGAAAAATAGTAATTCACTTATGTGCGAAAGAGCTGAGATTGAGATGCCCAGTGCATGAATGAATGTATATAGAAATATGTGTGCCCAATGAGGGCCGTGATTGTTGGATGTGGATCGAAAAAGAGCATGCAAAAGGCAGTGCTATGTTTGATGGCACTTCTTGCGTCCATTTGACCAGTGTCCAGACTATTATACATCCGAGTCAAAGCTGTGGTCGAAGATGGGTGAAAATGTTCCTAAAAAGATGGCCTCTTTTTTTTTTATAGAGAAGCTGATGGCCCACTGTTTTTTTTTAACTTTACAAGAAATAGTGGTTTGTTACCCAGTTAGTGGTTGGGAAAAGGATAGGTACTTAGACTTTCAATGAATTTTCTGATGATGAGAGGAATGTTGGATTTGAAATGGGGTTTGGTTGTTAGGAGCGGAGGAGAACACGTTGATACTTGCTCCAGGGCTGGTCTTTTGTGCCTAAGTCCCAATGGGATGCATTAGGGAGGAAGGGATGAAGGAAAGAGATACACCGAGCGGCCAGAATCTTCGGGGGATGATGCAGGGGGTCTGTAACGTGTTTCCAAATAGAACGCCGACGCCTATGGAATTGCAAATCACGCGAGTGTTTAGGCCTGACATTTGCCATTTATGAGGACTGAATGAATGAATGAATGAATGGCGTTGAACGCCTGTTTTTGCTCTGAGCGACATTCTCTTGTTCAGGCTACACAGCTCCAACTTCGAGAAAATATATACATTTTAAAGAAGAATAAAAGCAATATATGTATATGAAATTCGAATATACAGAATATTAACAATTGTATAAAATGTTTTACTTATTTATGAACACCTTGTTAGAAACCGTGAAAATGAAATAAGAAAACATTTTACCATTGTGAACAACGTGTTTATTAAACTTTATAGCTGCTTAGGCAGACATTGTTACATAATTCACCAAATGATTTCAGAAATTTTGGCTGAATACACTAAAACAATTGCACATTAAGTTAGTTAAATTTATAATCACTGAAAAAACAGAAGTGGTCAGTGATGCGTGTTTAGGAATTATATAATGGAGGTATAGAGTTGGCAACACTGACTACAAGACAAATTCAGTCGCTTGATAAAACGGATTTTATACTTTTTTTTCTCGATAATTTCACTGCGATCTTCGGCTGAAATTGGTCAAAATTGAACATTTCGTTTCGTTTCATTGGTCGATTTTAAGATGACATCACATGAGTGAAACAGTCTATGAAAAATTGCAACCAAGTTCCAAAATATCTGAAAATAAATGGCTTGGCTTTTTAACTACTCGCCAACTTTCCGAATTCGATTCTAGTGGCTATATATGGAATCCGTGGCGGGCAAAGTGGAATCTGGACAGGTTTGATTTATTATACTCCTTTCAGAATAAGGATAATGTGAGTAAATCACAAAACGTAATTTAAAAACGGAATGTATCACTCCGCCAAAGCACTGTTGATAAATGCATACAAAATTTCCTTTCACACAGTAGCTTAAGCCAAAATAATGATGATAAATACAGAATTATGTCATAATGTTATATAATACACTCCTGAGAAAATTTAAAATAGTCAATAATTAATTGTGTTAGAAAGAATAATATAGCAAGTAATATTAATCACAACTTGACACAGACCTCCCATTCTTCATACCGTTATATTACTTGTTTCCGAATCATCATATAAATTAGCTACAGAATTTATTAAAAAAGTTTAATATCACAATTTCGCTTCAATTCTTAATGGTTTTCTATTTTTTGTCTTTCATAACAGTGATAGAAATATACATCATTTTAAACTGTTCGTGGTAAACGATATTTCCAAGAACTAAAATTGTCAAGAAGCACAGAAAAACTTTGTTGAAATTCCAATATTAATGACTTAAAAACTTATTTTATTTCAAACTCTCATATTGTGTATAATGAATGATATGCCGATATAGGACTTTTTAATAACCAAAGCATAGCATAAAGCGAAGTTTTTTAAGCCTGGAAGGAATGTGTAGTACTTTAGAAGAAAGAAATGAAGTTGGTAATATGGCACCCCTGCTTTTTGGCCTTGTATTTTTGACATCAAGTGAATGCTATTTCAAACTATTCTTATCGTCGCCGTTTACACGCCAGTTGTGCTGCTGAGATCTTCCTGCAAGATTGTAAACATATTGTATGCTTTTTCTGTTTAACAGATTAACAAGGTTATTGTTTATATGTAAATAACTGCATATTGTGTTATGTTTGTTTACTACTGAGGATCCTGTGCTTGCGTAAATGTAGGAAATGAATTACTTCTATTAATAAAGTAATTGGAGAAACTGCGTATCTAGTAGGAAAAGTATTTCTTTTAGGTTATTGTATAACATGGCGGCGATGATAATATGGCATCTCCATATTTTGGAACATAAAAAGGATTTGGCAGGGGAATTATTTTGTTAGGTTTATTTATGAACGTTCTTTAACATCTCAGGTCATCAACGTCCCATTCAATTCAGGACGTGAAACGGCCGATAAATTTTGCTCTGAGACCTCTTCTTACACCCGAAAAAATCCATCGATCGATTGGGTTTAGGAAGCAAATGTGATTACCACTACACTACCAACATCTTCGTAATATGATACATTATGGACTTAGTGATTTGAACTTGTGCATATTTGAAATATTCAAGGTTTTGTACCTTTTCTAATCATACAGAAAGAGTTCAATCATCAATATCACTTACAGACTTCTTTGTTCGCATTGTTGTATAGACACTTGTATCATTTCCCTGGAAACTGCCTTTGTAAGTCATATTAAGTCTTATTTAATGAAACTCAAGGTCGCGGGATCAAGCCCTGCCAGGATCGATGGATTTTTTCGGGTGTAAAAATCCTAAGTATGACTTCCATGGGAAGGGAAGTAAAGCCGCGGGTCCCGTGTCGTACATTTACGGCACGATAAAGAACCTCAAGCCTGAAAGAAGAAGCCTCTGAGCAAAATTTGTCGGCCGTTTCACGCCCTGAATTGAATGGGACGCTAATGATGACCTGAGATGTTAAAGAGCGTCCTTAAATAAACAAATCAATCATTTAATGAGTATTTTTTGAATCACAAAAGGCATAAGTGCGAGCATATTCTTAACCAGGTTACACGTACCAATCCCTAGAAGGGAGAGGGTAAATATTTTCCAGGAATAGTTCACAAATAAAATATTCCTTGTTAAATCTTCATTGTACCATATTTAAATGTATCAGTAGATCTGTTCGCAAGGTTACAAACAAAAGAAAAGTGCTTTTTCGTATTTGTTTTGTTTTATAAATCGTCATATATTTTTCTTTAGGGGATGGGAAGTGCTAAAACATTAACACCAATTATTTTTCCTTCATCGTCTGTCACATGTTCCGTACCTGTGCTCATCAGCCTTGTGTTTTAGGAACCCTTGTGTTACTCGCCGAGCTGTGCAAGGTGGCGTTGCTCGCGGGAGAGTAGTTCCCTCGCAGCGGTGCAAGTGCCTTGCTACTAGCTTTATACTCCCGTCTAATTAAGTCACGAAGCTGACATCTGTAACATTCCGGGGCTTACTGCTTCTAAGATCCATGTTCGACCGTGGATAATTTTGCACGAACATTTCTCTCCTTTTTTTGTTCTGTTAATCTTCGCTTCTCTCCATCTCTTTCGCTTCACCCAAGGGATAGCCAAACTGACCCTAACAGATGCGTGTTTTGCTATTTATTGCCCTTCCAAACACGAGAACATAACATGAATTAAAATGACTTCTTCTGTTTATACGCTCTCCGAGAAATCCTGGTGAATTTGTTGTTGCTAACAGCACTTTACAGCAATTTAAAAACCACGTGTTTGGATGTAATAACAATAATATACTCCGAATTACACAGCTATATATGCTTTCTCTTTCATCCTCCTAGATGTTTCCATTCATCTGTTTGTGCCGTCTCACTGCAGTCTTTATCCGATTTTCAATTCCCTTCTCTCGTTTTGCAATTTCTTCTGCAATCATTTGACCTCTGGACCGCTACTGGTGGTCGAGATCGTTAAGGCGCGGACTCATGAGCGTGAGGTCTGGGGTTGGAATTCCGCTGTTTTCCTCAGTCCTCATAAATGGCAAATGCCGGGGACGTACCCTAAACTTAGGCCTGGAACGTTTCCTATCTCAAAAATCCTTCCCCAACATATCGTTTCATCTCAGGTATTATCAGTGTTCACCGCCTATGGTGCCTCAGTAGTAAAAACGGGCGTTAAACGCCGTTAAGAAAATAAATAAAAAGACTTCTGGTCGATTGGAACGACAGCAATAATAGTAATAGTAATATTGATATTTCAATAGTCAATTTGTAGGCAGGGACTGAATAAGCAAAGTACAAAGGTCACTGAGAGGGGTGGCTCAGTCGATAATACTTGAGACTCGCATTCAGAAGGTTCCCGGTCAAATCGTTTAGTGCCGGCCAACCTGAACGTGTTTTTCTCGTGGTATGATTCTTTCCTTTTCATGAATTTTCCGCTCTTCTGTTTCATATCATTTCTATTCCAGGTTGAGATGGGCTGGTGTAGTTTGACAGTGGCTTGCGCTTTTGCATAGGTGCCTTGTATGGAAGCGAGGGGCACCTCCGCCGGCGTCGGAATGTTCTGTGTGAAAACATAATTGGGGATAATTTCTATGTTCGTGCCTTATCACCCCTGGATCAGCCTGTCTACTCGATATCTCCCTCACCTTATCTCTTCTCAAACGGCCAGTCCTTGAGCAAAACTGAAAATCCGAAACGACCTACTCTCCAAAGTGCCAAGGTAAATTACACCTTTTATTAAGAGTAATGGATAATTTTTATTATTTAACAAATGCCAAGCTGCAGGCATAGGTTGTCCAAAGGTACACAAAACGCAATCAGGCGAAATAGCTGCTAGGTGAAAACGATACACAAGACAGTCATGTCCGGTCAAAAGTCTAAATAGTGCCACTGCTGCAGCACGAGTTGAATCGGGAACAGTAGGATCCACAAAGCACACTTCAAAGCGTATCTTTATAAAAGTGAGAAACCATACAACGAAACGAGTGCATGAAAATTCTCATCATCTCTACTTTAGGCCAATGGAGTGCCAAGTCTCTGCAAGAGTATTGGGTAATGGTTCGAAGAAAATCAATTAAGATGAATTAGCCGTATTTAAATACACAGGTTTTATCTTATTAACCTGTCAAAAGCAGTAAAACTTTAAAATAATTCTACAGAATACTTTGTACATTTGTGCAGTTTTCTCTAGTAAAAGATACCATACAAATTTTTATTCAGGCACGTTTCTTATGAATATTACAAGAAGTGTAAATGTCTCTTTGATCACGGTTGTACTTATGTACAATTATGATAACTCCAAGTATAATTTGGATTGCTTACATACATTTGCAACAAACCGTAACCCTCTCTTTTTCGTGTTAATAAGCATCACCCATTTGGCACCTTATCCACAGCTCCTCTCGCACGATAACTTTGCACTTGACCTACTAACATATCCAGAGACGGCTTTCCTTCTACCTGCTACTACGACATTGACCTCTCGGACTAATGACGGAAAATCATGTGAAGTAAACTACATATCTCGTAATAGTGAATTATTTGGTTGCACATCATATAAATGTCTAATAATGTTAACTAAAGATGACATACAAAATATGTTCACTTCACGATTTGATGTCATCTGTTTACTTTCACACTCAAGCACAGAACTATAATAGGCGAGAAATTATCTTGTAATTGACGGCTGCACTCCAAGATCATCTTCTTCTTCCTGCTCCTCTTCGCTGTCGATTTCCATTTCTTTGTGTTCATCATCACTATCAATGAAATCACTGGAGCCACCCAAGTTTATTATAAAACGTTCCATTACTTCTTCTAGAATGCCTTCTTTCCACGAATTCTCTTGAAAACGCGTTGCTACTGCGCAATTTTCGTTAACTGTTGCAACGCCGATGATGCCATATCTAATATATAATGTGTTTTTGTTAACTGATTAGTCAGCGACAAGACGAACCTCTCGCTAGCCGAGTCGCCGGCATAAACACGTCCCAAGCATCAATAAAAAGTAATTTCTCGCTTACTTTAGCATTCTCTTAAAATTATACCTGCTGCAGAAGGGTGTGCGCAAGCGCAGGCTATTTCGTCTCTCTCTGTGGACAACTTCTCCTTTTCCACAATAAAGCATTCCGTGTGTAAAGTTATCGTGCTTCAGCTCTGTAGTCTGAAAGGCCACTTTATACTGTTGTCTTTTGAGGGTTTATCAACTTGAAACATTGCATTATCTGCTTGCTTTCTGTTTCCTAACCTTCCTGAAATTGTACCATAATGATACTAATCGAATATCAAATTAGATAAAGACATATTTCGTTTTCTTAATTTAGAAACATGAAGTTAATTAAGAGAGATTATGTTTCCATAACCGGACTTAGTTTCAAAAATTTTACGCTAATCGTTCGTTATACTTAAGGACCAAATTATATACATTTTCTTATCTGACCTTAAGCCAGATATTTGTAATGTATCAAAGTTGTACCATGTAATATGATTCGGGACTCAAATCCATTACAGCTACAGAGGTGACAACAAATGTTGGAGTATACACACACTTCTTAGTGTTAGCAGGGCAGGACATTTTTATACACTCAAAGAAAATATCTGTGAGTCCATCTAATATAAGTTCAACCTTAAAATAAGTAAAAAATAATGAAATGCTGTTTACTTTGATAAATAAATTTACTCAACTATGAAAATAAGTGTCTGTCTTAGCTTCAATCACATCATTTCACGTGAATTTTTATTCACCCAGTCATTCTCAGGTTTGGGAACAAAAAATAATCCCTGGGAGTCAAATTCGGCGAATATGGCGGATGTGCAAGCACTTGGAAGCGAAGGTCGTGCAGTTTTTGCAGTAACAATCCCAGACGTGTGTGAAGGTAAACTTTCTTTTATGCAAGGGATGGTTCAGTTGGTCCAATGGTGAAGCCTCGGTGATGGTTGTGCCCTTCTGGAGGTAATTTACGAGCACCACACCATGAGAATCCCAGTCAAGACTTTTCCTACAGATGGAACGTTTTCGCTTTTTTTGATGTACTTTCACCTGCTGCAGTTTGGACTGTTCCTTCGTCTTTGGCGTGTAGTGATGAATCCTTATTTTATCTACTGTTATGAAACATCGGTGAAACTCAAGGCAATTGCGTTCAAACAACTCTAAGCGCTCTTGCGTAATGTTCGTTCAAATGCCTTTTTCGTACATTGTTAACAAACGCAACAACCGTCAAGAGAAAAGCTTTTTCATACCCATAATTTCGTGTAAAATGTAGTGAATACGGTACTTTCATTGGGCGAACCATTGTGAATTTTTGTCTCAAACTCGTTGATCTTATCTGTTTTGGGACGTCCTGGGCGCTCATCATCTTGAATGGATATACGACCACGCTTAAATTCAGCTGCCCACGTTTTAACCGTCTAAAACAAAGGGGAAGAATCCTTGAATATGGAATTTAACTGCTTTTGTATTTCATTCGGGTTAAACCCTTCAAAATGAAATAACTTTATCATAGCTCATATTTCAGTTTTATCCGTTTTTAGAACATTTGAACACTATTTTTTTACACGATCGTCGCAAACAAATGACAAAACTAACGCGTCTGAAACTTTACAACGTGACATCTAAAGAATGATACTTTGCAACTATCATGTATTTTGGTCATTTTCATGACATCTCAGGCCGAGGACTTTAATAATATCCATAATATAACAATTGTTTGAAACTCTCTTCCTGAATGCACAAATGAACATGATCTATTTTCCTGGCCGTTGTTGGAAGATTCTGTTGTCACTACCATTGATCTCGTGTTTACTGTCCAATATTTGGAAGCGTGTGGCGTAAACTCTGCCAATCAAATGATCATTGTCAAATCCGGAGATCTCAAGAAACTTTTCAATCTGCTCCATGAACTCAATTGATGCATGTCACGTAGCACCATCTTGTTGAAAATACTCTGGACGCAGCTCTACATCTTCAGGTTGCTCAACAAACTTCGTCGGTAATCTGCAGTGTTCACAATCCGATCGAAAATTTATGAAGCCACTATTCTCTGTGCACCAGACCTCGACTTTCGCGGGTGTATATGACTTATAGCTTTTGGCCGACCCAAATGTGTGTTTTCTGTGAGTTTCACACAAATGGAACCTGCCTCCTCTATGAACAAGGCAATGGACAATATGCCAGGATTTTGCACATTGAATGCCTGGAACCAACTGCAATATAGTTCACTCGTATAGGCTTCATGTTCTTACAATAGAACATGAAGATAGAAGCCCCAATGATTTAAAGGGGTGGCCGTTCTAGTGGAGCCTTGAAGCTCCAAGCAAACGTCAGTAGTTTAGATGAGCGATGCTTCCCTGTTTCACTAACAAGTATTTATCCAGCATTTTCGGCATTTTGTATAATTTGTAGAAAGCTCTTTCACTTAAAACTCTGTCTAATACATTAACCACGTTCTTGGTATTTCAGCAATCAAAAACCTTGCTAGACTTTACATTTCATATTTGGTACTAACTTCTTGTTGTTATGAACAATTTAAACAAACAGGCTGATAATAGCATGGTCCACATAATGACATTCTATTACATACCAACATCTGTTCCGACGAAACTTTAATTAATAGAAATATTCAATTTGCATTTAATTACCCACGTACAGTCGTGCTGTCAGGATTGAAAACAAAACTCACGAACTCTGTTTTTGTTTGTTTGTTTGTTTTTGTATGTACTCTGTTCTCTCCTTTTATCTTCTTTACTGTTCTAATGGTCTCTTTCCCTATCCCATTTTTCTGCTGTCCTTTCCTATATTTGCGTTAGCTTTGTCTGTTCATTATATTTAACTGTATTTTTTTCTTTGCTGTTTATGCTTAATTTTTAGAGAGATTTAAAAAGTAGCACCAAATTTAATAATTAGAGATACAGGCCGGATTATCCCTAATTATTACTGCTCCCCCACTATTACTGTATTACAGTCAAAAATAAAACTATCAGGGAAAGGGGAAATTACTACAACAAAACTTTTTACAGAAAGGAGGGAGGGCGATCTGGACGTAAAAATCTTTAGTGGAAGTCCTCCGGAAAGGACTTAAAGCAATGGATTCCTCTACGATACCTTAAAGAACTCCATTCTTGAAAAATTATGTCCCTGGACGAAATTACCGGCCATTTCACGTCCAAGTAATACCTTAGGATCGCACTTGGTTACACTTGAAGCGATTAGCGGACTGCCTATCTGTCCTTCTGAGTTGGTGCTAAGTATAACTAAATTCCAATGTTTCATATGGTCCTCTTTCGATTAATATAGTCGCTGGTGATACAAATAACATGGTTGAGCATAGACGGCAAAAATAAAAAGTTTTGTGCCGTGTTTACCTGTTTGGCGTTTAAATAGCCGTGCTTAGTTCTTTCACATATTGGTAAAAACTACTTATTCTGCATTGTGTGTCGGTATGATTGTTTCTGTTACATGGTAGCCGACATGACTGTAGAAGCATGAAACGTATGGCTAAGTGAAATAAGGTAAGGAAAAAAAAATGCTGTTTTATCATTCTTTGTTAGTAATCACGAAACAAATATTATGAATATAATGAATTGTTGTTTAGAACTGGCAGGTAACATGAATTATTTATCACATTTTTAGGGCTGACATTACACTTTTAGAGTAACTGATAACTAGTGGGGGAACACTTTCTACCATGAACGCAAAGTTGCCTTAGCATCAACCATACAGTGTAGTTACCCTGAACTCTACCCAGCGTTCCATTGTAAACAACAGAAGGTTTTTGGATTGCATTCATAAATCTAATTCCCTCCCTCTGACACTGTGCATCCGCTCGCTGATACTTTGTTTATGGAGGAATTTTTCCATCTCTACCCTCTTAGATGGCTGGTAGATATGCAGATTTAAATTATATGTTTTTTCCTACGCAATGTTTAATTTTCAATACTTCTCATATCGTTGCACTTCATTTTCTCACCAGAAATAAAGGGTTTTTGGTTCTGCCTCTCTCAGGAATATAACCGCTTATTTGATCTCGTCATCACTCCTGAATATTCTTCAGAGATGTAAACACGACAGTCTTAAGGAGCAAGCTCAGAGCTCCACGGATGTAAGACATGAATTCTCACTCTCGGGATGGTGTCAAGAGTTATAGCGGCCGTCATCATGAAGGAAAACGAACGCTTTTGGACAAATGTCACCTTGGAAGACTCCGTGTTGCTTGCTTCTGTTCTTCCTTCAACATGACACTTTACGGACGCTATTCATTCTCTCTCTAATAGTGTTCCAAAGCTACGACAGTTTTTAGATTGCATTCATGCTTCCGTGCAGATAACGACGTACCTTCACGTTTCATTCCACTTGACACATGCCAGAGATTTTGCACCCAAATCATCATCAGTGAGCATCCCAGGCACCCACTATGTACAAACTTGAGAACTTCTGCAACATTTGTACTGAAACCTAATGCCGTTGCCGGTACTTTCAGTGAAATTTGTAACTTTTCACAAGTAAACGAAGACTATACTGGAACATCCAGAGCGCTGCTCATCAGAGATTAATGTTCATCCACTATTCTTACATTCTACCGCCTGTGGTGCCTCAGTAGTAAAAACGGGCGTTAAACACTACTCAAAAAAAAAAAAATTCTTACATTCTGCCCTCATCAACGAGGGTCTCCATACTGTTGGAGCATTACTCTGTGAATTTCACGAGGTTTCACACCCTCAGACTGCAGAAAATTGATGAAATTTGTTGCTCCTGTAGGCTGCAACAAGTAAGGGCGTAGCTATTTTCCATTTGCACCACTTCCGACTGTATGCCATGCCATTTTTAGTAGGAGTCAACTCTTTCTCTAAGTTTGAAATATCTGAAATTTTCATTATATGCAACATGCTGTTACTATGTAAAACATCCCTTATATGTTTGCTGTAATAGTTCCTTAGGTTACAGGTTGAAACTTTCCTTATCTGTTGGTGGGAGAGGAGAAATCTTTCAAACTAAACCGCAAAATTTGGGCTTCTATACTTTGTTTTATATTCCCATATCAGCTGACTTCAACAAAGAACAATTTGGGTGTTTATAATTTTTAGATATACCCAAATACTTACTCTTATCCAGAGAAAAATTCTCGGAGATACAGTGCTAGAGCTGCAGTCCCGAGCGACAGCGGAGAGAGCCGAACTCCTCATTCCCCGAAATGAGCGGAATATTCATTTTTCTCTGTTTGCGCGGCCGTTTGTAAAAGTGAAAGTATTACATCTATTAAAATTTTGTTAAAGGTAATGTAACCTATGCGTTGTCCTCCGTAAGTTTATGACTGCAATATGTTGTTCCTTATTACGAAACTGAATTTTTCACGTTTTACCACCCGTTGTCGTATTGAAATTAGCAATTAATTCATATACACATACACACACTAACCTTAACGGTAAATCCTAGAAACCAGTGGACTCAGTGGTTTGCTGTGACTCGTTACGGCCTGACGGCCTACGCTATCCTTTTTGTAGTTACAAGTTGATAGGGGTGGGTAAATTACTGTAATTTTTGCCACACGCTGTCTTATTGGAATTCGCAATTTATAAATATACATACACTAACCTCAGGCAAATCTTAAAAATCGGTGGACCCAGTGGTTTGCAGCAGCTCGCTACGGTCTGACGACCTACGCTCACCTCCTTTTTGTAAATTTAAATTGATAGGGGCGGGTAAATCACTGTAATTGTGGCAAAAATTCCTTTGATTCCAATAGAAAAAAATTCGTAAACATCAATTTATAGCGCATTCTATGCGTAGCACTATGTTATGGAATAAACCATTGTAATGGTGGCAAATCTGCTTTAACTCCGGCAGAAAAAAATCATTATGTGAGGACTACCGTCTGAGCTATCATGCCGTTTTGCTTGAGAGCCTCATTATCTAGCTATATCTATGAAAGTTACACTACCTTCGGCTGCCCACTGGGAGATGAAGGTTGTCGAGACCGTAAAACACATGTGCAGGTAGCAGCTTGTAGTTAGTTTGAGGGAGGTTGTCAGCTAGCGTACTTAGCGCTTTCATTGTGTGTATATTTTGTGCTAATTGTTTTTCATTAGTTATGCCACCACATAAATATAGTCATCTTGAACGGGTTTTTAAGCACGATCATGTGAAAGGTGATTCTCAAGAAAATATCTCTAGTAATCGTGTTCCAGGTATAGAAACAGTTCGCCAACTTGTTAACAAGTTACGAGAGACAGGGCATCTCATTGATTTCAAATGTGTCCCGAACCACCTTGTTCTTTCTGAGGAAACAGTTAGATGAAATACAAGAATTTCCTACGCTGATTCCGGCAATGCAGTGCCGCTGAGGGGCATCGTTTTCATCATCTCATGTAGCAGCTTAGTGCTTATTATTATAAGTTTAAATACAATATTATTTCTGCTTTGAGTAAAAATATATAACCTACAATAAAAATACTAACTTTACTCGCGGTGCCTCTTATCTCTCTTTTTCCGACCCTTAATCACAGTGGCACTCATTGTCTGAAATTCCCGTCTGGATCTGAATTGTGGCTCCGTATCGAAGCTATGTCATAGGTATGTATTGAAAATACGTCTTTGTATTACATTTTTTAAAGTTTTCATGCATTTTATTCTTCCGGCACTTATAAGATTTGTCCTGATTTGAATTACTTCAAGCTGGGAGAGAAAATACTACCTAAATAATTTACAATGTGAGACTTTAGAAAGCAGCCCGATTGTGGGTTGAAGTGGATTTATAAACTTCGTCTATACAAGCCGCACGTTCTGTGACATGCGAATATGTAACACAAACTTACGGACAGAAGCAAAGAGTTTTGCCTAATGACAGCGCCATCTTTAAACGAATTGTTTCGTTGAACTGAGTAGATCGCGATCAACCGAAGGAAGAAATTCATGTTCACCACAACCCAAACATCTCCATGAACATAAACATACGATTCATGTTTACTCGTGCTGTTCGATTACTTCTGAAGGAAGCACCGCAGCATAAACTTAGAAGATGGTCCACTAGTTCTGCCCAACAAAGCATGTCGGGAAGATAGCGACGTATGCTGCAGAAATTCAGGTGGCGTGTTTTACTACGCGTCCCATGAGCCCACTAGACATTGATCTGTTCCTCAAGCTCAAAAAACCCCATGCGTGGTCAGCGATTCTCCTTCATGAAAGACCTCTGCGCAACAACTGCTGAACAAAATTGAGGACCACTCCGGATTTTTAAGTGATTACTGATTACCGTAGAAAACATTGCGTTAATTACAGTGTTAAGGAAATTCATATTAATATACGTCCTTCGTTCTCACTCTGTGCTAACAGGTGCAAAAATTGTTTCACTCTGAAAAAAGAACGTATTTCTTTGTTGGGTGTGAGTGTAAATATGCATTTTGACTTAAGATGAAGGTAAAATTGAGATTAAAAGTTCAATTATGGTTGATATTACTGAATGGGGTTTATATTATATTTCTTTCATTATTGTTTAAACCTAAGATTAGAAGATATTGATAGCCAAGAAACATTTGGTAGTATGAGAGAAAAGAGGACATTGAGATTTTATAGGGAAATAAAAATAGGAAAAAATATATAGAACAATGTGATACGACAGTTCGGGAAGCGTTTGCATGGGTGATAGAATTGGAGTTATGAATTTAAAAGGAGTAAGATATGATATGATAAAGACGTAGAAAAATTCCCAATGATGGAGAAATCAATACGACTTTTCATTATTTGCTATACTGCAAGCAAACATAATTATGGAGAGAACAGGCTTGGCAACAAAAATGGAAGAATTTAAATGGGTAAACATTAATTAGAAAGATTTTAACTGTAAAAGGAGAGAAGAGTATAAAAAACGTTAGGGAACTATTTGGGTAAAGTTAGAGAGAAATGGATAAAAACGATTAAGAGGAAGATAGGGGAAACATAACCTCAGAAGTTCAATAGATCAGATAAATATAAACAAGGATAGGATAATACAGCTATATGATGATCACCAATACACTAATAACCTGGAGTTGTGTGTATTGGGATCAGAATGTAAACAAGCAATTATAGAAAGAAATTTTCTAGAGGTAAATAAGATTAGTATTATTTTGTTTTTTTAGTTTTAGATCTTATTTTGTAATGGATTGTTTATATATATATATATATATATATATATATATATATGAATGTAGTATATTATGTAGTTTGTTGAGATATATTTGTAATGAATTTCTATTTCAATAGAATGCCTGAACCCAAGTCTTCCGGATATTGCAGTAGGAAACCGCTGATGAGCCGAAGACAAGGGTACAGTAATCAGTTAAATAATCAAAACTAAATGACAATGTATAGAAAATATATATTTTCTTATTTGATGTACACCATGAAGATATGAAACTAGTTATGAAGGTAGGGACGCAAAATGGAAGCTTAGTTGTAATCTTATTTGCTGAAATTTACTATTGTTTTCTTTTTCTTTCGCTTTATTTACCCTCTTCCGTTTATAGGACTTACACACTGTGGGCATGGTCAATCTATGTAGATAGCATCAGAAATGGAGTATACGCTAACACACATGTAGATGCAATAAAGATGAATGATGAAATTGAGGATAATTCCGTGGCAGAGAATGACTAACTCAGCAAAAAGATCTGAAGAGAACAATGGAAAACCCCAGTAGGTTAGTCGACCTCGGGATTTTAACCCAGGACCTCTCAAATACAAGTCTCAAGTCAACCACTCAAATTGTTTTATGAAATACTGAACGTTATATTGCTTAGGCACAAAGAATTTGAGAGCCCTATTCTATTCTGAGCCATTTGTGAAATGCACGTACTTAATGACTTAAACGTGCTCTGATAATTACTTAATTCTGCTCAGTTCACTTGTCTAAGAACTGTACATGTCTGTTGTAAGGAAGAATGAGCTAACAAGCTATACATTGCATGTAATTGCAGAAAGTTGTTTCGTATTGTGCATACAAAAGGGTAGATAAAGTGGCATTCACAACACTGGCTAATGTATCAATAGCTCCATACTGTGCGTCAGCTGTTCATAAGTACCCCAGTCTCAACCGCTCTGTTTTTGTACATTTCTGTCTTTTCGAGTTGGCCGTTTTGAAGTACAGGAAACACCTGTCTCTATTTGAGGGTTAAAGAAAAATGGTAAAATTCCCTTTCGTAGAGCTGTGTACTCGCTAGACACCCCATGATAAAATACAGAGATGACAAAAGAAAAGCAATTCTTTGCACAATGTCTCAAGGACAATGATCGAAACCTGGGTTCGACACCCTTCTGTTAACATCAAGCAAGTTTTAACTTCGGGGAGTATGCTGAAAGAACACCCCCCCCCCCAGGACATGCTCATGAAAAGGTAGCTGTGCAGTGTGGTAGAAGAAGAAAAGTTGAAAAATATCAACTAGTGGTAAAACAGTAAATAACGATAGCATGCAATTGATGTAAAGGTATTTCAACAATACATAATCGAAAAAAAGTATAAAAAGTTCAAATAATAATAAATTGAAAACCTTGAATCATTAAATTTTAGGCTATAAATATTCAAATGTTTGCTACATAATCCATAAAATAATTAGTCAAATTACTGACAAAACTTAAGGTACAAGCATACCATAAAATCCCCTCCCTTAACAAAGAATAAATACTTTATGCTTTGCCTGAATTACCATTATTGAAAACTTTGGTTTACAAATGTCTATTCCTTGTCATAAAGTTTACAACAATGGAATCAGAAGACAATGTAATAGTACACTAAAACTTCATTATTTTAAAGATGCATTTTCTCTGGGTAACTAAATGTGGGTTACGAAGGAGGCTCCGGGCCTAACATTTTAGAAATGAAGAGCCGAAAGTTTATGCAGCTCACCCGAACCGGGATGTACTTATTGTGTGTTGGAGGAGGCGGAGCGAAGGGTAGATAATTCGCTACCCAGAATGGGTGGAACCGCTGATTTAATCAAAATGCTACTTGCTTGAGCCAATGGTCAACCACATCATGCTGACGCGACTAAGTAAGGAAAGAGGAAGAAGAGGTAGTATATCTATCAGAAAGCAAGGAATGCGTACAAGAACAGCACATCCTATGAGTTAAAACTTAACATGATTAATATCTGCGATATATCAGCGTTTTAGAGTAAACTCAATCTATTTAAATAAAGTACGGTGCTGTCATATCGTCTTAAATCTTGCGGTTTTGGGATAGGCTTAACAGGACGAAATACTTCTATGTTTCCGTGTTTCACATTAACTATTATGTTATCTTGTAAAGGAAAATTTTGAAAATAATGCGAAAAGAAAGATATTTTATTTCTTTACCTATGATAAACTTTTTATTTGTTTTTTCAGATTATCTTATTACGATTATAGAGTTTAATATAAATATACCCAAATAATTAAATATTATTTTAAAAATTGTGATATAAATTAACACATTTCTCTTCAATATTTAATTTTTTCTTGCAAAATAAGTCTTATTTCTTAATGAAGGTGTTCAAAACGCACGAAAGTTTCAATCAAAACTTTCAATAATGTTTTTCATAAAGCATAAATCTAATAACAAATAAATGCTCACAAGTTATTTATATATGGTACACTTTTTAAGAAAATCCATCCAATAGAGAATAGAGATGGATTTTATATATTTAAAAATATATGTAATGTGAATCCTTTAAATGTATAACTACAACTTTTGTGTACGATAGTTCTATATCCTTTGGAGGCAAGCAAAATGACGGTTGTTAAAACGCTCTACAATATAATTTTGTGTATTTCTTCAGTTTTGATAATTTGTACAAACGTACGTGCGGACCTATGCATTTGCCAAACAATTACGAAAGAGAATGTGAGTATATTCCCATCACAGGACTTGTAATTTAGCACTTTTTAGAAAGATTAAATACGGTTTTAAATATCTTACTTTGCTTTGCCTCAAAAATATTCCTATAGAACTAAAATTGAAATTACAGTATTCCATCCAAATACTTTCAAATGCAAATCTAATTTTATCAGACGACAGAGACTCGTTTGAAAAAATTATAATAATATTGTAAGAAATATCTACCTATAGAAGCAATTAAATGCAGAAATACCATTTAACACTTTGCACGATTTTAAAATGCAGCAGTTATATTTTTACAATTGCACATTTTGTAGAATAAAATAAAATTTTGCATTTTCTGTTCTTAATAGATGAAAAAGAGGATGGACAGTGGAATAGGTCTAGCTGTGTCATTTAGTATTTTTAGCTTGACGCTACTTTACTCTTAAGATTAGGTACAAGCATTGATTGAGTGACGTAAGACTCAAGGCCAACGTAGCAATTCGGTAGATTCCACCCCTGCCTTGATTTATATAACTCTGCTAGTCTTTAGCGATGGCTTATAAGCCGATGCAGTCTTAGCCATTGCATCGGTCATCAGATAATTGGATTTTAATAGTGTTTAACATCCGTTTTTACTATTGAGGCACCACAATCGGTGGACACTGAGGATACATGGAATGAAATGGTATATTGGGAAAGGAATTTATTTTTTTTTAAAGGAAGGAAATGTTCCACGCCTAAGTTTTAGGGATCTCCCCTGCATTTGCCATTTATGAGGACTGAGGAAAACCTTAAATAAACCTTAGTTACAGAGGACGTTCCTAGTGGGATTCGAACCCCAGTCTTCCCGCTCACGAGTCCTTGTCTAAATATTTTTTTGTAATTAGGACAAGAAAATTACTCATATAACATTGTTTTAAGAAAAAAGAATTTTTATATTTGTAAAGTAAAAATAAATAATTTCCCCACCCAGAAAGTGTATGCATTAAATAATTGCTGAAATTATTACTTATTCCCGTATAAAGATTACTGAAACAGAAACTTTAAATGAAAATGTTGGAGAAGTATCACTGATTAACAGAAATTTTTTCCACAAAAAAACTGAATACTAACTTCATTGCAGTTGTTTATTCCGAAATCAAATATGTAATCATAAATTTCCCATCAGGCATTTTTTTTTTGTGACAGTCATTCTATGTATTAGGCTTTCTTGGCTATAATTTTTTTAAATTATAGAAGTGGCTGTTCTATTCAAAATAAGTTGGCAACACTGCAGAGAGATTCATGTTGAAACTTATTCTATCTTTGTGCAGGTTTATTCATGTTCTAGTACGTTTAAATATTGCGTTGATATAGTAAGTAGACAGCCAGTATTGATAGTGTAAGAGCCCGTCAACACATGAAATGCTTTCTGCGGTCGTTGTTTTAGTTTTACAAACGTTTCAATATCCAAGAAAGTGTTCAGATCATCCAAACATATGTGGCGAACTAACTTTCAAGTCTCAGAGGCGACATTTCCCACCTCCTGTGAGAAAGTGTTACGAACTTTATTTTAGGTGTAGAGGTGGTGAATTTGATAAAGACTGGGCCCCATATATAAACACTGTGTATCACGTGTTAGACTTCTCACTGGATGGGAAAATGGTACACATCATATGTCATTTGCAGTTCCTACGAACAGAAGAAGCATTCAAGTAATTGCTATGTGTGCTTAACTAACATGAAAGGAGCTATATCCAAAACGAAACATAGAGTTAATTATCCCAGTTTGGCATATGCAATGAGACCTGTACCATAGTATCCAGATTTCGTGTTCTTAAGTGACAGCTCCGACCCAACTCACGCTGAAGATCAAAGAAACGAGGGAAACGATCCTACATTTGAAGCAAGTTGTTCATCAGAACTTCACATATTATCTCAAGAAGATTTTATACGGGTTTTAAATTTATCGAAAAGTTGACGAGGTTTAAATTTCCAGGCTCTACTCCAAAAATATGCAACGTATGTCTTTATCGAAGTCGCGATAGTGATTTAAAAAATTACTTCTATAAATGAGGACGGTGCAGTTTTTTGTAATGTTTGTTCAATAATGATGGCTCTTGGATATCAAGAGCAACCAGATGAGTGGCGGTTGTTCATCACAAGTAGTTTGAAAGTTGAACTTCTTCCTAATGGCAATGAATTATCATCACTACCTGCGGCACGTGCCACTGATGTGAAAGAAAGACATGAAAATGTGAATTTACTGTTAGAAATAATGCAGTATACAAAATGTAACTGGAATATCTGCGGAGATTTGCAGGTCAAAACTTTATTGCTAGGTTTGCGAGTTGGGTGCACTAAATTCTGTTGTTTCTTGTGTGAGTGGGACAGCAGGAATAGGGAGCCTCACAAGAAATAATAGCCTAAACGAGGAGCCATTTATTCCTGGGCATAAAAATGTGTCAAATACACCATTAGTGAATCCCAAAAATGTGTATTTATCTCCTGGGGCTTATGAAAAAATTTAAAAGGAAATAGAAAAAAGTTTCCTGATTTATCTGGAGTTAAACTTTCGCAATATTGGCGATGCTAAATTGAAGGAAGGGATTTTTATAGGTTCGCAAAAAAGATCACTAATGAATTTTGAGGATCTGTTACATCCACCGTAAAAAGCAGCGTGGAAATCATTTAAAAATGTTTGTTGGGGTTTTCTTGGCAATAATAAAGAAGAAAATAGTGAAATAGTGAGTGATCTTTTACATTCATACAAAACTATGAGATGCAACATGTCTTTAAAAATTCACTTCTAGGACTCCCACTTTAGACGTCTTCCCAGGGAGTCTTGGGACTATCTGTGATGAGCATGGCGACATTTTCTTCAACAAATTTCTACTATGGAACAGAGATGCCAAGGCAAATTATTATAGTAGTAGTAGTGGTGGTACTAGTAGTGGTAGTAGTGGTGGTGGTGGTAGTAGTGGTAGTGGTAGTAGTAGTGGTGGTGGAGTGGTAGTAGTAGTAGTAGTAGTAGTAGTAGTAGTAGTAGTAGTAGTAATAGAAGTAGTAGTAGTAGTAGAAGTAGTAGTGGTAGTACTAGTAGTAGTAGTAATAGAAGTAGTAGTAGTAGTAATAGTAGTAGTAGTAATAGAAGTAGTAGTAGTAGTAGAAGTAGTAGTAGTAGTAGTAGCAGCAGTAGTAGTAGTAGTAGTAGTAATAGAAGTAGTAGTAGTAGTAGAAGTAGTAGTGGTAGTAGTAGTAGAAATAGTAGTGGTAGTAGTAGTAGTAGTAGTAGTAGTAGTAGTAGTAGTAGTAGTGGTAGTGGTGGTAGTAGTAGTAGTAGTAGTAGTAGTAGTAATAGTAGTAGTAGTAGTATAAGGTAGTAGTAGTAGTAGTAGTAGTAGTAGTGGTAGTGGTGGTAGTAGTAGTAGTAGTAGTAGTAGTAGTAGTAGTAGTAGTAGTAGTAGTAGTATTGTAAGATAGTAGTAGTAGTATAAGGTAGTAGTAGTAGTAGCAGTAATAGAAGTAGTAATAGTAGTAGTAGTAGTAATAGTAGTAGTAATAGTAGTAGTAATAGTAGTAATAGTAGTAGTAATAGAAGTAGTATTTGGCGTTTATTTATCATTTAGTGTTTTTTAATTATTTTAAAACCTTAAATGTCAAAAAGCACCTAGCACGTTGGAAAAATTCTGAAAGCATATTTGAACCCAGCACGGTAAAGGCACATAGATTTTATCAATCGTGAAAGAAAAAAAAAAATGTTTTTCCTGGACCAGTGTATTTAGCAAATTAAAATACCACAGTTGCCTTCCTGGCTCATCCGCAGAGGTCACTAAAAGAATGAGGAACCTATATCATGCCTACTTGTAATTCCTTAGCTTTCCCTTTAAATGGCCCTTGAGGACGGTTCTAATAACAAACCGCTAATTTATCCTAGCATTATCATATCGCCAAGGCTGAATTCTTGCTTAGATGTAAAATCAAAGACCATAAAAATACCAGATTACACATGAAGATATTCTGGAATGAAATACAATCAATTGCTATCTCAAACGTGGCCACTGCTTTTAATTTTTTAGTAGACAAATCATTTATTTGGGCTAGAAACTATAAAACAGTGTGATAAAAAGAGCCGCATCTCTGAAAAACCACCTATTTTCAACAGAAATTCCTAGTCATTTTGTCTGCTGTTTTACATTTTTAGTGACGTTATTGACCAGTATAATTGCGTCGAGAAGCCAGTTGCCATGCTTTTTATTTGCACAAGATGTTCCGAGTGCTCGGAGGTATAAAAGCGTATAGTTTGGTCTACAGATTTTTTTTTGTTTAAAAAAAGCCGCTCAATATTAGCATTTCTTTGTCCCCTGGCAACCTTTCCTTACCACGAAATGCTGTAATAACGCTGCCCTTGTTCGTGGTGGATCTAAGCGAACAATGTAATTTTCGACCGTTAATAGGAAAGGTGCACCGCAATATTGTAAGGATTTGAAACTAAATATTCTAATGCTAGTTTAGATTACTGCAAATTTTTTCAGGTATCGATGACCTGTTTCCTCCAGTTGCCATCCCACCTTTGCTCTGCTGTTGTAACACTACTGGGTCAATACTGGGGTCGCGCGCGGGTCACGTCTCCTTGAGAAACATTTCTTACCAGCTCGCCCTGCTAAACCAGCAATCCAAAGAATGGTGCTTTACAACCATATCAAACAAAGAATTAGTCCGCCATGGTTGCAAAATTCTTTATTATATTTTTATGGTTTATTTAAGGACATTTTACGTTTTTTTATTTTTATTTATTTGTTTTTATATAAATAGTGTTTAATGCCCGTTTTAACTACTGAGGCATCACAAGCGGCGGACACTGGTGATACATGAAATGATAAATTGGGAAAGAATTTTTTAAAGAAGGAAACGTGCCATGCCTAAGTTTAGGGTACATGTCTGGCATTTGTCATTTATGAAGAATTAGGAAAACGTGGGAAAAAACTCAATCAGGGAGGACGGTCCTGGTGGAAACGCACTCCAGACCTCCCGCTCACGAGTCCGTGTCTTAACAACTTCGGCCATCCGTGACGGTAACATATCTGGTTAATAAGTCCCCATTTAATTTAGGACGTGAAATGACCGATAAATTTTTCTAGGAGACCTATTTAGTTCTCTTCCTAACGAAGCCCATACTTGGGATTTTTACGCGGTAAAAAGTTCATCACGTGTGCATCGAACATGCGACCTGGGTAAATGATGCAAGTGTGGTTACCATTGACCACCAGAACCGATAATGCAATTAAAACTCATGCCACAAGAACAAATAGAAGTTGCTGTTATTTTTCATTAGCTTTTATGGGAAAGAACAGCGCGACAGCAGTTCCGAATTTTTAAAGATGAGGGTAATTCACTGGATTTTCCACAAGAGGTGCGTAAATGAAACTTAGGAGAAGAGAATATGTGAACAACTTTTGGAAATGTTCCACTCAATGATAAAGTGTACATAGCGCGGTTTGGAAAGACATAGAAGGTGCAAAATTTATTCCTGAGTCAAGCTCATTATTATTATTATTATTATTATTATTATTATTATTATTATTATTATTATTTATGAATGTTGTTTAACGCTCGTTTAATTTGAGGCATTGTAGACGGTGACAATGATGATACATTAGATGAACTGAGAAACTTGGAAAGATTTTTTTTTTAAAGAAAGTAAGTATTCCATGCCTAAATTTAGGGTACCTCCCCGGCATTTGCCATTTATGAAAACTGAGGAAAACATGGAAAAAACGTGTCTGGGGGGACGGTTCTGATTTGAACTCCAGACCTCTCGCTCACGAGTCCGGTGACAACTTCGGCCACCCGTGGCCGCGTCAGGCCCTAAAGCTTGGGACATGCATTCTGGAGATCTCGGGTTCAAATTTCTTGCAATCTTGGGTTTTTTCTTGGTGTTTGGTTTGCGACCCTTCTAAACGGCTCACACTCCTTGAAGTGGGGATGTTCTATCTGGAACAAAGTTAGGGACTCCGTCAACGTCCATATTCTCACCGCCCATTTGATTCTGGGTCTCCGGCGTCTCCCTCATCTCATCCCTTCCTCCTGGAGGTGCCCTTACCGGGGGTGTAGGCCATCATTGAAACAGCCTTCTCTGAGCTTAACAATTCAATCCATCCCAGCTTAGTCTGTTTTTCCTTCAGTTCTTCTTTCAAACGTCCAATAATTTTATCTTATTGCCTTTTCCCTTTCCATATTGTCTTCTAGAACTTCTCCTTGGGAAACCCCACCACTGTCTTCTTCAACGCGCTTTCACCTACCTCCGCTTCGACTCTGAAGGTAGTGCGCATGCTAGCGTATCGTCCACGCTCACGAATCGACCTAACGCTGCTCTGCTATATTTTTTTGCAGTCTTTTTTATCCACAGTTAACAATGGCGACACACGGCGCGTATACAGCTTTTTCATTTGGCATGTTGCATATTCGCTCAGTTGTGTTGCCTGCAGTCTCATCTATCTTACATACTTTCATTTGGAACACGTTTCTTTTTCGGTGCATGTACTTTTTTTTTTTTTTTTTTTTTTAAATTTCAGTGCGAGTTTTAGAAGTAGGTGGTTCTTGTTCATAATGGTGGTTGGGTTTTTGCAGGTAATGCAATAAGGTGAATTTATATTAATTTTAAATTAGTGGAAGGGTTGTTTGGCCCTTTTCTGCTGTTGTTTCTTTCTTTTCGCATTTCACTGGTATCATTTTCTAGGAAGTTCCCGTGAGATGGTTCCGGCTGAAGAGCTGTGGTCTAGGTTTTTGTGAGCTGTCTAATTGGTTGGCGTTTTTCCAATATTTTGTTATTTTTTGTATTTGTTTGATGCTATTACCGCAATAGCTTATTTTGTGTCTCAGTAGCACTGCTTTTTGAAACTTATTTGTTCATATTTCATAATTATATATTCTATAATGGCTACAGCATCAAATTTGGTAATATTTTGGCCGACTGGTAGATAGTGGAAAAAAAAGTTTACAAAGTATTCTGACGACTGCTTTCTATGATTGGCTCATTTTAGAAATGTATAGCAAGGACGATTCTGTAAATCTGGTGTACATTATCTCTATTAGCACCTTGTCTCAATAATCTGAGAACGACAATCTCCTGTGCTGGAACGTGCTGGAGGAAAATGTCCAGAATATGACCATGGAAAGTGACTCATCGCTTTGGAAAACAATAGTAAACGTTCATAAGATTCAACAAGAACTATTTAGCTGTAATTTGCTAAGCAAAAGTGTTATGTACATAACATGTGTACTAATTCTAAATTAAAATGGAAATAAAGTGTGAAAAGTGGCATATTAATTTATCGTCCAAGGGGAAAAAAACCCGTACAGCAGCACTAATGCACTAAATATTTACAATATAATTAAAGTTTAGGAAATATATGCTTGAAATTATGAAATATCGTGGCGAATCCTGAATATTTTGGAAAGCAAGTTACAAACACAAGAATTCAATATAACCTATAATTTTAAAAAAAATAACAGCTTAAAACTTTGCCAAAAGTATTATGACTTAACAATTTACCCTATTAGTTCATATCAATAAATCATCCAAACTATCTATTTAATAACAATTTTACATTTAAAGCATAACTAACACCTATGGGCAGACATAGTGAAGAAGCCTCCAGCAATAATTTCTAATTATAAAGAAAGGGAAATCACCCAACCCACAGGGCTTTCTTACAGCGTCTTAACAGGAGAGAAGGAACTAAGTGTGTGAACGCCTTAATTCAATGTATATACATTGCGTTGTAACCATTAAGCAAACAGGCTGAGAATCAGACTATGCATACGTAATGGCAGTGGGAAAGGAGAGGAAGAGATAAGGAGGAAGTAGACAACGTCATATAACGATCGGGCAAACAGGATAAGCGCAAGAACGGCTCACCGTGCTTAATGTTTTAAGTTTTTTCTAGAGATATCTCTTTGTTTCTTGACTTTTTTTTAGTTGATGAAGGTATGGTTCCTATTCTAACAGATTTAACTGCAGTTTTTGCTTCTAATATGAAAAACTTACTTATCTAGAACTAATTATTATTGCTGGTATGGATTTCTTATGAAATACAACCAATTGCATTGTGCCCCCATATACTTCCGTTATCCAAGCGTCATTTCTGACTGAACGTTTGTTATAGGTCGTACTTGAAATGAAATTTTGCGCCATTTTGTGGAAACTTATCGAACTTTTCAAACCATACTCGTGTTCCAGCAGAGTAAAAAAATTGCAAAATGAGATCTATAATCACGTTGTGATGTGGCTAATTGCGAATACAAAGAAAAAGTAAACATTTTAATAGACACACAGGTGCAACACTTGAGATGCAATAAGCTAGATGATTGCTTTGGCCTTGAGGGAGCATGCAGCGGGTATCGAACCTCCATGCGTCAGCCCAACCTGTTCCTCATCAGCTTCTAATGGATGCGAATATCGCCATAGTCATTACTACACTCCTGGCTGGGCTCCTTTATAATGCTAATGTCTCTTCTCCTTTCTGTGTGACACGCATTAAAAGAATGGGCAAGGCACACATCGATTTTTTTTCTCCCCCTTCCTTCTCTTGCCGTTTGCTTTTCTTCCCCTTCCTATTCTTCTCATTGTCCTACACGTCGGGCACAGTTGAGGCGTCCTGAACTCTTTAAAGAGAGAGGAAGGGACGTCGTTTTCATCGTCATCGACTTCAGAGAAGTCCGCCTGGTGTCATCTGTTGACATGGCTGATTATGTCAAGTCAATAGGACACGTCGGATTACAGTGTACGTGTTCCTGTTGTAAATTTACTGAAGGTTAAAGAAGTTTAACGTCTCTAGTACTGTAGCAGACATGTCATCTCCAGGGGTGAAAACATTTTCTCCTGTGGATTTGTCAGGAATATTGTGTTTCTGTCTTTCTCCCAACTATTTCTCACTTCTACTCGTTTTCTTTGCAATTCAGTGTTGATTTTCAGGAGTATTATTTTTTGTAGGCTGCATTTGGGAGTTTTTATTAGTTAAATTTGGGCTTAAAAGCTTTAGTAGATGAAATCTTCATCAATGTATGCATATAAATCTAAACGAAAATGTTAAATATCTGGACCTAGAAGCGATTTTTCGTCTTTAGTAACACCATATTAATATATCAGTTCTAATTCTTCTGAAAGTTTCTTCAATGTTTGAAGCGGTTATATCATTTTTATTTGATGCCATCATCTTTACAGTGTCTACAATACAAATTCAAGGCTAGAAACAAATATACTGGCATGCTTTTCTGTTTATAGGTTGTTATTGAGTTTTCTTTTAAACATTAAGATAAAGTACACGCTGAAATGACAACATTTCTCAGATTTTGAAATTTAGATGAGATACG
Organism: Metallyticus violacea; assembly: GCA_030762175.1. NCBI lineage: Eukaryota > Metazoa > Arthropoda > Insecta > Mantodea > Metallyticidae > Metallyticus > Metallyticus violacea. The sequence continues at coordinate 61,187,951 of CM060841.1, read as the reverse complement.
GTCATTTTTATAAAAATAGCATATAAAATCCCAAGTGGATAAAGGCATCCTGTAAGTTACAGCTCATGTGGTGAGCTAGTGCTGTTGCTCTTTTTGGAGTGCGTATGCAAATATGCATGATGTATTTATTTGGTTTGTTTACGAATGCTTTGTAACATTTCAGGTCATCAGCGTCCCATTCTAATCGGCCGACAAATTTTGCTCAGAGACCTCTTCTTTCAGCCTTGAGGTTCTTTTACGTTCCGTAAATCGACTACAGGATTCGTAAGTTATTTTCCTTCCGAAGGAAACCATACTTTGGATTTTCAGTGAGGTGATCATTTATTGCATACGAAAGACTGTAATAAGAGATTGCTCTGTCCTCAGTATTTAGTCTTTTGAAGTTTTCTTCTGGTTAGTTCCTTCGAGACATCTCTGTGGGCTGCTGCTCTGTTCCGTATTTCCTCCCACTGTTTCTCTGAAGTCCTCGAGAAGGCACTCTCTGCTCCCGCATTATTTTTGTTGAGCCTCAGTGTATGCTACTCCACTTGAACTGTCCAGAGTAGCGATCTCCTTGGCACCTGTACGGCTCATCGCATTTTGGTTACTGATCAGCTTCTCCAGATAATTTGCTGTTAACTCTCAGCATCTTGTTAAAGATTTGCAATTTCTTATACCGTGTGTTTGTTTTGGATCATGCTTGTTTTTCATAATTCATGACTGGGAGCACAAACTCTAGAACTTCAATGTTTATCTCGTACTTAAGGATTTCTCCATAGGTATGAAATTTAGGCTCTTACATATTTTCCTGCTAAATTTATTCTTCTTTTAATTGCTACTTCGCTTTTGATTTTCACTGCTATGCGTTTACCAATATATATTAATTAAAGAATATAAATGAATAATAAAATAAAAAATGAAGTAACTCTCTGAACAATGCGACTAAAATTGCAAGAAATAGAGAAGCAGAAATAGATAAAATAGTCACACAATTTTCGCTGAATTTCGAACCATAGTGTTCTTCAAAGGTAAAAACACGTGAAGATGGTAAAAATAAATAACGAAGATAACGTAATGCCTGATGTTTTTTTAAAAACCAATTCTCCCTTATCGGTTGCCCAACATGCCCTGCCTCACTGTAAGGATTTCGATGATGTTTGTAATGTAACACTTATTGATGTATTGCCGACTCATGGCTATAAAAGTTTAATCAGAGATAGAGAGATGGTAGCTATATGTTTTCATAAACCGCATACACCGTCAGATTTAAATCTTATGTATTAATGCTCTTCTCTTTCTTTCTTTCTCTTGCACTGTTGTGTGTTTAATCTATTTCCACTCATTAGATTAACTTTGAGGTTCAATATTTATTTTTACCACTTCTTGTCTTCTGTAAGAATACGAGCGGTTGGAAATATAGCGAAAATTATATATATAATATTAATGAAAAATAAAAATAAAGAAACACTATTAACAATGTAACAAATTAACACTAATAATAAAAGTAGATAAAGATAAAAGACAGAGAAAGAGTCACACTTGAAATTGCTATATTTCGAACTACTGCGAGTTCTTCAATGGCATTGAAGTGTGACTCTTTCTCTGTGTTTTATCTTTATCTACTTTTATTATTAGTTTTAATTTATATATATATATATATATAATACATACACACTCGTGGACGTATTCTTTTATTGTTATAAGGATTTGAATGCTATTTCTCACTACCTTAGTTTTATTTGGATTCATTATTAAGACTATTTTTGTTAGAGGTATTTTAGCATTTCTTCTATTTTTGAGCTCTATTTGCAATCAGTACCGTGTCATCAGCAAATGTAATGATTCCTTCCAGTCGACACTATAGAATAAACCTGCAAGATGACAGGTAAATAATTATGATGTGATTGGGTCTCCTTTTTTGATCCTTCTCTTTAATTTAAACGTTTCTTCTTCTTTGCCCATTCGAACTTATTAGCTATGTTCGTAGATCTTGCCAGGAATCCTTATGCATCTGTTTATAATGCTCTTTAGGTGTAGTACTGAGTCAAAGATCTTCGAAAGCTATATATTTTTCTCTATTAAAATGGTGAGCCAGGTAAAAACAGTGATTTATTTTGTATAGTGTCATCTGAATCAAACATTTTACTGTAAAAACTAGACAATTATATGTTTCTTCCATTGTATTCAATAGTATTTTGCACAAATTGATTAAAATAAACCAACGTTTATCTGTAAGTTATAAGTTCTAATTTTCCTTTAAAACAGCTCTTATTTAGTTGCAAAACAATGCTAAGAATTTCAAGATTTTCTAGTAGTTAGTTTCAGAGCATTTGCCTATAAGGCTGCAGTTAGCATTCGCTTTCCTGCTATGATTTCTATAGCCGCCCTATGAAATTTGTATGTGCACTATGGAGTCAATGAAAGTGTTAACAGCAGAGGCTTCTTGGCCAATGCATTTACATTTCTCAGAACTAAAGACAAATTGATGTGTTTCCTCTAAACAGTAGTTCATAATTACTTATAGTCTTTCATTAAATTGATTATTTTACGAAACCGTTCAGAAAGTAACTTCCGATTGACTACATAGCATTTTACATATATTTCCTCTGGGCAGAAATGTTGTCGGTGATGAACAGTGGATATTCCGGTGTTTAAATGATTACTCATATGCGAGGAAACGCCAAGCATCTAGAAAAAAAAGTTTCGGATGCACAAAGAGCTGAAAATATGCGGAACTATATTCACACTGTAGAGGTAATAACAATTTTCTCAGCCAACTGAGTTATCAATCAGTACACTGTACATCATGCATGTTTTCACGCCCTACATCCAACTTCCTAATCTACTCACAGCACTCTCTCAAAGTGCTAATGAAAATGTGCCTATTTCGCGGCGTTTGCATTTAAGAAATGGATAACATAAAATATTTCACAGACCTTGGTCGTTTAATAAGAAACAATGCCTAACACAGTCTCAGAATGACATCTGTGATTAGCCAATGGATATGTCTGCGCAAAATTGTAACCGCAGCGCTTCAGCGGCGGTGTTAAAAACCGGAATGTGCGTTTGATTGGATTGTTAGGGCCTGAGGAGGATATTTGGGTACTTCATCCTTGCTCAAGAGTTGACTGTTTGTTCCTAAGCCCCTGTGGGAGTATCTTGCGGGAGAAAGGGATGAAATGAGGGATACTTCGTGCGGGCAGCATTCACGGGCAGTGAGGCACTCGAGAACAACTCGACGCCGGCTGAACCTTCCTTCCAAGAAGTTCGAACACGGAGAAGCATTTTTAAAGTACAAGCCACTGTCACATCGCACCAGTCCACCTTTCCTGGTACTTTCGAGCATGTAACAGAGCCAGTGGAATAAAATATAAAATGAGAGAGCTCAAAATTCGTGGTAAGGAACAATTCGTTACTTTTTTCTCCTAAGTGACCAGGGTAAACTATTGGGGGGGGGGGAATTAGGATAGCTGCCTCAAGGGACTTGAACCAGGGACCTCACGAATTTGTAACTTTTATTATTACTTAAAGTCCTGTAAGTATTCATTTTTTTATAACGCCTTCAAAATCGCTTTAAGATATCTATATAAAGTGCATTTTGAGCCTATTGAAAGTGTACTGCCTATAACGTTTTTTGTCTTTAGCCATAATTACTGAAACAAAGACAATTTACAAGGAAACCTCATTTCCGTACATGTTTACTTCACGTCGTTATCGGTATCTGCAAATGCAGTAAAACAGTATTTGTGAAATTAGTCGTGCTTTAATGAGTGATGAATTTGAAAATAGGTAATATCGAAATTTATTAATTTTTTTTTTTGAAATTTTTGCATTTCGCGTCAGAAATAAGCGAATGTGCAATCAAAAATGAAAATTGAAAAACAGAATCTTGTTCAGCCTACTAAACCTTGATAATTACTTTAAACATAAGAGCCTAAGATCTAAATCCATTGAGCAGGTTATAAGGGCTAAAATACCCTGCATTAACCAACTGCACCGCCCCTAAGCCCGGAAGATATCACAGCGACCCTCCAACTGCTTCAGCGAATCCCTTACGCTCCGTCTGTTGGCCAGAACGCCGTGAATTTTAATGGCAGGCCAAGGGCCATCGTTTCCTTTTTCTAAAGGAAAATGATGCTAGCACATGGCGTTGATATCGCAGCTGTCAGGTGATGGTCGAGTCGGAAAAATCCCTGCTGCCGACTCCGGTAAAGAGGCCCTTGTTTTAAATTTATTCATGAATTTAGGAAGTGGACGGATTAACATGTGTCCGTCAGTCCACCGGTGTTGCCTATCGGATTACCACCGTTACTGCTTGCGATACGCTTCGCTAAACACCGAGCAGGCACTGATTTAATGACGACCGACTTTGCTTTAAAGGTACAACTGCTGAGGTTATTAAACTCACTAAGTCCGGGTGATTTATTGTGTTGGGAATGCGTGCACGTGCGTGCGGAAGAATCCAAACCATTTATTTCCCTGAGGGAACCTCTCGACCCCGGTAGCGTTTTCCATCTTCACTCTGATCTGTAATGAATTGTAGGTAAAAACGTAAGCAATAGAAGTTTTTGAAACTCCACTGGCCGCTGTAGTTCTCCTTTACAGATTCAACGATGTTCCTCACAGATGATGTTTTTTTCAAATATTCTACATTTTCTCTGCTGAAATCACATGGCCTTCAGAGAAATTGGTCTTAGAGTCTAAGTACGAATTTAATCAACAAGTTTCATGCTCAATGCCTATAACTTATAAAGGATGGTACAAAATAATCAAAGTTATAAAACTATCCATTCATCTGTGAGTGGAGGAAAAGCTCTGGATAGTCTCTTGTAGTTCAAGCGAATTTTCACGCAACAGAAGAGCTCGATCGCTGAAGTTATAAGCTTCTATTCTCACATTAAAAGATGAATATGTGGCAACTTTAAGCGCCGATGAATTGCAGGCTCATTTACGTCGGCAGAGATCCATTCACTCATATTTCATTCCATAAACCCTTATCGCATGGAGGGTCAACAACAGATAAGATGTTATAAACGCGCCAGGAATATAAAAAACTTTTAAAAGAGCTACTTATAGCTTCTCCTTGTATAAGTATTACTTGATTAATAATACATTTATTGTCTTCTCCTTCCATCACGCACCAACAGTCAAATTTTTCATATTTTTAAAGTGTAATTTGAATGTATTTGTGATACACTTTGATTTTCAGTGCTTTAATTTTGCTGTCCAGTATTTATGTCAGAGGTGTTTAACTTTTTCTGTCCTTTTAAATTTATAGGGTATTTCATAGTTTTGTCGCCCGTCTCGTGGCAGCGTACGAGTCGGCAATCACAGGGGCAACACCCGGCAAAGTGAATATACAATTATACTGAAAATAAGCACATACCATATGGCAGGAGATGTTGGAAATGTTGTTCTGTTACGTCCATACATTTCCTCTTCAAAATTGAGTCAATATAAACCTGAAAAGTCATTGTGTTCCCGGATTGATATTTGGGAAATTTTCTTCAATTGTATTTTACGGAACATTAATGATGAATTCATTGATTTGCGCTTAATGTTCTTTACAGATGAAGTATGACTCTTATTTACGTGGTCATGTTTCGACGCAAAATAACAGATACTGCAGTGCAGAAAAACACGAAAAAAAAAACAGAAAAAAAAAACAGAAAATCTCCTTGAAAATCGGTGTACTAAATCACGCTTCATCAGTAAATACGGAGTAATATCAAGTTACTCTTCACATACACAATTAAGGAAGTTTCCCGAATATATATCACGCAATTCTTGGACGATAGTGATCTTTGTATGCTTTCAAATGTAAATTAATTCAATTTCGAAAGATGGACTGATGTGAGTGAATGACAAATTTCTAAAAAAGATGCAAGAAATTCGTAGATGTAGCAAGACAACGTTTCCCACATCTCCTGTCATAAAGGACTTGCTTATTTTCATTATAGTTGCAAGATCTTGTATCAATAGCGCGGATATTACTTTCGCTTCGTCGGAAGTTGCCGCTTTGATTGCCGACCGTAAGTTGCCGTGTATTGGGCGACAAAACCACAAAAGATAAGATAGGAGGCAATTATCGTATTAATAAAACTAATTCTGTTATCTAGAAGTACCTTAGAAATAAGTGCATTTTTTGTTCTTATATGAAATCTTCATTATTTATTCCTTACAAAATATTTGTATCTAGGTATCTACACAAGATTTGAACATTTACTGTGATCCTTTGTAGAGGCAAAACTAAAAAGTGTTTGTAAAAATGAAACGAGGAAACTTTTAGAAAAATAAAATAACAATGCTTATCGAAAATTTAATATAGTCTAGTAAGGTATAGGATACCAATATTTCATTTTAGAAAATTAAAGATAATTCTTGTTTCTTTTAAACAACGGAGACATAAATTTCTTCTTACGAGCGATCCATCCTGGCTTCAGGTTTTGCAATTTTTACATTATGCATATGAACAAATCCTGTTTTCTGGACAAATATGGCAATACAAGGATTCCTTCATCTGCTTTCCGGTTTTATTTGTTGAACCAAAAACTCAGCATTCCAATTACAGACCTAATTTCCAGTCCAATTAAAAAAAATATTTAAATACAAAAAACTGCAGTAGAATGCCTGAATAAAAAATTATCATGATAGAATAAATAATGTGAAGTGGTTTTGCTTATGTTAGCCATTTGTTTGAAATTAAATTGCTTATTTTTTGTGTGTGTGTATATATATAAACACACATAATAAGATATATATTCATATCTTCGCAGTTAGTATTATAGTGTTTGAGAAAATTTTCCTTATCCATGATTCGAGAACAAAGTTTTGCTCGTTGATATTCAGGACAGGTTAACTGTCGACCTAACTTGACTTTCACAGCATGCTCTGATGTGATAAACTTTCATGTTGTTCTTCGAAAAACATCAAATCGTTTTACTGCTTTATAGGCAGACATCTTCCACTGCTTTTTCTAGTACATTTTGAAACCAAATGCACCTTCTCTTTTCTTTTTGACTTGATACTATGAGTTGAAATTAAAAAATAGCTTTAAGTTATTTTATCATTGTATATGAGGCCATGTTGGGTTACACTTCACAATGTTATTAATAGTAGCAAAAAAGTTCGAGAAAAATTAATTACGAAATTAAAACCTACTTAGGCTACATAAAATAGGTATTTATTACTTAATTACACAATAAGAAATTAATTTATTTAAATGTGGGAAGATTTAACCACATTATTTGTCTACGTGAATTTTTAACAAATTAATAACAAAATATTGTCACGTTCTCCGTTATTATCACACTCGCTTGGCTAGGAATTCTGTTAAATAAGACATCTGTTTTTCACTAAATCATATTATGAACTAATTACGCTATCACAGGTTACCACATACCTGATATAAACGGCTTTCACATATTCTTGAAGTGGTTGCTGCGAGCGGAAGAAGAAAGAAACGCGAACCAATAGGTCCGACCTGCTTGGGAGTTTGTCTCGAAGTGTTTAACCGCTAACGCTTCCTTTAGATGGGTAGGCTCTTGCCACCACCCATGTTTACAATAAATAATCGCTCCAATCTAGAAGTTTTTACATGCTGTTAACCTTCGTTTTTAACAACGGAAGATTCCCGCCTTCCCAACAATACAGAATCAACAATTAAACAACAATATAAACATTGCTAAATAAATTTTCTTCGTACGCTCTCTATTGGCTGGATATTTAAAACCATCTTATTAATGAAATGCACAAATAACACCAGATTTCAGAAGTTTTTTTTAGAAATAGTACAATGTCATATTGATTGCTGGTCAAATAAGTTACAAATTCCTTAAATATATAAAAATTAACAGTGATTATAGAAAATGATAAAACACAAAGAAAAAGTCACACTTGAGATCGCTATATTTCGAACTCGTGGAGTCCTATGGCAAGAAGACAAATGCAACACTTTTTCTTAGTATTTTATCATTTTCTAGTATTATAATTACTGTTAATTTGTTACATTATTAATAATGTTTCTTTATTTTTATTTTATATTATATTATATATAAATATGCGATTTCAAGTATGACTTTATCTTGGTGTTTTATCCTTTTCTACTATTATAATTACTGTTAATTTGTTACATTATTAATAATGTTACTTTATTTTTATTTTATATTATATATTTATATATAAATATGCGATTTCCAGTATGACTTTACCTTAGTGTTTTATCCTTTTCTACTTTTATAATTACTGTTAATTTGTTACATTGTTAATAGTGTTACTTTATTTTTCTTTTCACTGCAAATTACTGTACTTTTTATACCTGTTAGCATGATTGATAGACGAATGACATCAATGGGCGTATTCTGCCAAACGGTTAAGTAAATAGACAAATTATTTATAGTACATGAACTTATTTTTTTTAACCTAAGAGTAATTGGAAGTAATTTCTTATATTGACCCATAATTAAAGCAAAAGTTGATGCTATTAACAGCATCTATCCAATTATCAAATGTACGTCTTAGAGTTATTATGCAATCCATAGTCTGCTTTGTCTCAATTCTTATCTGTCAAAATTGAAGTGTTTGTGTGATATCGAAAGTAAAAAGAAGACGTTGAAAATTTTCAAAAGCATTTACAAGGCGACACCTGCAATATAGAGAATGATTTGAATACAAGGGTTATACTGTGGGTTTCTACAAACTAATACGCATTTAAGTAGCCATCTTTGAAGGCCTTAGTCACAGCTTCAGCTAAAAGATGAGAACAAAAGGAGGTCGTATGGTACCAGATCAGTACTCCAGTGCGGAAGAGTCTTGAATTTCACACCTGCAGTGACCAAAAACTCTACTGTCCACCAGTGTGGAACGATGCATTGTCATGGTGGTGGATAATACAGCTTCGAGGTCGTTCTCTACTCTTTTTTTTAAGACTGTCGGAAATCAAATGATGGTGTACCACGCTTATAGCGACCCTCCAAAGAGGAGAGGACCAGAGCGACAAAAGTGCTCCTTTGATTTAGTTTGGATTACCTTCGTACTGTGGCGATTGCGTTTATTACCTGTTATGATGCCAAAAATAGACTTTTTCAGCATTTCTTTACAATTTATTTTTCAACTTTTATCAAATTATGTGTAATCCACGAAGCACACAGATTTCTCTCTGCAAGATCACGGAGAATCTGTTGAATTGAATTGCACTCGAAGATATCCCCAAACCTCGAATCTCGACCTGGATCATTAGATTATTTTCTTTAAGCATTCGAGTCACACAGTCGATATTTCTGTCACTGGTTCCTGTAACAGGTTGACTAGAGCGATTTAAAAACAGAGAATTATAGCTTGAAAGTCTTGTTGTCTTGAGTCATTCTTTTGAGAGCTGTTGTCTTGCAAGTTGAATTGCATTTATCATCAAACAAAAGACATTCTAGTTTATTAGTTCAATGTGACTTACGTGTTGATGCGTTGATTCAGGCAGAACAACTTTGCACAAGTGTTGATAATGAGCATTGATCCAAGAAAGAGAGCTGAAGATATATTCCAAGTGCTGAACGTTTTGTTGAGAACCTCAGCCATACTGAACCCTTATTTATATTAGGATGTCATGGTGCCGATATTACTATAAAGAGTTCTTGAGGATACACATTAAAATATATTTAACCTCTGTGGAATGTAAATGATCAATGATATTCCCTCAAAAAAAAAATGTCTGTCTTGTGAGATTCAGTGCATCTGCTCTCAGCGGTTGCTGCAGTTTCTTGTTGAGCAAGCTTGGCCGACCTTACTTGACGAAAGTTCGCTTGCCCCGCTTCCTACTCCTCACAGTGCGACGTAGAGAGAGATACATCCCGCAGATTAGCCACATAACAGGAACAATGACACCGTTAATCAGTATCACGTTGTGAATCAGCTGTGTGGTCCAGCCATTGTGACAAGGTGCGAGTGGAGGTAACACAATCAAAACAAAGAGAATTAGCCGTTAGCCATCTCCTAGCCTTATCCTCTTGTCATCTTTGCTGTACCTCTGCAGTGCTCTGAAGAGGCGATATGAAGACTCGGCAGGTGTTTGCCAGCCCAAGAGATCACATCATATTGTGGTAACCATTGGGATGTAATCTCATTTTAGAGAAACTAATTTATATGTCGTCTTTCATAATTGGAAATTATCTAACCTTGCCTGAAGAGTATTGAACACACAGGGTGGTCCCCAAGAACTGCTTTGATTTTGCTTCACAAACAAATCCAAAAATATTTGTCCAAATGTATACGTAATCTAACACACATCAAAATGTCCCAACCCCCGTCTATGTTAAATGCAACATATTAACTACCCATTATCTCAGAAACTATTAAAGACAGCTGATTTTTCTGACCGTCTCCATCGTTTAGTGATCAGAGTTGTTGACTGTTGTCCGGGAGACCGCGAGTTCGATCCCTGGGTATCTGGTCAGAAATTTTTTAATTTAGGAGGGTTTCTATCAAGCAGTTTGCGAGCTGCTTGATAGAAAGGCGACCGGTGGGCTAGACCACCTGCAGCACTGTCCTCTATCAATGATATCGCAAGTAGAGGATGCAGACGCAGCAATCGTCTTGGGCGTCGCACCAAGAGGAAGAGGAGCAGTTGGTTTTTGCATATTGTACTTATGAACACTTTTTCATGTGAATGGTGAAAAAAGAAGCTGTGCTGAATAGTAAAAAAGTTACACATATTTAAACATTAAGATAAAACTTGTATTTTAATATTTTAAATCACTGTAATAGTGTTTTCAAAACTTTTTTGTTAGTAATTGCGTTAAAATATTTGGTTAGAATTTTAAGGTTTTTATATTTACAAGTTTTTTTTTTTAAGTAATTGGGCTCTTGTATGGAAAAGTACTTATTTTCAGAAATTGCAACAAAGCAAATATTTTGTGAAATTAATCAACAAAATATATTCAGAAGTCTACCTGTTGTTAATTCAGTGTTATTGATGTCTGAAGCAAAATTCAAGGACTAATGTTTCATATGAATAAATCAGACCTAGATATAAATTAATCAACAAAATATATTCAGAAGTCTACCTGTTGTTAATTCAGTGTTATTGATGTCTGAAGCAAAATTCAAGGACTAATGTTTCATATGAATAAATCAGACCTAGATATAAATTAATCAACAAAATATATTCAGAAGTCTACCTGTTGTTAATTCAGTGTTATTGATGTCTGAAGCAAAATTCAAGGACTAATGTTTCATATGAATAAATCAGACCTAGATATAAATTAATCAACAAAATATATTCAGAAGTCTACCTGTTGTTAATTCAGTGTTATTGATGTCTGAAGCAAAATTCAAGGACTAATGTTTCATATGAATAAATCAGACCTAGATATAAATTTATTGTGAGGGTCAGAAAACAAATGTCAAGAGTGCATGTAGAGACACTATAAGAGATTGTTGGAAGTCACCGTGAAGCTGTGTAAAGGAAGAGTAGAGACTGTATTACATTGTAAATCTCTTGCATCGGAATGTGACTCTGGGGTTAACATTATGCTGCTGTTTTATTGTTGCATGTTCCGTGCAATGCTTGGAGGAAGGGAGAAAGGCAGTTTGTGATTAGCAGGGGGGGGGGGAGGTTCTCGCAGGCACAATATATTGAACTGTTCTGCTTCTCTCGTCTTTTGTTTCGAGGTGAGTGCTGTGTTTTGTAGCAAAGGTGTTTGTATTTATGTGAAACATGTGCAACAGCAAGTTCGTATTTCGAAACTCGTAATATCCCAAATCCAGCCGATTATGTTTCATTTGGGAGAAATATTATATGCAGTAAATGTTGTGGAAATGCAGCATGGGTGCCGTTTAGTAAAACGATGACTAGCAAAAGTTTTTAATTTTGCACAATAAATATTTTTGTAATATTCCTTATTAATTTTAGTTGTTGTTAGAGGGGTGAAAGACAAAGTATCATATATTCTATGATGACGCCGGTCATCCTGGAGGGACTTCAAGCCATGAGTCTCGTTTAGTAGAGCTACAACACTTAAGAAAGTTTGCCATACCTGAAAACAGAAATCCCTGAACAAAATTACCGGCTATTTCACGTCCAAGTAATACCTTAGCATGACATTAGATGATATTTGAAGCGATTGTTTGCTGATCACGTGTTCTTTTGACATCTGTTAATGCTAAGTGTAACTAATTTTATTAATAAGAATACTTCCATTCTAGCCGTTCGACATAAAGCAATATTTATTCGACGTTCTTATAACTTTTGCAGTTTTAGCGAAATTCGAAGGAATGTAGTTGTTGCGTTTGTACCCATGAAAATATTTTTGAAAATTCTTCAAAACTTCATCGATCCTACCTACTAGGCACCAAAAACGACAGTGAATATTATATATGTGTGAGTGTTAACGCTCTAGTGGTCGCAATTTTTATTTTTTTGGACGAAACTTGGCATATAACCATCATTTAACAAAAGATTCGTCGAGTTCGTTAATGAGCAAAATTGGGTTGGGGGTTAACCTAAAGCGAAAATTGTCTAAAAAGCTGAAAAATCACTCTAGCGGTCGCAATTTTTTTGCCACAACGAAACTCAGTGTATCTCTTTAAAATAAATTGATAAAAATAGTTACCGAAAATCAGGGCAATCAGATCATTAGGAGTGTACCTGTAAACTGAGTGGCGATTAAAGCGAAATTTAAAAATCACTCTAGCAACCGCAATTTATTGTTTTTTGTTTGTTTTTTTTTTTTTTAAGGAAACTCAGTATATGCCATTGAAATAAAATAATAAAAATAGTTTCTGAAAGTCAGTGAAATAGAACAATTAACAGTGGGAGGGGGTTATCTGAAACAAAAAATTTAAAAATCACTTTAGTGGTATTACTAATTATTTTTTCGCAAGGAACCCTTATATCATTTAACTAATATTGGAAAAATAATATCTGAAAATCGGGTAAATCGGGCCATCAGGAGTGGGAGTTTACGTAAAACCCAAAATTTAAAAATCGCCCTAGTTGAACCAATATTTTCTTTTTCACAGCAAAATTCGGTATATCTCATATAAATAAAATAAGAAACACTTGAAAAATGAAGTTAAAAAGCGCTCTAGCATTTAATTTCCTCTATATGTTTTAAAATAAAAGGACAAATCAATTCATCATATAAACTGTATTTACAACTATGCATGTGTTTTATATGTAACAAAAGCATTGTCGTTAAGATAGCAAATGTAAATATTAATCTAATATTTGTTTGAGAACTATGTTTGTATGTAAGACCGCTCTGTAATAACCTTCAGTAAACGTTTGCATTGCATGTTTTTACTACAATAATAATTAAAATAAATTTCAAAGCCAATGAAAATCGATGTAACTTTCGATTGTTTATCGTTGATAGTGTGTATTTGCTTAGCACATTGTAATTGTTTTCAAATAGTAACATGTTTTTGTTTTGTTGAAACATGAACATCTGTTTAAATACACAATGTAATTCGAAACTTTCAGTTGTTTTTCTGTATTTTAGTGAATGTAAAAATGAAATTAAGGGCTCAGTTCATAAACATTGTTGCATTTAAAAATGTTTAAAAATACACAGTATGGCTTTGTCTATCAGTGGTCATATATTTCTTTTAATTAATTAATACCACACAGTAATGCCACAATTTATTTAATTTTATTAACTATTAAAGCCATAATTTGGGTTTTATGTTCTTTTGTAAAGTTATTGAACTCGGTGAGGAATTCGCTTAGTTTATAATGCTGTTTGTTGTTACTCCGTTATCTCAAAAAAGCTACTTAAGAATGGGCCGGGAAAGTATTTGCTCCTGCGCAAAATGTTTTAACTTCTGCTTTCATTGAAAGGACCTGTTTCAAAATGAGAGAAAAATTCCTATCTACCTCCGCGGAAAATTCCTTTGCTCATATTGTATTTCAAAAATAGGCACGTCCGAATAAGAAAACAATAATAACTTTGTCTAGATGCAAGATTTGGACGAATGAAAATACAAGCACTTTTGCAGTGGTTTAGAAAGAGCAGGAAAATGGGAACAAGCGTAGGGGAAATTGAAATCCAGAGAAACTGGTAAGAAAGCTAGTGGAAGATGAATGGACCGTGTGATGTAGGGTGTATACAAGAAAGAAGTAAACTTATGGAAGGGAAGGCAGTGATAGAAAGACAGAGATGAATGAACAGACTTATTCATAATGATTGATCCTTTTAAATGGTAATGATGCAGGAAGAGGACTCGGAAGATGAGAGTATCAAGATGTACGTTCCACTGTTTCTTTGAGCCATGGCTATCTTTCGAAACGATTTCTTTTATTTGTTACGCTCTTAGTGGACTTCTCTTGTTTCTGTTTCTCAAAACGTTTAATGCTACTGATGTCATTTCAAAACAACTTTCTTAACTAAGTGCACTGCCATGATTCAAGAAGTGCGGACAAATTGCAGGGGGCTATGCAATCACCTTGATAACTTAAGGCTTTGCTTTCACAATCCTTGTATCATCCAATCATTGCAAACATCATGCATATTTTTTTCGGGTTTAAAAATCCTAAGTATGGCTTCCTTCGGAAAGGAAGTAAAACCGCGGGTCCCGTGTCGTACATTTACACGTTTACGTACATTTCAAGCCTGAAAGAGAGGCCTCTGAGCAAAATTTGTCGGCCGTTTCACGCCCTGAGTTGAATGGAACGCTGACCGGGATCGAACCCGCGATCTTGGGTTTAGGAAGCAAGCATGGTTACCACTGCACCACTAGGACCGATGACGATGCCGATAGAGTTTCTCCAAGGAATTCAAGTCGACACCAATCGACATCAGTTCACCTCCCCTGGCACTTTCAACTCTGTAACAGAACCAACGGAATAAAATAAGGCGAAATGAGAGAGCAGAAAATTTGTAAAAAGATGAGATCCGTTGCAACATTTGCCTAGGTAAAATTTTGGTATTGCGATACAAAACTATAAGTGTTTATACTTCAACGTTCCTAGCAGTAGTTTTATTTTTATTTATTAAAATAAAATATTATATATGTATATATGATCTAGCATTATATTAAAAACAAATATCTAATGCTTAGCCACGAGAGACCGGTTTTTCCTGTGCCACCTTGTACCTACCTTATATCTGTATCCAGCGGTCTGTTGCCTGAACCACCAATTCACTTAATTTTGTTTTTGCTCGCAGGTAAGCAGTCCTATCCATGGGGAAACTCTACTGCAACATAATTTTCAGCGCTGTTATTATAGAGGTAAATATGAGATTTATATTTTAGCACCATTATTAATATGGCATTGGAAAGAATACGGTTAATCTTTTAGAGTGAATGAGATTCAGTTAGCTTACATTTTATAATATTTAGATTTTATACTGTTTTAGAATTTTTTTGTTTTTAATTTTTATGGTATTATTTACCCCAATTTATGTGTTTCACGGCTGTGCTTTATATTCTATTATGTAGTAACTGGAATAAAAGAAGAAAACTCCTCTCTCGTATTAAACCTAACTTTTTTCAAATATTTTTAATTTACTAAAAAATATACGACTATTATGCAAGAGTAAAATCTTAAATCTGCATATGTTAAATTTTATCGTTTGAATTTTTTGTTTTATAAATTACTGTGAAACTCATTACGTCATATAAAGTACTAATTTAAATATTATTTTCCGGATAAAAGCAATATAATAAGTCAAAACGGATTAAAATAATTAAGTCTAACTTAAGAGAAGATTGTAAGCAAAACTTTAATTTTGAACATTTTTTCTAAATTATATGAAATGTTTATTACGGTGTGTAATATTTAAATTACGCTTGCATAGATTGAAAAACTTAGAATTTAGACACCATATATTTTAAAATTGTATATAGCTATCGAACCAACTGATGTAGATTGGTTCTGATTTTCCCCATTTGCTGGAGAAATTTTTACTTTTGCTGTTGGATAGTCTGACTATAGAATATGAACAGATAATGGCTATGGCATTAGGTTCCGAATTGAAGCTATGAGATGAGTCAGCGTTTAAAATGTTTTTCTTTGATCGCAATATTCACAGAAATACTTGTCCCTACATGTATGTATACCCTTTGATCCCCTCTCCCACTAAAAAGTTATCTCTTGAATGCAAGTTCTACTCGTTCTACGCGGTTCGCAAGATATCCAGCAAGGCTGTGAGGCCACTATATCAGTTATGTTATATGGCGTATACTAAAAACACTGTGTTCCGTTAGCTCTGTGGCAGAGTGTGCAATGATGCCTTGGTTAAGAGCGCAGGTTCGCCTACCTGCATGAAACTTTTTTTAATAAAGCACAGTATCATATTTGTTTTATTTTTGGATGCTTTTTAATATCGCAATTCATTAGCGTCCCACTCAATTCAGGACGTGAAACGACCGATAAATTTTGCTCAGAAGCAACTTATGACACGGGACCCAGACTTTACTGCCCTTCCGAAGGAAGTCATACTTAAGAATGTTACGCTAGAAAAAAAATGTATCTATCCTGGCCACGATCGAACCCGCAACCTTGGGTCTACGAGGGAAGTACTGTTACCATAAACCACTAGGACTGACATTAACACATTACTACAAATTAGTTTCGTCATATTGTTTCCTATACACAGCAAGCTTTAACGTTAATATATTCGTATAATATTTCCTTCAGTATTTGTTCTGTCTAAATGCAATACGCTGCACACGCATTCACCGCACATGCAAAAAGGACAAAAAATGACTTATGGGCACAAATTTAAGAAGCCTGAGATGTTGCAGCCTTTCGTCCATACTACTGTAGAAATCTGACATCAACTATTGATGATAGTTATACATGCTTAGGGTTCATACATGATGTAACTTTATGTTTGTTTCAGTGTGTTTTCACTTTAAAAAATACATTTTTCTGTCCTGTACTTTTTGGTTAGTTATTTGTAAAAAATACATTAGTTTGTGATTACGTTTTTGTGTGTGTATTAACACTCAAATGATACATTAAAATGTATAATGATAACAACATAATGTCCTACATATACACTAATAAAAACCAACAATAAAAAAAATATTGTGTGGGTTTTGAACCCAGGAGCTTACACAAAATAGCAATCCTTCTAAACCGCTCGGCCTCCACTACCTTTTTTTTTTCCTTTTTCTTTTTTTTATTTCCCCAGATGCTATGATTGTAACCATAACGTTTACAGGCAAAGCACCCACTGCAGTGTGCCAGTCGCTGCTTGCGTTGTGAATACAGCGTTTACTAGCGTCCCCGAAGTTTTCTGATCGACACGTGGGTCTGGCGATCTCTTTATTTATTTTTTTTTTGTCAAATGATTTACCTTTAGAGAAGTAACTATTGCAACAGCTATTGCTGTTGAAATTTTCATTGGTGTTTCTATACATAACAATAAAGGCACTAAAGCAGAATTTTAAAAAAAAAAGTTCATAATTTAGGAATTGGAGATTTTTGTACAAACTTTTTGACAAAAAATGGGCTCATTACAAAAGAACAATGATTTTTGTTCGGATGCTTGAATTCTAACAGTTGTTCTGCTTCGGTACACAACCAAACATTTCTAAACAAGCATGTTAGACTTTTAATGTTGCAGCCGTTACGGTTTTACTACAGTAAGAACATACATTTAGTTAATTTAACATTGGTAAGATAAGATCTTCATACTCGATGTGTTCAAACTAAAAACATGAACTGTCCATTTACTTTTACTTAACCCGCAACCCTGAGAAATTATAACTGTTTTATGGATTCCAAATAAATCATTCTATTTATTTTAGAGAAACGTCAGAGAACACAGTAGGGCGTGTGAGATTGCACCAAAAAAAAAAAAAAACAAAAAAAAAAACGGAAATCTGCGAGAAACAGATAAATACCATTTTTCTCCGTCGTCGTGTTCTAGATTCCACACAAGTAACATTTACCATTTAGAGAGAGCGAGCGAGCGTCTCGTGCTGGGAATCGCGTGCTTGCAAGCTCATCTCTAGCTATCGATTAACATCGCCAGGATTTCATCTTCAAGCCGCACGCAGCTACGTTTTTTAATTTCCAGTTCGGAGTCATTCCTTGTGTCTGGATGCTGGTTCCAAATAAGATACAATTATTTATGTTAAACCTGAAAATCGCCACCTACGGATCGTGTTCATTTGCTGCGAAAATGGCCCCCTGGGGTTCTGGGATGTCCTGTCTGCAGGTACAGGCGTATTAGCACCGGCTTGGTCAGTTCGCATTGTTAAGAACGATGTGTTCGTGTCGCAAATAAACTTATCTTGTATTTTTAATATTTCTTTAGTGTTGAACACACCCAGGTGTTAGAGAAATTACTGTCTGACTTTCTATAATTCCTTTGAACATATTTCAGGGCATAAAAAAGAGTCATGTTATTGTAGTTTTCGGCTGTTGATATTCAACTGTTTGGAAATTAATGTAGATTTCCTGATTTAAATTTCATTAAAGTGTCATTTAATTAAACATTAACTTTATCGATCAAGGTAGCCACCATCTAATCTTGTAAATTAACACTAAAAGTGTGCCATTTGGATTAAATCATACTTTCATCTTGAGATAGTGAAATAAAAACATTCAAAATAATAATAAATTAATTACCAATGGTCATTTACATATTTTATTTTACTTAATACTACTTAATCGTATATTGATGGCAAAGCGAGCTGGTGCATCGTCGTGTTGAAACCACTAGTGTGTGAATATTGTCGATAGCCCCTTAAGTTATAAATAAAGAGAGCTATTTTATCCATTGATTTCTCATACGTTTTTCTGCAATTAAAATTTACTTATAATAAATACGCAAAGCTATTAACATAACATTAGATATCGTCCTAGGGTTTCGTTTTTTTTTTTTTTTTTTTTTAATGGTGTTTAACGCCCGTTTTTACTACAGAGGCACCACAGGCGGTGGACACAGGTGATACATGAAATGAAATGATAATTTGGGAAAGGATTTTTTTTTAAGGAAGGAAACGTTCCAGCTTCCCGGCATTTGCCATTTATGAGAACTGAGGAAAACCTGTAAAAAGTCTCAGTCAGGGAGGACGGTCCTGGCGGGACTCGAACCCCAGACCTGGCGCTCATAAGTTCGCGCCTTAACGACCTCGGCCACCCCTGGCGGTACAGAGCTTCATGCACAGTACTACTTTGATCATGGAACATATCAAGTTTTGCATTACAAAGCAGGTCAGCATTTCCAACATCTTCTGTCATAATGCTAATTTTCATTGTAATAGTTTGTAATTGCGAGAACTTGAATTGGTTGCGCGAGAAGTTACCACCACTCTCACTACTGACCCATGCCTGAAACGGACGACAAAACTATGAAAGACTCTGTAATTTATTATTGATTCCTACATGTAAACTAGGTCTGACGGATTAAATGCTGTGAGGGTGTCATTAAGTAAGTTACAAACTGAAGGAAGCACTAGAAGCAGCATTTGTTAGTGGGAGTTGATGATATTGAGCACGAGACATTCGATATTTACAATAGAGAAACAGCAGTTGCAAGATGGCGGCGCCTCTGAGTGAATGTAAATACCGCCAAGCAGTGCTCATTTATGCGATTTGTGTAGGCAAAAGTTATACATAAATTATGAGTATTATAAATAAATACTTCTCATCTATGATGAGAAGTGTCTGTCAGGTCAACCTGTTTATAGTTGGATGTAGAAGTTCTCTTATCGAAGACGAACACCGCGTCGGCCGGCGAACGGAGATTGTCACAGAGGCGAATTCACAAACAGTTGAAGACTTAATCCGAACAGACA
The DNA here is from genome assembly GCA_030762175.1 of Metallyticus violacea. Taxonomy (NCBI): domain Eukaryota; kingdom Metazoa; phylum Arthropoda; class Insecta; order Mantodea; family Metallyticidae; genus Metallyticus; species Metallyticus violacea. Next base: position 61,168,223 of record CM060841.1, on the reverse strand, counting down.
AAAGGGTAACTATAGACACTATTGACATGGCCTACCGCATAATGCGTGGATAGGTTAGGTTTTTACAAAGTCTGTGAATGATGGGTCTGACATTACAGCATTTCAGTCGCTACCACGATGATGGACACGATATGCTAGCCCGAATAGTCACAGGCGACGGATTTCGGTTCACCATTACTAACTAACCCGAAACAAAGCGGGCTTCAATGCAGTTGAAACATCCTGCGTCACCTGCTAAAAAAAATTAAAAGTGACACCATTTGCCGGGAAAATGATTCTCACAGTCTTCTAGGATCGCGAAGGTATTCAAGGACAAATAGTAAATGCCGACTTATGCTATAACATCCTCAGGAAACTTCGTAAGCGACCAGGACTTCTTCAAAGACGTGTTGCTCTTGCATGATCTTTCGCGTCCTTATACTGCCAAGAAATGTGAGGCGCTACGAAATTTTAAATGGGTCTTCGAGTGTCCTCCATATAGCCCCGGCGTGACTCCAAGTTATTTTTTTTTTTTTTCGGTCCTCTTAAACATCATGATGAAACCGCCCAAAACTGCTATTTTCAAATCAGTACTCCTTATAATGAATGACTTTCTAATAAATTATTTAACACATTGTTTCATTAATGTAGAATAAATCTCTAGCATACCTGTTTATTGCTCTGTGGCTTGCTAATAAAATCAACCAGAACATCAAGTACGGTAGCCGCCTTTATTTTTATATACAGGGTAGGTCCATAAGTTTCCGGCCTATTCATTTTCAAAGTATAATAAAGACAAAACTATATTCACATTTCTGTATAGTTACCCTTTATTGCAATACTTTTCTGATATCTTTGATTTAACATTTCAACCCCCCCCCCCCAAAATAGTCAAAATCTTGCCTGCGAAATGGGCATAAGCAGCATTCATCACTTCTTCGTCACACCTAAATTTCCTTCCTCAAAAGTCCTTCTTGAGTTTTTAAGATGATAAAATAGTCACTGGGACCTATATGGATGGTTGATCTCATCGAAGTCACATTTCTTCACAGCTTCCTTTGCAACAAGAGCTGTGTGCACAGGCGCGTTTTCGTAGAGAAGGCGCACACCACCACTCAGCTCTCATCGCCTTTTCTCTGTGATGGAAGAACGTAGTCTGTGCAGTAGGCCAGCATAGCACTCCCCATTTACTGTGATGTTCCTTTCCTTGAAGTCAATGAAGAGTATTCCTTCACAGTCCCAAAAGATTGTGGTCATGATCATTCTTGGTTGGCTGAGTAACTTTGGCCTTTAGAGGCGGTGCTTCGCCAGGTTTACGCCACTCCATTGATTCTCTTTTGGACAAGAGATCATAGTAGAGGACTATAGTTTCATTTCCTGTAACAATGATTTGCAGAACTTCTCTCTCGTTGCCACGGCAGAACTCCAAAAATGCCTGACAACAGATGAGTTGTTGCTTTTGGAATGAGGAAAGAAGTCTAGGCACCCATCTTGAACTAACCTTATTTATTTTTAAATGCTCATGAATAATTCGAAGGTCTGTTGTTTTAGAAAGTTGCTAATATTTCTGTAACTTTGAGTCGCCGGTCTTCCATAATTTCTTCTTCCACAAGAGCGATGTTTTCAGGAGTGAGCACCTCCAAGGGCCACCTGCACGCTCTTAGTCTTCAATGCTTTCTCGATCTATCTGAAAATGTTTGGCCCATTCTTTTACGGTAGAATATGGGGGGGGGGATGCTTCCCCATATACACCGTCCAATCGCTGTTTAATTTCATTTGGAGTAGGTCCTTCTTTTGTGAATAACTTCATAACAGCTCAAAACTCCATTTTGAACAGCTTCTGCACATAGCCTTCTTTATGCAACTATATCTGAACAATTATTTACTTAACAGATAAGGTATGACACCAGATAAGGCTTTTGTAAAGGCGATAATCCTTATCGGCGAGGCCGAAAACTTATGGGCCTACCCTCGTATTTATTCACAAAGAGATGCATGTAATAAAAAAAAAAGTGTAATGGAAGATAAATAATATTGAAAATATATTCTGAAATACTGCAGAATAAAAATTTACATTTGAAAACTTCACTATGACAATAATACAGAGGACGCACCAAATGCAAAAGAGTAGAGGATTATTTTTTTTAAATGTTTTTTAGCACTCGATGAAAGCCATATTCCGAAGGGAGAAACATTCGACAGAGGATGATTTTGTTAACTTCAAAAATTAATAATTGCATTTTTGTTTTGAACTAAAGAGGAGAAGGGGTGGTTTATAATACGCATGTTTACAAAAAAGTAATATGAAAATAAAAGCAAGAAATCATTTCGCATGTCGTGTAAATTGAAGCAATACGCGTGAAAATCCCCAGTGATGCTGGTACTTTGAGCTGAACGTGGCAATCGGTGGGAATGTTTATATACCTGTCTCATTTCGGTAGTGTCTGACATGTGACAAATGCCTGCTTTATTTCACTGTTTAAATGTTTGCAGTGGGATCTTTTTTGTACTTCCACAAACGTTGTGTTCTTTTTATAAGTGTCGACCGTTGGCATTAGTTTTAATTGTGTAAGATAATACGGGCTCAACATTTTATTTTATTTGCTTTCAGAATAAAAATTGTGTGTATAGCTTCTATTTCGAATATTTTATGAATGCAGTATGATGCCGTTCTGCTCAAAAACGCTCTTTTTCCCCTCTAGTTCTGTGGTATCTCTCCACACCCCATATGAAACATCAAACTGCTCCAGCGTTGCTTTGCTTTAATCTGCTTTAGGGATCCCCCCCCCATTTCATCGGAAAAATGTGTTTTTGTTAAACTTTGCATTACAGCCATAGACGATGTCGATGACGTTTTCATTCAATAAAAAAAGTATATTTCCACTGAACCAAATTTTTAGTTGGAACGGGAAGAAATCCCTAAGGCCTAAATCCGGGAAATATGATGAGTTAGGTATCAAATTGAGGTATAATTTATGAAATTATATCATTCCGGCTGTCGCAGTGTGGGACGGCACCTTTTGTATGCTATTCTTGGCAGTTTTTCCTTCGTTCGTCGTTCAACGTACAAAAATTCAGCCTGGTTTTATTATTAGCCTACCGTTTTCGGAATACTCTTATCAGAATTTTCTCTTGCATGAGTCCTCCCCTAAAAACAAAAAAAGTTTTGCCTTCTATGGCGCACTTACACCTCTCGATGTCCACCATGCACTCAAATTTCGGTCACAAAATGAGGCAATAACCCTGCGAAATACCATTAAACTTTTTCCTTTCACATTCACTTAATTTTATCTACAATCAATAATTGCTGCAATTTGCGCGCACAGCGTTTTCATGTGCAATATTTCTTACGGTTGTGCACCTGCTCAATTAAAACGCCTGAAGTATTTGCTATGGTGCACTTTTCACTGGAGGTTCGTCCATTACGATGTCATGACGTGCTTCAGTAAGCCTCCGGAGCTGGTTCATCTTAATACATGTGTCCAGAAATAAATACTTTTTGACGCTGGGGTAGAGTGCATATTACTTTCTTCTCAACTTTGTAAAATTGCAGGTCGTTTTATTTTTACGGAAAATGGGACAGTGGTCTGATTCTGATCTCTGTCAAATTTGTCACATACTTTTCACCAGTGTATCGTGTCTAGTGATGAGAAATATATGCAAATGCATGTTTTACTGAAACTGTAGGTATTAATAAAAGTTAATAATTCAATTATAATTTTAATAAAGACTACTAATATATATTATTTTTATATATATATTTTTGTTTATTTACGGACGTTCTTTAACATCTCAGGTCATAAGCGTCCCATTCAATTCAGGGCGTGAAACGGCCTTTAAATTTTCCTCAAAGACCTCTTCTTTCAGGCTTGAAGTTCTTTTTCGTGCAGTAAATCTACGACACGGGACCCACGGCTTTACTTCCCTTCCCGAAGGAAGCCATGCTTAAGAATTTTACCCCCGAAAAACGGCTCTGACCGGGATTGAACTCGCAATCTTGGGTTTAGGAGGCAAGCATATCACCACTACACCACCAGAACTGACACGTTTTTTGTGTATACCCCAGATATTGGTGCATTTTTTCACATTATGGGTACATTTCGTGCATATTTATATATATTTTTTTTTTATTTTTGCAAACACTTTTTAATTCTCTAGACTTCGGCAAAACACACAACAGGGCCATCTTTGCTTCCTAGCGGAATTTTGGTAACATTGGCATTTGTATTGTCCATTAGTGTATTATATACTTTGGAGATATTGCTTGAAAAAATTTCGAAATGTTGAAAGAAGAATTTCCTTGGTTCAAGAATGAATAAAGAATTATCGATGCTTAAACTAAGATGGAAAGGTTGATTTTTGTCACCTGTGCAAACAAGAAAGCAACCTAAATTATTTTTTCTACATTTTAATGCTTAACAGTTTTCCTCGTATTTTAATTTTAAGGAGGGCGTAGTGTTAGTATTCCTGTTTAATTTTAAATTCATTATTTGGCTACTTGTATTGTGTTACAGTAACATCTTAGGAATCCCTGTTTATGATAATTCCTACTTTCTAGGCTAGATGCCACAAAAAATGTTCAACATATGAACACAGAAGCACATAAAAGTATATGAAAGAAATCAAACATTCCTCGACAACTATTTAAAAACCGAGAGCGTGGCAGAGGTTTGTACCAGGAACATTTTGAGGTATTCGTTACAGCAGTGATACGATATAATAAATTCAAAAATCTTACTTTACATTAAAAATATAAATTGAGAAATGTCTTTGCAGAAACTGATGGTCTGAAGGAGTAGGAAGAAATTACACATAATAGTGATGTGTACGTTAATGATAAATTGTTACCACACACAAGAAACACTGGGCGTAATAAATAAATTGCAGAGTTATTTTTTTAATATTTTAATTATTGTCCTTTCACTACATTGGTCTTCTCGCGATGTCTGTAGGTTAGACGGAATTCTGTAGGTATGTAAAAGTCTGTGGTTATGAAATAAATGAATGATAGCGTAAATATCCTTGGTTCCCTAAAACAGTCTTGCATTTACCTTCTCAGGGTAGGGAAAAACTCTGATATAAACCTTACCCAGGCAATTCGAACTCAAGACTTCCGGCTTAAATGCTACTACTAGACCATGAAGGCGGTCAGTGTTTATTGTTATAGCTAATAATTTTTATATTTCACCATATAATGCTAATGTATTTTTTTCACTGGATCTGATACTACGATAAAGACTGATGATAATATTTTTGACAACATACTCTATATTCATCCACATAATTTTGATGATCTAAAGTAGTCCTCGTTGAACGCAATGTACCTGTCCCAATGTTTCTATCAGTCTTCTAAGATATACTGGAAGCCATTTTTTGACTGGTCCTTTGAAATCGCCTTCATCAATTCTTCTGACGATGGAAAATGCCTCCCAAGAAGGTGTTTCTTCAGTTTGGGGAACAGAAAAAGTCACACGGGCCTAAATCTGGACTACAGGAAGGTTGAGGGGTACACTGCACTTTTGATTGTTATGAGCTACTTAGCAACAATACTTGTGATTAGCGGTCGTGCATTGTCGTGCTGCAGCATTCAAATTGTTGCTTACTGCTTTTGACTGTAATATGAACTTGCAAATTTTTTAGGACATCTCTGTAGCATGCCAAGTTACAGGTACGACATGTTGATAAATAATTCCTTGAATATTAAAAATACGAGGTGACCATAACTTTCCCAACTGAAGTAACCACTGGTTTTTTTGTTTGTTTTTTTTTGTTTGTTTGTTTGTTTGTTTTTTTAATATTTGTTTGGTGTTGACTTAGATGGAGATTTTCACACAGAGCTTTGCTGTTTGCTCTCAGAATCGAAATTATGTAGCCACGTTTCATTAGCAGTGGCTACCTTTAAAAGAAACTCTGCATCTTTCTGTAACATCATCTTGAACCACATTCGCGCGACAGTACTCTTGAAACCCACCGTGCACAAACACGTCTCACATGCAACTTTTCAGTGATCAAGTATGTCTGGGTGGCACTCAGTGAAATTTTCAGAATTTCTTAAAATGTTCTTAATGCTATTCGACAATCCTCTCATACTGACAGCAGAGAATACAACCCGTAGTTCCGAGTTTCCTACGTAATTGAATATCTGCCCTCTTTAAACATTTTAAACCATATTCGAACTATGCTATAGGGAAAAACAAACTCTTCATAGGTCTCCTGTAATATTGCATCTCAGCTGAACATTTATTGGTATATCAGAGAAACAACATATTCGTCGCGTGTCGTCTCCAGCTTTAGGCGGAACTGAACATGTCTGAACGTGCACACCTCACACAGGCGAGAACGGAAAGTGACAATGATGAATCTAGCATTATGCTAATAAAACACTCTAAAGTGAAATTTTAGCATGAGATATATTATTATTATTATTATTATTATTATTATTATTATTATTTCACTCATTTGACGTGATCATAAAATCGACCAATGAAATGAAACAAAATTTTGAATTGTGACCAATCACAGCCGAATTACGAACTGAAATTATCGAAAACAATTATCAAATCCGTTTTATCACGCGACGTGCGTTTGTCTTGTGGTCAGTGTAGCCAACTCTATACCTCCGCTAGGTAACTCCTGAACACGCATCACTGACCACTTTTGCTAGAGGCGGTGGGGAGCTATTGATAGCAACAAAAGCATGGACAATCGACAATCATAACGCAAAATGGAGAGTTCTTCAAAGCGTTGTGGTGATGCGTAAAATGTGCAAATTGATCTTATTATTAGAAATTCCAAACCACAGAATGCAAAGAAAAATAGAGATGTATGTTATACATATGTATGTTATATTTTTTTCCTTCTGTTGGTATTAGAAAATCGAACGGTAGTGACTGTAATAGTCGACTCTTGTCTTTTTCAGTCTCACGGTTTCTGAATAGAATAAATTATTCATAAGTATAAAAGTGTTAATATTTTGTGTAATTTACAAATGTATATTACTTACTTTTATTCTTATTCTGTTCACGAAATTACTTGTAATAATTCATTATTAACAGTGCTCGTATGAATAACTTTGCAGGCTCTCAAGCTTTTAGCGCATGTGTAAGTGCATATTTGGCATTTCAAAACACATATTAAAATGTATATTTTAGAGTTTTATTTTTGTGCCTGTATTACAAATTTTAATTGTTTTTTTGCCCAACTTTTCCTACTGTCTATCTAGACATTTAATTTCTGCTTATAACACTATAAATAAATGCAGCTCTGATAGTAACTGTGTCTGATGTTTGTTCTTCACGGTTTTATTAACGCTGCTTGTGCCAGAAGACCTGTTGCTTTAATATCTAGATAATGCCGATATTGACGTGTGAACAGTACATTTTTATTCTGAAAAATAGTCGAGTGTTTTCTCAAAAGCGACAGGTTTAGCAGAAGAGAATGTTGGAGGTTGTGAAATTAGTTCTGCTGGATTGTAACACTGTATTTTCTATATTTAATTTAAAAGTAGCATGCCCATTACAGGAGTAATACGAGACAGTAGCGGTTCACTTGAAATAAACATTTTTTATATTTTTTTATTTGGTGGAATATAAAAGAATGTTTCTGGCGAGTTCTTTGTAGTCTTCAAGGAAACCAGTGGACCCCGGACGCCATTCACCAAAGCGCTGTTTGTAATTTTCCATCCAGCGCGACAGAAGACTGCAGCGAGCAACAAACTGCGGTGCCGTTAAAATTCGTCCCGGAGCAAAATTGTTGCCTTGGGGAGGGGGGGGGGGGGGGAGGAATACTGCCGTAAAGGTGTAGAGAACACATCCCAGCATGCTTCATTTCTATGTTCAGCATCGTGCCGTTGATATAAACACACATGCCTAATCCCGCCATATTATTTGTTGTTGCTGTTGTTTTTTGTAACATGCCGGCAGTAATAAACCGTTTGTTTATTGCAGTTCTAGCGGGAACAAGCGTCGTGTCTCGCGAGAAGAAGACCAAATGAGTGCCTCACGGAACTCGCGTTTCTTTTTCCCCCCTCTCCGTTGCTGCTTTTCAAGGGAATCTGCCCCGGCAGAAATTACGGATTTTCCTCGTTTTAACCCCCTTCTCTCTTCCACCACTTCTTTTACACGGGGAAGTCGCTTCCAATTCGGTTTTTTGCTTGAAGGAACCCGGTAATAATATCGCTTTAATATAGTTCGGCGCTTATTTTCTGCTTGTTTATAACGGGTTTCAGTACACGATCCTTGCAACACCCTTAAAGGTTTCCATCAAAGGCCGTAGGCGTTGGAGAACTCATGTATTGTGTCGTGTTCAAGTTTATTATTTTTTTTTATATGTCGTACAAGCGCTTCTTTGTAATATTTAAACTGTTCGCTTATTTGAAGCGCATCCGAGTCATGTTGTTAACTCATGTAGCTGGTGTTTAATTTAGCTATAGTAGCAAGTTTTTATAGTGAGTTGTGTTATGGGGCAAAACTGCTTAACACGTCGTTTTCTTGATAAACCTTGACATTTCTGAAAGATGAATATTTGCAGGGCGAGAACAATTACCGCTTGGAATAAAGAACTAATTGCGTTTGTGCTTCTTTTTCCTCTTTTTTGCTCCGCGGTTGATGAGGCTTTTTAAGAAATGGTTTATAGGACCTGTAGTTCTCTAAACCATGAGCAATGTCTGTATTGTTTTGTATTTTTAGCGAATTTTGAATTACGCTTGTACCCATGAAATGTTTTTTTGAAACTTTTCTTAAAATCTCCATCTATTCTTCTTACTAGGCATCGAAAATGACAATAAAAATATTTATAAATATATATGTATCTGTTAACGCTCTAGCGGTCGGAATTTTTGTTTTTTCTCAATGAAACTCGACATATAACTATCAATTAACAAACAATTTAGGGAGTTCTTTAACCAGCAAAATTGGATCATTATGGGTGGGGGTTAACCTAAAGCAAAACTTTAAAAACTGCTGTAGCGACCGCAATTTTTTTGTTTTTTCTTTATGAAACTCACAGTATATGGCATAAAAATAAATATAAAAATAATTTCCGTAAATCAGAAAAATCTGTCTATTAGATGCGGGAATTTACCTGAAACCCAATATTAAAAATCGCTCTAGCGGCACCAATATTTTTCCATAACGAAACTCGTACACACCATCTAAGTAAAGTAAGAAAAATAGTTTCTGAAAGCCAGGGAAATCTGATCACTAGGAGTTACCTGAAAACCAAAATTTAAGGAGTCGGGATTAAAGCGAAATTTAAAAATGCTTTAATAGCGGCAACTTTTAATTTTGTTAAGGAAACTCGGCATATGCCATTGAAATAAAACAAGAAAAATAATTTCTAAAAATTAGTAAAATTAGACTATTAGGAGGAGGGTTTACTTGATATCCAAAATTTAAAAATAGCTCTAACGGCACCAATGTTTGTGTTTTCGCCACGAAACTCTGTATATTCCATTTAAATAAAATGAGAAAAATAGTTACTGAAAATTAAGGAAATCAAGTCATTAGGAATGGGACTCCCTGAAACCCAAATTTAAATCGCTCTAACGGCATCAATATTTGTTTCTTTACAAGAAAATTCGGTATATATCATTTAAATAAAACATGAAAAATGCTTCGGAAAATTGGGGAAATTGGACCATTGGGGGGTAGAGTATACTTGAATAACCAAAATATAAAAAGCGCTCTTGCGTTTAATTATAACACGAGAAATTAATTCAGTATATAAACTGTATTTATAAAGATGCATATGTTTTATATTTAACAAAAGCATCGTCATGAAGATTGCAGCTCTGAAATATTAAACAAATATGTGTGATAGAATTATATTTGTATGTAAGAGCGCTCTATAATAACCGTCAGAAAACGTTTGCATTACATGTTTTTACTGCAATAACATTTATATTAATATTCATATCCAATGAAAATCGATGAAACGCTGGATTGTTTATTATTTAACTGTGTGTAAGTTGCTTGGTACATTGTAATTGTTTTATAAAACATGTTTTTGTTTCATTGAATCATACGAACACTTTGTTAAATACACAATGTAACTCGAAACTTTCTATTATTTTTCTCTATTTTAGTGAATGTAACGATGATACCAAAGACTCATAAACAATGGTTACATTTGCAAATTGTTAGAAAATACTCACACAGTGTAGCTTTGTCTATCAGTGGTCATATATTTCATTTAATTAATAGTAATGCAAATAATGTTTGTAGTTTAATTTCAATAATAATGATAATGGTTCTAAAAACTGTTGATTTATTTTGTAATACTTAGAGATTGCAACAATTCTATTTTTTTTTTTCTTCTCATACCACAAAGTAACGTGTTAACTTATTTCAGTTCATAAATTAATAAGGCCATAATTTGGATTTTTTAAAGTTATTCAACTTGGTGAGGAATTCGCTTAGTTTACACAGCTCCTGCGCGACGAACTTTAAACGCTATTCTCCTTATGTATATGCATACCAGGAATAATCAAACTCACCTCAATAATTTCAGCGATTATAGAGAGGTCTTACATTATCAGTTTTAAATAGAACATCTATGTACGGCCCATGAAAAAAAAAAAAAAATTAAGTTATCTGGAAGTAAAGACTTTCAAATTAGATGCTGACAGGTCACGGTTGAAGCAAAGTGGGATAAAACGTGGCTTCAAAATGTCTTCATATCTTCTTCACAAGCAAGGGAATCCCAATTTTCAATACCTCATCATCAGCGTTTCAAGATTTACAGCAATAAAAATATCTATAATCCTGGATTAATCATTTGGCCTTACGACATATATAGCTGATGTATAACTTAATCTAGAGAATCTACAGGCAGGTTTTTGTGCGACAACGACACAAAAGTAATGATCAACACTCTCTATAATCACCTTGAAAAAACAATTTGTTTAGAAAAGGAATCTTAACAGCAAATGCAGGTTTTAAATTTACAAATGAAGATGTATATCACTGAATTATGAAATTTACGTCGGTGTAATATTCTGTGAACGGTTCAAAACTTTTGACTATGTTTATCATGAAATACCCATAGAAAATTAATGAAGTAAAAGTGAGATTCTTAAATATTTCATATCTGAGTAGTAGGTAACAAAGTGTACAAATAAATCCACCATATAAAAATAAATGCAATATATTAAATTAGGGGGATTATTAAACAAGGATCAATACTGGTTTCATTGTCTTTGATCTGTCATGAGTCATAAAATATATGCATATCTGCTTTTTGCCGATGATATTAGTAGTAATAGTTTTAAGCAAAGCATTAATCATGCAACACCAGAAGTAATTACCTGCTCAAATGTATGTGTGACTGGTTTATAGCTGACAAACTATTATTAGATATTGATACAACAAAGATTATAAGCTTTATATCTCAAAACACCCCAGAACCTAGTTTACATGTAGGAATCAATATTGAAGTATTATTGCAGCCCACAGATGTCAAGTTTCTAAGAAAATGCAATGTATATTGAAAATAATATGTGTCGAATATCATTATACCAAAAGTAACATCTGCTATTTCAGCTCTCAGGTCACTGTTTCATCAAGTCTGAGCTAAAAATGGTATAGTATTTGTATTTTTATTCAATTATGAAATATAGGTTAAATTTTAGGGAATTTGGTTGAAAGCAAGCGAATTTATATATTGTAATAGGAATATTTTTACATTTCCTTCTATAATGCGATTTGAAAATCAAATATAGTTTATGAAAAACCTAAAAATGCATATCAAAACTAGATTATAAAAAAACAAATCTTCATAGATCTGTTGCTAATTTATCTTGCTATCAAAAGGAAATTCATATGAACCCGTAAGAATATTTAAATCTCTCTCAAATAATTTTAAATCTGTACGGTAATGAACAAAACACAAGCCTGCTCTTATATAATGCCTATGTAACATGCCCGAATTTATAAATGATCGTTAATTTTCTTCTTTGATAAAATTTAACTATGTATTGCAAATTATATTTCACGTATGACATATACCCCCACATTTGACCGAGGTCGTTAAGGCGCGGACTTGGAGTTCGAATCCCGCCAGTGCCCTCCTCTCTGACTGAGGTTTTTTCCAGATTTTCATCAGTCCTCATAAATGACAAATGCCGCGGAGGTGCCCTAAACTCAGACCTGGAACGTTTCCTTCCTTAAAAAAAATCCTTTCCCAATATATAATTTCATCTTATGTATCACCAGTGTTCACCGTCTATGGTGCCTCAGTAGTAAAAACGAGCGTTAAACAATATTAATAAAAATCTATTACATACTTCATGTATTATAACATATCCTGTATATTATACACATGTAATTATTTATAACACAATGAATGCAATTTTAAACTATGCCTAATGTGATGCAAAACAGTACTTGAACATTTGACAAGCCATTAAATTTTATATTATAGCTCCCTTATTTCAAATTAAATATCTAAGATTCTTCTAAATATTTTGAAATTATTGCGGTGCAGTTTATTGATATCCAAAACAACAGACTTTATTCTAAACTTATCATCATTAATTACGTTACAGTAGGTCCCCTATTACAGATAAAGATACAATACGCGTTTCCCAAACATTTGTTTTCGGCTCTCAAGCTTTCACCACTTCCCCAAACGAGCTCCCGTGCTCCAAATAACAATATCTAGACATTGTGTTTAAGTAATTGAATTGGCAACCATTATAATTTAGCACTTAGTGTTTTATTTAAGTTGTGATCTTCAATTACCATTGTTCACTTTGTTATCAATAACTGCAGGTGTTCTTTGCAATTACTCTGTAAAAAGAGTCTCAAATTGACCTGAACAATGTGTGTATGTGTGTTTTAATGGAAATAGTAAGAACAAAGAATTGATGATAGCAGCTTTTGAATAGAACTTTCCGTGTTGCAACTGCCGACACTTCAAACAATGGGAAATTTAACAAACAAGATCTGCCACGGACAGTTAGGAGGAAAGTTGCTCAAAGTTATGTCATTATTCCATGTAAGTCCATCAGGAAATATTGTTTCAAACTGTGCAAAATCAATACACTCTAAGAAGTCGTTTGCACTATCTGAAACTGAGACTATATCGATCAAAGCCTTTCGTGGGCATTATTTTTACGAGTTTCTCATTCACCTTGTTAGGTGGTGGATGGAACAAAAATACAACGCAGCCTCCCTTACCTTAATCATTTCCCATTTTTCTGAAGTAATATTTCATTTCCCCCACTCAAAAAAAAAAAAGTCCAAAATTTGTCTGCAAAACGCTGGATAATAACGTCCTTAACTCATTATCGTTCTTGAATCTCCGCCCTCAAAGTTCAAATTTCAATTCTGAAAACAGATAATAGTTACTGGAGGAAGATTTGGACTGTACGGTGGATGGTCCAGCTCCTGGAAATAAATATGTGTTCACAGCAGCCATGTAAACTGGTGAACTGCTGTAGCAGACGAACTGCTCGACTCTGAATTCCGTTTCTTTTCATTGAAGGCGGTGCAAAATTGATGCATTTGCTCAGCACTGTATTCTCCAGCCATTGCTGTGTTCCTTTCTTTGAAGTCCATCATCAGAATTGCTCTTCAGTCCTAAAAATTCTGATCACAATCTTCGTGGACTCTCTGATCTTGATATTTCCTGGGGGTGCTTCACCCCTTTTTCGCACCCCATTGACTCTCTGAAAGAGGATCTAAGTAGATAATCATTGTTTCCTTTTTTGTGACGATAGATTGCATTAACATCTCTTTATCACGGCAAAGGTACAAAAACTTCTGACAACATTCCACGCGCACTTGCATTTGAACTGCTGAAAGAATTACGGGCACCCATGTTGCACTGACCTTGAGGGTTGCGAAGCAAGATGTTTTAGAAAGTCCTGGCCTTGCAGCTGTTTATTTCTTTTGTCTTCAGAGCCTGTCGCTCCGAACTTCTTCCTCGAAAAGGTGTTAGGCTCTTTCTGTCCAAACGAAATATTTTTTACATCTCCTTCATAGTGAAATATTCCCCTTTAATATCACAGAGAGATGAAAGTCCTTCTGTAGTTAAAATGTATTCACTATTTAATTATAAACATAATGTTTGACTTAAATGAGCTTCCCTAAAGAAATGAATGTGGGCATAACCAGAAACGAAATCTAATGTTTACACTTCTATGTCAAGACAAAATTTAGGACTGTAACTGGTACTTTTGGAATGCTGTGAAATATTAATTTTGCTCAGAAAATCTGAATTGATTGCAACGGGTGATAGTACATTTTGCTGTAGTAAAACTTGTAGTATATTTGGATATGAATCGTCCATTATGTTCTGCCATTTGTAGTAAGTAGTAGCCTGTATATAGACTATCATCGTCTCCGCTTTTGAACATTTCTTATGAAGAAAAGCACAATATAAGACGTGGCAAGTGTCTGTCGTTCTTTGGCAAGCTTTTTGAAAAAAACTCCTTTTGTCTCAGCTATAACATATATTACACCGTTTTCTACGTTCTCTGTGCCATGTTTAGCATTTACTTTTCTTTCCGTGTTTTCGTTTTCTTCCCCTAATATTCGCCTAATAGTTCAGAGTTTTATATCGAATATAGTATTTTTAAAATCTTTTTTCTCTCAAAAAGCAGACAACGGCAGAATTTCACCACAAATGCCACTTTGTAACACTGAAAGTCATTCTAAAGTGTTCAGCCACACTAAGCCATGATTCATTCTAACAATAAGTAAATACTGTGCTGATATCTGAAAGACTAGGAATGTGAATTTACTGAACACTGACACCAGAGCGTGTTGGGGAGTTGAGCAAATGATTCAACGTCCTGAGTTGGCGGCCCCTCCCAAGGCACGATAAAGGTAGAACTCATTTCGTCTGCTGCCTCCTCTTAACTCGAAATGAAAAGGGTTATGAGATTAAACAAAATTGGAAGGAACCGTTGCGTGACTTGAGGGAAACTTAACCCAGCCGGAAATCTTAGAGATATTGTCATCGTGAAGATTGAATCCCATGCAACTTTGCATGCAGTCGAGGTTTATTGAAATGCTTTGCCTGTTCGTAGTGGAGCGCTTTTAGGACGTACGCCTGAGCGCGTGGAG
This sequence comes from Metallyticus violacea, assembly GCA_030762175.1. Lineage (NCBI taxonomy): Eukaryota > Metazoa > Arthropoda > Insecta > Mantodea > Metallyticidae > Metallyticus > Metallyticus violacea. The sequence goes on along the minus strand of CM060841.1, from coordinate 61,153,173 downwards.
TCTTCAGTCATAAATTGACTCACTTAACTTATAATTTACTCTTCCGAGTTGCTGGTGTGAACTCTAAAATCAATTTAAATGACAGGACACCCCCCCCCCCAAGTGAATTCGTAGCGAATAAAAATGAAACTATCTTTTTTAGAATATGTTTTACATATAAAATATTTTCTAGGAATTAAAATTCTTACTATATATTATGAAATTCAATCAGTGCCAATCTGGATCCCGTCTAAAATTGTTAGTTTGCATCTAACTTATCTTCTAGTTTTAAATTCCTCTCTTTATGTTTATAATTTTCACGCCACGTGGGAGTTTTCAATAACTGAGTGACGGATGCGCATGCTTGCAGAAAAAACAGATCATTTTCAGTATCTACTATCCACTCTCTCTTTTTGGTTTTCTAAATTAAGATTTGGAAGCCTGAGGTTTCGCAAATCCATTTTTTTAATGTTGTTTAACGCCCGTTTTTATTACTGACGTACCACAGGTGGTAAACACAGGTGATGATACATGAGATGTATGATAAATTGGGAAAGGATTTTTTTTTAAGGAAGGAAACCTTCCAGGCCTAAGTTTAGGGTACCTCCCCGGCATTTGCCAGTTATGAGGACTGAGGAAAACCTGAAAAAAAAACCCAGTCAGGGAGGACAGCCCTGGCGGGATTCGAACACCAGACCTCCCGCTCATGAGTTCGCGCCTTAACGACCTCGGCCACCCATGGCGGTCTACCCAAATCCAGAATGACCCTTAAGATGAAGGCTTCACTGAGCTACTGACCTGCAATAAACATTTCCGGAATACCTTACGAGTACTGTATGGTTAGAAAGGCCTTTTATTCTTCTCGCTTACCCGTTGTTTAGCAAGAGGTATGATGAAACACTCCAAGACAATAACAAATTAGAGCCAACAGACCTACTTTCCCTCAGAAAACAATGAGATCCATGATTGATTGTAATCTGCGCAACAAGACCCTACTGTTGTACGTCACGTAAAACCAAGAAATTACACCTTCCTTTTGAGAGCACCGTGTCAACAACGAAAATAATATTACTATCATTTTTGAAAATCGTAACATTATCTGATTCCCAGACGGGTTAATAAAAATGTTGCGTTTGTCACGGTGAAACGATTTTTGAAATGAAAGTTGGTTATGATATTTTTCCACGTGTAAAGCATTTAAATCGTCACTTACAAGTGCTAAGTAGGCCATTGTCTGAAAAAAAGTGTTCTTCCATCTCTTTATCTCTACGCATGTCTACGTTCGGTCGGAAGAGTTAGCTATTTGCATTTTTCCCATGCGTTTTGTGCTTTTCGTTTTCTACTGCTTGGCCTAGCAGAACAGTTTTCATGAGTCATGCAACTTTTTGTTGCATCTTATCTTTTTTTAGGAGGGGGGGGGGGGGAGTTGGTGGCTTTGAAAGTAAACTGTGCGAGAGGTCAACAGGACGAATCATGCCGGTCCTAGAGGTCTCGACTCGCGACGCTCCTGTGGACGCCCAGAAAATTGGAAAGCAATGTAAAGCAGAAGTAACAATCTGGTCTTGAGGGCTGTTCAATAAAGAATGGACATAATTCTTATTTGACAACTTGCCTTTACACATCCTCATAATTTTGGTGATATTTCTTAAAGTAGTCCTAATTTGGATCATCTTTTATGCAAATCTTCAAAGACATGCCAGAAATAATTTTTGACAACTATTTCAGAATCGCCTCCGCATCTTTCACCACTGTTTCTCATGATGAAAAATCCCTTCCACGAAGTATTTCTTCAATATGGGGAAAACCGCCACAGGTGGCCGAGGTCGTTAAGGCGCATACTCGTGAGCGAGAGGTCTGGTGATCCATTCCCACCAGGACCATCCTCCCTGACTGAGGTCCTCAATCCTCATAAATGGCAAATGCCGGGGAGGTACGCTAAACTTTGGCCTGGAACGTTTCCTTCCTTTCCAGTTTATCATTCCTGTACACCAGTGTCCACCGCCTATGGTGCCTCAGTAGTAAAACGGGCTTAAAACACCATTAAAAAAAGTGGGTAAAAGGCAATGGCCACACGGGGATTACATTTGGACTATAGGGTAGATGAGGGATACACTTCGCATTGGTTTTTGTGAGTATTCAGCAACACGTTTTGCAATGTGCGGCCGTGCATTATCCTGAAGCAGGTAAATATGGTTTAATGTTTATGATGTGATCTTATAGAATTTTCATGATATCTCTGTACCATTACCCAGCTGTAAGCAGGTACGACATGTTGGTAAACTATTTCTTGAATATCAAAAAATGAGCATACTAATAATTCAGGATTGAACTGGTGTGAAAGCTTCATCAGCAGTAATTACCTTTAAAATGGACTCAGCATCTGCCTCTAACACAATTTTTAACTGCTTGGAACCCACCATGCACAAACACATCTCATATACTACTTTTCATATACCAAGTATGGGTGGCAGTCAGGGAAATTGTCGGTCTTGGTGGTGTAGTGGCAACCACACTTGCTTCATAAATCCACGATCGCGGGTTCAAACCCGGCCAGGTCGATGGATTTTTTTTTCGGGCGTAAAAATCTAAGTAAGGCTTCCTTCAGAAGGGAACTAAAGCTGTGGGTCCCATGTCGTATATTTACGGCACAAAAAAGAACCTCATACCTGAAAGAAGAGGCCTCTGAGCAAAATTTACCGGTCGTTTCACGCTCTGAATTGAATGGGACGCTGATGACCTGAGATGTTAAAGAGCGTCCGTAAATAAAACAAGTCAACAAAAATCAACCCAGTAAAATTTAGATACTTTCTAAAAGTGTTCTTAATGTAATTCGACGATCCTCGCTCACAATGACAGCAGCCATATTGATGTTTTATTTCGTTAGAGTACAAATTGGAGATCCAGGTCCACCTTCTTTTCAAATTAATTGCCTACAAACTCTCTATAGGCTTTCTGTGTAAATGAACACGATTCAACTTGCATACCTCTCACAGGCGAGAACCGAAAGTGACAATAGTGACATTATACTATGTGTATTTTATGCATTAAGCTAACAAAATATTATAAAATTAAATTTTACGGCTAGAAATTATTCTTGTACTATCGAATTCCTATTAAAGATGGGCGGATACCAAATTTTCTCTATACTTAATACCTACCTATATGTTTTAGTCTCCAAGATAGACATTTTAATTTATTTATCACATGGCATACAACTTTCTCGTTCCCCCCCCCTTTTTAATGCCATTAATATATCAAACAAATATATGGAATTTCTTACTCACGCCTGTTTTAGTTATGATTAATTTGAAACCTTGAAACTAGTTCAATGTGCACGTTTTGCTATTGTGAGAAAAGTGTTGCATTCACTTTTTGTTTTGAAATAATGTAAGCAATATTCCTTATTCCTAAGCTATTTCTCCACATAATTACTCATTTTCGGTATGACAGCACCAATTTTTCTATATCTTGTCCATCCTTTTTGCGTAGTCATCTGTTCACTATGGTTTTCATCACATAATCGTCATTTTGCTGGCCTCTGAGGGACTTCTTGAATTCGGTGTAAAGACAGAAACTACTCGGAGCAAGACCAGGAGATTAAGGTGAACGGCAGAAAATTTCGTATTTGAAATTACTGAGAAAGTCCTGGGTTTTTACAGACGGGTGTAGGCGAGCGCTGTCATGCAGTAGCAGAACTTTGAGGGTCAAAAGTTCGAGGCGCTTCCTTTTGATCGCGGCTCTAAATTGCATCAGGACGTCACGGTGTCTTTCAGTGTCCATTGTGAAGCAAGTAATGTTCCCAAAAATCCTTTGACAGTTCCAAAACACCGTCACCAGAACTTTCCTTGCGCTCCATTGTTCGTCATGCACGTTTTCACCTCTTCCATGAACCATGCATGTCGACTCATACACACAGAGGTTAATTCACAATGGATACTCTCGACAGTTGCATGTAACTTTCTTATCAAAATGTTTCATTGTTTCTGTTTGGTTTTTAGAAATGAACAAAATATGGATGACCCCCTTAATTCTTTTGATTATCCCCTAAATTAAAACAACATAAATATTAAATAGAGAGAAACTGGCGCGCTAGTCATTCGCAAAATCCAAAAATAGTCCAAACTTCACTCATATATTCGAAAAAGTCATTAAAATAACAGCTGGATGTTGGATGTAATTCCTAATTTTTTTCAACTCGTAAAATCCTTCCATAAACACCTGATATATAAAATGTTTCACAACATTAAGTTATTCTAAAGTTTCAGTATTTAATAAACTTTTCTCAGGAAACTCCTCCAAAAATAATGCACCAATACTAAAAATTAAGCTCAAATAATTTTGCATTTATTTTAATTTAAAATATTAAACCGAAAATGATATAAATTAAGGGGGCATTAATATACCTTGCCACAACAATACACATTTTCATTAAATAACCTTCATAAATCATATTTTTGGTAATACATGTACGGAAATTGGTTAATTATAATCCGCTTTTTAGAATTAAGTTAGAAAATTTGTTTTCTTCTGTATTATTATTGTTAATAACCTTGCATATATTGTTTTAAATAATTGAACACTTTACTATATATACACACATTGTTTTTAATTATTTTTATATATCAATTAAACACTGAAAAAGTTTACCAATATTTTTAAAGCTACTTTTTTTTTAAAAGTAACTGTTTTTGGATATTGCATTTTATAATATTGGGATTATTTGATTATATCTGTAAAACAACAACAATTTCACACCATTAATATAAACAGTTTCTGAGAAAATGTCCATTGAATAAGAAAAACATGTGGTTGCGGTAAATGACAAAGAAGAAGATGAAAAAAGTATTTTGTAGTAAATGTTGCTTTCCCCCCTGAATTTATTTCAAATTTCTTGGTCCATAATCCGCGTGCTTGTGTTTTCTTCAACTTTTTGCCTCTGGCTGCCCTTCTTTTCGTTCTTGTTTCTTGCTGGACACTGGTCATAGTTTTGAAGTATTCCTGTCGAATTCATGGCGCATCATGCTTCTGCAATGCTGGTACATACCAAATCCCAGGAATTATTTCCATCACCTCAGTACTTAACTCCATATTATATCCCATCAACGGCTATTTCTACAGTGAGCTTGTCTTAGGTATCCTTCTCAAACCAAGCAATTCAAATGTCATATACATTCTGGGTCTTTCCAGGTAAACTCTTTTTCTGTAGTTCTGGATTGCAGAGATATCTATAAAATGGGTTTTATACCTTCAATTATAAAGTATTGAAGTCCATTTTAGGTTGGTATTTCGTTCCTTCAAGCAGGTTCTTGTTATACTTACCCCATGTATTTCTCCTTTAGAATTAGGAAATGTGGTTGGTCATCGTGAAGCTTTTAGTCGGTCCTGGTGGTGTAGGGGTAACCATACTTGCCTCCTAAACCCAAGATCGCGGGTTCAAACCCGGCCAGGATCGATGGATTTTTTTCGGGGTGTAAAAATCCTAAGTATGGCTTCCTTCGGAAGAGAAGTAAAGCCTTGGGTCCCGTGTCGTACATTTACGGCAGATAAAGAACCTCAAGTCTGAAAGAAGAGGCCTCTGAGCAAAATTTGTCGGCAATTTCACGCCCTGAGTTGAATGGGACGCTGATGATCTGAGATGTTAAAGAGCGTCCATAAATAAATTAAATCAACAATACACTAAGTCGGTAATATTATTTCTAATGTCCTTATCATGATAATAATAGTGCAAGAAGTCTCTTTGTTTAGGTAGTCAAAGGGCTCAAAATAAACAGAAAGTTAAGCATTGTAGAAGTAGGCATATCTCTCTCTTGCAGGCATTTAAATGCTAGTAGCTTTAAACTTTAAAGCGCTTTAAAAAGGTTAAAACATCTGACTTGTAAAATAAAATTAAATGACAATATTCAGTGAACTGTTATTAATTTAAAATAAATTTTAATTTTTGATTTTTCATGTTATTGTCCCCTTAATAACGCAATGACATATTTCCCTATCTTTAAAGCTCTATTTTTATTTTTCACATATTAGGCCTAAACCAGAGTTACGAAGTTAAAGCATAGTTTTAATATTAAAAAAAAAAAAAACAATGCACCCTTCTAAAATGAAAAGCTAAGTAAATATCTTGCTTTGGATGACACAGACCTTGAAGTCAGGAACTACAGGATTTGATAGTGATCTAAGACTTTATTTTACTTCCGTCACCTGTCACGCATCTTCAGGGCCAAAGTAAAAGTGTTCTCCTAAAGAAACCTCACTAAATATTTAAACACATACCTCATTTCAAAGAATTAAAAACCATATTTTAAATCCACGGTGACTGCAGTTAGATATTCAAGGTGTAAATAATAATAATAATAATAATAATAATAATAATAATAATAATAATAATGGTAATATGTAATTACAATAAAACAACAGAAAACGTATCATTAGGATAAAAAAATGATCGAACTCCTTGCATGATTTCCGGAACCCCCAGGAGGTTTGCAAGCCATAGTTTCTGATACGCTTGTTTAACAAATCACGTGGAGCAGTTGTGTGAAGTAGTAAAGAGTGCACTATGAAGGGAAATTCAAAATTGGGCTCTGTGACCAGAGTCGCTAAGAATGCAATGTCGATGTCCCGATTTATTAATCAAAAAAAAAAATTTTTTTTTGTCATGAGAAAGGTTGCTAATCAAGCAGACATTAAAGAAGTAGTTAAGAAGATGAAAAATGTGGTAAAACTCGAGCACTTTTCTCACCTTAGCTTCATGCTCTTCACGTTGCAAGGCGTGTAGAGACAAAGAACGAATATAAAAAGAGAGAGAGAGAGAGATCGCGCTCGCTAAGGTAGGTGAGTGAAGTAATGAAAGCAAAGCACCTGACCCTAAGAAGCTGCAGGCCATACGAACGGGGCTGCCCAACCGTGACCAACCCACCGTCCCACAGTTCGATTCTCGTGCCTCGGCTGAGGGAACCGACACCAAAATAAAAGTGATTTAAAGCCTCAATAAAGCATGTCATATTCGGCCCCTATTTCTCCTTCAACTGTAATTGGAGTTGATCCTTCAATTAACTTGTAATTACCAGATAGAGCAGTTATAAAACTTTTTTCCTTTGGTCTTTTCCAGCTTTTTCCCCCCTTCCTCTTTCCCTCACATTCTCCTTCTTCTGACCCTGTGACGGCATAACACAAATACAACCACGTGAAATGGCTTGTGTTTTTATATCGTAGAAGTCCTGTAACGTCGTTTTCCACACCAACATGCAGTCGATTTCGATGTTTCCGCTGAAACAAGCACGTATGATTTGTGGTTTCACATAAAAACGGAATATAACGAAAACAAGTGATGAACTGAATGACATATACATCACGTTTTGGTCAGAAAAGAATATATCTTGGGACGGAAAAAAAGCAAAGAACGATGTGTCATAGGTATTATCTCTTTATAAAGGTCTATGACTTTATTTTGTTTGTTTGTTGTGGCCGTCAGAAAATTTCTAAGTTTACAGTAATTATATTCGTCAAGTCCCACCCCCTTTAACATTGTAAAACAACAAAAGAGTGATGTCATGGAAACTAACGCTGCCATTTTATGAAATAGAATTTTTTTCTGTTATTCAAGACAAACCACAGCCTTCTAGAGCAAATAATTTCTAAGATAGAGAAGTTTAAATAAACAATTGCTCGTGAATTAATAATAAATAAATACAAAGCAAGCTTCTGCAACGACATAATTAACAAATTATTAAAAATACTTATAACTAAGGAGCATTAATGAAAGTCATATCAAAATAAACGCCAAATTTCAAATATTAAAATGATATAAAAAACAAAAATATGATTTTTTGAAATCCCATTCCTTCAATACTTTCCTTAATGCAGAGTAACGTAACAAATAACAGTAAATAACATGCCAGAGAAAGTGAAGTCAAAAAAGAAAACAAAAAATGAAAAACACAAGAGGGTAAACTTTCATCGTTTATGTCACATGTGTTTTCCACAGCAACTGGGGAATTAGCATTCATGCGTACCTCTTTGATATTGTTTACGTCTCCCCACCCTCCTTTGTTTGTGTTGCAATTGCGGTTGCAAGAGTGGATCCCACGACCCCTCGTGTCAACCGCTTGAGGAAAGAAAGCTGTGTGCATAGTGAGAGTTTCAGGAAAGTTCTTTCCACCTGGCAATAAATGGAATGCCACATCCATATGGCTTGCAGCAGAACGCTTTCTGATGTTGAAAGATATGACCCACATGTGTAATGGTTACACTTTACTGTCATTAGTCTTCTGGATTGTCAAGAGATACCGAACCGGTATGTTATGTCAATCGTTTTCGGCGTCCTGTGTACAGGTGTTCATGCTCTAGATTTGATGTTTTTTACTATCATTTTAAGGCTAAAGCAACCAGTCAAGCTTGTACACCGAAGTAGTTCTTACCTCTTGTAAATAGAAAATAGCGAAGGCAGTCCTTTTTAATATGTGATCAGGGACTGTATATTACTAATCATTTTTTATACATAATACTACAGCTATCTCAATAAAATTTTTACTGCTTATTTTTCATTACATTGTAAGTTCTGAGTTCTAGTTTATAAAATAATGTTATTTTATGTAAAATTATTTTTTATTAAAATAAAATGTACAAAATGTTCACAAATGACCTGAAACAAGAGCTTAGAAATGAAAGTAATAGTGTAGATAAGCCTTAAAAGTTTCATGCCTCTATCTTCATCAGTTTATGAGAAAAAGGTACATATGTTGTGACTTTTTCACTTACGATTGAAATAGCGTTAAAGTTAATACAACTAATTGTCAATTTACATCTAATCCATTTCTTGGACCTGCACCTTCACACAAAGTAATATTACCACCACAGGAAACAGTTTCACTTAACATTGTAATAAAATATTCAAGTCAATCACTATATTAATATTTCCCTTGTTGTCTTCAATATCTTCCATATGATTACCAGATGTCTTTTTCTTGTAAGCATTAGGGAGGTGAAAGTAATTGGTTTATTTTCAGAATTAGGTCTATTATTTTTATTATCACTATTAGTATGCTTTACTGGATAGATTTTGTAATACCAATTTCTTTTGTTTTTAAATTTTTTATAAACCCTGGGGGACCTAGACATAATATTATATATATATATATATATATATATATATATATATATATATATATTACCGCCACAGGTAACGTAAATATAGCGATGTATTTGTATATTTGTACATATGCATGTAGATTTATACATATGTAGGTATGTGCATATGCGTGTATATATGTATGTATGTGTTTGGCCCTTTTGATTGTTATAAGGACGACATTAGCAAGTACCGCCGTAAGGCCCATGCAACAGTTGTATTTATTTGAATGTATTCTAAAATTGGTACAATAAAACGTCCATTACTAATACACGTTTTTTTTTAATTCTGTGAAAAAATACGAGGAGCATTCAATAAGTTATCTACAAATCAATCATAACAATGAAACTTAACTTCATTAGTCAATTTCGCATCCGGTGATTTAATCTCTTCGGAATGCAAGGACATATCTTGGTCCTCCGATCTAACTTCTTCAGGATACGTTTGGATCTTCTCCTACCACGAAAAAATTTCTTCAGCTTTTGAAAAAGAAAATAATCACTGGGTGCCAGACCTCACTATAAGGTAGACGGTTAAGCTCCAAGTACCCACAATCCTTGATGACAGCTGTTGCTTTTTGGGGTTTGTGGCAAGGTGCATTATCGTGTAGCAGTAACACGCCCGCTGTCAGTTTTCATAGCTGTTTCTCCTTGATGATCTTGTATAACTACTTCACTGTAGAGGCGCAGGTTTCTCTAGCGAGGGTGGACTTATTTGGGACGAATTACAACAGAATATTCACAATATTGCAAAGAGAATGTTGCCATGGTTTTTCTGATTGGTCGAAGCTTACGGAATTACTTGGGAATGAAGAGCCCTTATGCTTCTGTAGCATAAACTCTATTTGAGTTCTTAGTCTTAGTGACATATCCATGTGTCATCTCTATAACCATATTTGGGAAAAAGTAATCAGGCATTTCTTGGAAGAAATCCAAATTGTCCTGGGGATATGCTTTCTGCTGCGGAAAGCGTTCGATATCATCACATGGGTATGAAAAAGTATGAAATCGTGTCAGTTGAAATTCTTAGCTCATGGCCTGTTACTGCACATCATCCTTGACAGGACAAACTTGTATAATCATTGCTTCCACTTTATGACACATTTCTTATGCAGAGGCTTTCACAGGAGGTTTTTTGTGGGGATCATTCTCAATGGATCCCCGGCTCTCTTTTAATTGCTTGGAAATTTGGACGTTTGTGATACATAGAGGAAAATTGCTTACACCCAATCAGCTGACTTCTACCGCCCTGCTCAAAACGCCTTGATCCATCATGCAATGGTCGTAGCCACATGCTTCCTGCAGCTCTCATAACATGATGTACATTTTTGCTACATGTTTATCGTAAACACCTCACACAACATTGGCGAACTCACTCAGTACAGCACCAAAACCACTCGCTTCACTGACTACTTTCGGCACTGCACACCTCGACACTGGTTTCAACTCGTGAGAATCCGCTTACTCGTCTCCGTAAAGTGTTGTCACTACTTTATCAGCACTAAGTCATTCTTATTTAATGTTTTTACACCTTTGCGAAACGTCTACTAGGATTATTCTGTGGGAACAACTACAGAAAGAGGTCGTTACTTTCTCACCAGATAAAAAAAAAAAAAAAAAAAAAACGTTTATTTTTTTTCTGGCATTTTTTCGATGTTGTTTCGCTACTTTGACTATTATTTCGACTCACGTCATGGAGGATCTAAGCTTTGTCTTCACTCACGAATAGACCCAAATAATCCTATTGTACACGCCAAACATTGCATTGAAATGTTTTTTCGCGTGCATTTTTGGGTCACAGTCAGCAGAGAGCGCACCTGCCGAGCACACATCTTTTTATAACAATTTTTTGTTTCGGATGTGGAGTAATTATTCACCTGTACTTCTAATGTTCTCAGATTTCCTGGTTCTTTTTCATCGGCTATCTTTCATGATGATAATGTGAGTTTTTTATCGTTGTATATCCTTGATGTTGTCTAAATTAGGAGTCTGGAGCGCACTTTATTTTCGGTATATGTATGCCTACGTTTAAACTCAAGTTATTCCAAAACAAATGGCATTTAACGTTGGTACGGACTTCATAATTTCGTAGCCATCCATTTCTTTAAGTAAAACAATGAATTTAATCACAGCACTTACACTCCCTCCCCATTTACGTGGCAGGTGCTTGCCAACAAGAAAGTTACGTAACGTGTTTATGCGGCATTTTATGGAAATCTACCGAACTTTTCAAACAACCCCCGTAAATATTTACAAATAGGGAAGTTATATATGAGCATCAGTGGAAATCGTTAGAAGAAAACTTTACTGCCAGTAATTTACGAATAATGTCATGCATGTTAAAATCTTTTACCGTTTTATAAAATAACTGAAGAAATTGCTACACGCTATTCATTGCAAATCGCCTTGTGGTTTTCCATCTTCTCTTCGCGAAAAGCAAGCAAAAAACGTACTCTCCTCGCTCTAGTGGTCACCTAACTGTAATTAACATATTGGCAGAGTGTAACGGGAAGCGTTGAGTTTTTTTCCTCTCCTTTCAATAGAATGTATGCGCAGTGTATTATCTGATTTCAATCTGTCGAGTGTTTGCAGCCTCATTTCGCGCCCGTTCACCCGGGATGGCAAAACGAAACAAAAACTAGACTGCGGCGTTACGTCAAAGAAGACCTTTGTAAAGCACCACAATTTCCATACCAAGTAGCAATATAGGCCTGTATCCGCGAGGCCCTTTGCTGTTTTTTCTGAAAAATTGCCAGTTTGAGAATTCTCTGCGCCCTGAAACCTCGGCCCCTTTTACTGGGAAGCGTGAAGTGCGTCTCCAGCGGCAGTGTTTATATATCTTTGCAAATAAACACAATGGTTTAGACAATAAGGACTAGTACCCCAGGTATTTGTTGTTGTTTACATAGTTAAGTATAATTCAAGTTCTGCATTGACTGTTTTAACTCTTAGAAACGAGAGATATTTGTTGCACTCAATTGCAAAAGACACCAAATTCTTATATTCTATTTTTAAGTCAATAATAAAGTTTAGCTGTTACTATATTTACTAATTTTCTGCCTTCTTGAAAACAACTATGTACCTATTTCGTGACATTGATACAAAGTACCTCTGTTTAATGTCAATACTGGTGGTGTAGTGGTAACCATACTTGCCTTCTAAACCTAAGTTCGCGGGTTCAAACCCGGCCAGGGTCGATGGATTTTTTCGGGCGTAAAAATCCTAAGTATGGCTTCCTTCGGAAGTGAAGTAAAGCCGTGGGTCCCGTGTCGTACATTTACGGCACGATAAAGAACCTCAAGCCTGAAAGAAGAGGCCTCTGAACAAAATTAATCGGGCGTTTCACACACTGGTTTTAATGGGACGCTGATGACCTCAGATGTTAAAGAGCGTCCGTAAATAAACCAAATCAGAAAATCGTCTGTGTTTAATAATACTTTTGTGTCATTTTTACTAGACAAAAGAAAATGCATTATGTACACTTGGGCATAAAATTAAGATTGGCTGCATCATCATCATTTTCACTTCATGCCTTAGCAATGACTTCCTTGTTCTGCTTCATAAATTCTCCAGTCATCTCTACCTGGGTCTACCTAAAGATCTACTTCCTAAGGGTTGTATGTCTATGTTTGTTTAGTCAGACATCGTGTCTATTGTCGTTTATAGTCATAAAATGGGTTGGATTTAATTGGTAAGGACGGAAGAGATCATTTCCACACTTCAACCTTGCTCAAGGGCCGGGTATGAATGAATTTGAAAGCCTTGTACTTAGCTCTGAAACTGAAGGTGAATGCACCTTACTAATTTATTTACTGGTAACATTACTTGCAGCCTTAGACTACGAGAATGCATAAAGAATGCCAATAAACTTTCTCGCCAAACCAAAGATGTTTAATACAACTCGACCAACCAAAAAATTAAGGCTCACTCATCTATGGGAATATAAAGCACCACTCCTGGGGACACTACATGCCTATAGGAACCACTGTAAACACAGAAGCTTATTTCCATCAGCTTAGAAATCGCTTTAAACGTGCAATCAAATTATAATCTTCGTGGTTTTCTAGTTTCTGGAGTATTTTACGCCATGATAATGCACGGCTCCATACAGCCCTTGCAACAGTTATAAAGTGTGTGGAGTATCTATCACTTCCAGCATATAATTCTGATTTGGCACGTTTGATTATTATGAAAGCTTTAGGCAGGACCAAGTTTGGTACGAGCAATGAGATCAAATATGCAGTGCATAGGTTGCGGGAGATGATATTTCGGTACTTGGGCCTTGCCAAGGACTGGCCGTTGGCACCTACGGAGGAATGGATGAATTCACAGAAACTTTGCTGAGAGGCATTACCGGCAGTGGACACTGATGATGCAAAAGATAAAATGATAAATAGGGAAAGGATTTTATTTTTAAGAAGAAAGGAAATGTTCCTTGTCTACGTTTAGGATACTTCCCTGGCATTTGCTCTTTATGAGGTTTGAGAAAAATCTGAAAATACCCTCAAGTCAGGACGGTTATGGCTAGTATTGAACCTCAGACCTACCGCTCTTGAGTATGCGCCTTAACGACGGAGATACCGGGCAGCCAGGATCCAGGAGCAGTATGGAACGGACGCTGGAGGTACCCCACCCCTACTCCGAGGAATTTGAGTACATCAGAAAAACTTTTCTATACCAGACGCCGAGAAAAAAAAATTTAAAAGCGCAAGCCACCGCCACATCGCACCAACCCATCAGGCGTAACACTTTCTACCCTGTAATAGAACTAGCGGAATGATATGTGAAATGGGAGAGCGGAAAATTCTGGAAAGAAAATATTCATCACGAAAATGCCCAAGGTCAGAATGAGTGACCACAAGGAATTTCAACCCCGGACCTCCCTAATGCACTACCCCCTGGGTCATTCCTCTTGGTGCGATACTAGAGGTTTTGCAGTTTCTCTGAAACCATGACCGGCCTGCATGGAGTTTGAAGGGAACTATGTTGAAAAGCGATAATCATATTGTGTATACCGTGCTAATAAACAATATTACGGTGACTTTTTCACTTTGATTCGTATTGTATCTTCACCCAACCTCTATTTTTGGTTCGAAAAGAGCAGAATTATGAACTATCATGTGTTAAATTTTTAGCAAACTATGTTAAATAAGCGCTTATGAACTTCTTCCTTTGAATAATGCCGAACTCAAAATTTGTGGCTTTTGCGTTGAATCTCGGTCACAGGATCAAGGATGCAGGTTCCAACTGACGACAAATCTGCGGTATGTGGTTTTGTTAACAAGCCCAAAGAGAACCCCACAGAAACATTCCACTATGCAACTTGGTTATGAAATTTTAACGATACACACGATTTAATCTGTGAGCGAGAGAGGGAGGGAGTGGTAGGGTCGATTGATTGATCGATTGTTGTGTTGCTGAGGCCCCCAGCTCCCCCTAATGACATATGGGGGCTAGCAGGAACCACCCTAAATACCTCAGCTGCGGCGAGGTGTTTGTTTCCATCCATCGCCCATCTGTCAGTGGACAGGACGTACTCCGATAGAGATTGTGTGCTGCGTTGTATCACCTTGTAATATCAATCAATAGCCAAGCACAGATCTGTCTTGAGGTTTTCTCCCACGTAATTAACAGATGGGATGTCTAGACTTCTCCGGCAATGTACTCCAGTTGAATTCATGATGACTTAGTCAGCACTAATACAAATCAGCGTCCCATATTGCCCCAGTAATGTTTATTCTTTCTTTTTCTGTCTGTTAAAGAATCGAGAACTATTTTTGTAGTATTTTTATCCAACTCCACATATGCTTGTGCGTTTTTCATTCACCTAACTAGAGTAGTTCACAGTTATTTTAAGGTAAGCATGAAAGGCCTATCCTTGTAATGTTAAATGTATCAACTTAGTTCCCATTTTCACAAGGACTATTAAAACTATTGAGATAAATTTTTTACAGCATACAGATGCATATAATTGAAATTTACTGATATATTTTCACTACTATACCATGGCTCTGAAAAAAGGTATAAATTATTTGAATTTCTTTACCTTTGTTCTATTTTTTTCCCCCAACATTTAATTTTTTACGTTGTCACATTTTATTCCAACTGCACCATAATAGATCCACAGCATCACAATGATATCATAAATAAGAGGTAAAAGTTTCAAAATGATAGCTTATACAGATCCTAAATTAATGTGAATCTAATACAAAAAATGTACTTTTTAATGATTGCAGTCAAAAAATTATTTTACAGAAAAACACCAGTTAAAACCCTCCAACAATGTAAAACTCACTACTTTCGTGAATTAATCAGCAATCTCAGACCCTCGTGTGTTATTACTTGTGATAAATACCAGAACCTAATACTAATTGCAAGGAATTTGCATAAGCATCAACAGTTAATTAACCTAAAAGCGAAAATAAACGTATAAAATAACCCCATGTTTATAAACAACAGCATCAATGAAATATCTCCAGCTCGGTTGCAAAGTAGATTAAATCATAAGGGATGGAAGGATACGATGTATGCAATAGATTGCGTCATAAAATAGCAAATATATTGGCAATGATTTAATGTGTGTTCCTGTATATTGTTTTCTAAAATCGATCGGTATAAAGTCGATTACGAAACATATACACGTGTCTTAATAAACTGCTATAATTAAAAATATCACTTTATTGATCCTTGTGATAATGGGGGATATAGTTATGAGCGGAACCCGGAAGTTCAGGCATTTGTTTTGATGGGCAAGCAAAAAGACACTTAAATTACTGATAAAGTCAGTAATGTAATTAAAATAGTCTCTTATTAAAAGTGAACACACAGAGTAATATCACTCATTATTAATGAAAATAGGCATTTAAGATACTTAATCATTTTTATCACATAATTAACGTACTAAAGTTTAGTTTCTTAGTTACGAGCAACAAACAACAAGGTGTTTTTTTCAAGGTATCGGTTAATATCTCTCTTACTTCCGTACTGAACAAATTGTAAGGACGGTTTATTTTGTCGCTCTCATCTTTCTCGCTTGCAATTGTTTGTTACATTTATGCAACTGAGAAGTTATCTCCACCACACATTTCTTAGAATTGTCTCGATCGATACAAAGCCATTCGCCAGGACTATTCAAAACTGCAGTGCTTCCCTCATATTCTCTATTTTCTGGTATTCGCATGCCCGAATTAATCGTAAGTTCCTTTCACTAATGAAGATTTTTATTATTTAAAGACCTTAAGTCAATGGGCTGAGGGGAAAGATTTTGACTGCTTGAAAAGAAATAAATGATAACAAGATTGTCAATAGATATTTTGTGAGGTGAACATGCCGTTTAATTTCTATAGCTTTTTTTCACCTTGATATAAGAAAGTTTTTATGTTCGTTTGAAATTCCTTAAATATTAGAGAAAAAACCATAACGACCTAAAAAGGGTAAGAAAATTCAAAATAAATCCCGGCCCTACGGACTCCACACGTATTCTTTTCTATCTGACTCTTAAATACATCCACCCAGAAAGAAAAGACATTTTGCATAACTTTTGGGCTCTGGTTTTCATAATGGCTTTAAGGAAACCAAACATGCAATTCATTTTTTTTTTTCCTGCCATGTTGACATTCTGTTAAACAGCGAGGCGGCTCTGTAGAGACAAATGCACTAAACACGCCTATTGGTCGCAGGTTGCCAAGTACTTCATTCTCTGCCGGGATGCGAGAGAACAGCTCCAAACTTTTTGTTTGTTTTAAACTTGTTCATATATGCACAACAGAAACCCATTCCGCACTGAATGTGTGAAAGTTTGTGGTAGTCCAGCCCCTCTGTCTTTCTCTTCCAGGAAAATAGCTTTGCAAAAGCAGACTTGTGCTTAACATGCGGGTATTACACAAATGTTGAACGAAGAAACGATCTGGCAGAGCTCGAGTAAAGTTTGCTCAGATATCTCTTTTGTTTTACATACATCCATATAGCAGTTGAAATGTTTGATGTTCTCTTTTTTGTTTTACGAGTTTTAAAAATGTAATTGTCGTTAAAACTAAATATAATATTGATTCACGAGATTCCTGTAGGGTGCAACGTCCATTTCTGTTGGCGTTGCGTTGCTTACTCGCTGTCATTTGCAATAGCAGTGATTTTTGCAATTTCTCGTAATGGAAGCACCAGAAGGTAAACACTATTGCATTCGCACTGATGGAAAACAAAAGATACAGGAGTGTATTTTCAGTCTGTATTTATTTTATAAGATTTAATTAATAAAGACGAAACAAATTATTATAGAGTATTTGTTTGTATAATTATTTTACCTCTAGTTATTTTGCATATCAATTTCATAAACCGCCACGGGTGGCCGAGGTCGTTAAGGCACGGACTAGTGAGCGGGAGGTCTGGGATTCGAATCCCGCCAGGACCGTCCTCCCTGACTGGGTTTTTTACAGGTTTTCTTCAATCCTCATAACTGGCAAATGCCGGGGAGGTATCCTAAACTTAGGCCTGAAACGCTTCCTTCCTTAAAAGAATATTCTTTCCCAATTTATCATTTCATCTCATGTATCATCAGTGTCCACCGCCTATGGTGTCTTAGTAGTAAAAACGAGTGTTAAACACTACTCAAAAATAAAAAATTAAAAAAAAAACTCTCCAAGTTCAGAAATGAATTCGCCCACAAGAATAGTCAATTCCTAGTACCGTATTTCCAGGCTATTCAGCCATCTTGTTCAAACTTTTTTTCAAGTGTAAGAAATAACTTTAATTGCTCATATTTTCCTGTTTTTAACTATCTTAAATATTCTGTCTTATTACACAATACTTTTTTTTTGTAACTCCGTAAAAACGAAATTGTTTCTGATTATTGTGTTTCAATTACAGGTTTTCAAATTAAATAAATGCGCGTTTTATTAATTTAAATCTGAGAAAGGAAATAGTATTATCATAGGAGGATCTCTGAGATTGCCAATAAATTCACAAACGTAGTGAATATTTAATATTTATTAGAATTATTTCACGAATAAAACAAGAATTTAAATATCATTCCCCTAGACTTAGCTTAAAAAATGTAATAACTCTATGTTTGTATTGTGAATACTTAACTTTTCAAGCCATCATGCAACAGACGAATATCGATTGTCAATAATGCCAATAAAGAACAACCAAATACGAATTTAGGACTATTTCATGAATACAATAAAAACGTAATGAAAACACAGATCCTCTAGTGATATTTATGAGGGCTATTTCACGAATAAAATAAGAATTTAAATATAATTCTCTTTCTTTGGCTTACAATATTGTAATAATTGCATATTTGTATTATGAACACTTAACTTTTCAGGCTCTGTTGCAACAGACGAATGTCGATTGTCAGTAGTGCCAATAGAGAAGAACCAAATACGAGTCTAGGGCTATTTCATGAATAAAATAAGAATAAAAGTAATACATATTTGAAATTCACACACAGAATATTAACTTTTATATAAAATGTCCCGTACTTATGAATAGTTACCGTTTCATAAACGATAGTTGACTGTTATAGTTCCTACCTTTCGATTTACTAATACCAATTGAGAAAAACAAAACATCACATTTATCATTCTGAATAACGTGTTTACTAAAAATTATGGTTGCTTAGGTTGGTATTGTTATGATTTCAGATTGGATGAATACGCAAAAACAATCGCTTACGTGAATGTACACATTAAGTTAATTATTGAAAACACAGTTATTTAATTTGAATGAAGGAGCTGCAATTTCATTAGATACAAAGAACATATGGGAATTAGTAGATGAAGATTTGGAAACAGAATTCCGCACTTTATTTAGTGTTCTTGATTAATCTGCTGGATTTTCAGGAAATATCAGTGTAACCACTGATCAGAAGACAAATGCACTTCGCGTGGATTTGATAAGACTTGATACTTTCACTGCGATATCGGGCTATGATTGGTCAAAATTCAAAATCTTGTTTCATTTCATTGGTCGTTATTATAATTATGTCACATAAGTGATATGGGCTCTGCAAACTCGTATCGAGCATATTGAAAATTATTACAAAATGGAGGTTCAATTTTTCAGCAGCCGTTCAGAAATTTCGTATCCAAAATGGAATAATAGCTGCCCAATGCAATTTGGATTATTTTCAGGGATTGCCACATAATAACCCAGCATATTATTGGTTATGCATACAGGCACCTTTTTCTCACATAAACGATAACCACTATAAAAATGTATCAAAGAGATCTCAAGATACCTTCACGAATTGTGATTCGCAAAATACTGATTATTTTCGTGAATTAAAGCGAAAAGCTAAAAGTATCTATCAGCATCAATGGAAAATGTAGAGTTAAAACTTTTGTTCCGAATTAATGACTTTAGCATAAGTATTTGTTTATTCATAAAGACATACTTATGTCCGACAGACAATTAGCCTAGGCATTTAAGTCTCCCAGGGAGTGTAAATCCTAATACCGGAGGAGGTAAACATTCATAGAAAAATACCATAAAGTATTGCACATTACAAGTTTAAGAGGATATTTTTCAATATTAAGAACATGTACATAAAAGAACAAACAGCCAACCACTGGAATGGCAGGATGTGGTCAGCTGAACCCCAAGAAAGTTTTGCAGTCATCACACATAGTTAAATCCTCCGGTTATTGTGGTTTAGGGAGGTACATTGTCTCCCTATCCGGCACACCTCTTTTGCTTTCATTGAATAAAGACCCAGAGTAAACAAAGACGTGTAGCATCATCAAATTCTTCGCCCTGCGCCTTATCTGGTTTCAAAGAACTGAAGATTTCTGTATGTCTCAGTTTCTGCTCATGTAGCAAGGCTGAAGCCATAGTTATTTCTTTAAAATGTATTCGCTAGTGCGACAGGATGCACAGTTTTGTATCCATCAACGCAAAAATCGATCGGAAATGGAATAAATACCATCCTCATGTCTTATCGGCGACAACAATCGCCAGGTTTTCGAGCCCGATAGCGCTGCGAGATGCATGATTTCATCGGCTGACGATGTTTTCGTATTTGAAGTGAGAGACACATTTATGTACATCATCGTTATGCTTTATTTTTTTTCCCCTTCCTCTGCTTCTTCTTGGGTTTCTAGATAACTTTCTATATATCGAACATTCTTTCTACAAAACTGTTTGTTGTTTTGAGTTAAATGATCAGACGAGAAACAAAATCTGCTGTTTGCTTTAGGATTTTTGTCCTATGGTTTCTACTGCGGAGAAACTTTTAGATGTGATGGTCAAATCTGTTAAACTGTTGCTTTCTTTTAGTTACTGAGCTGCATAAAACAAACTAAGCGAAATTTCTTTGGTGCAAGAATAATTTTCAATTTGGAGAGCGCTCAACGGACTGACAGGGACACCGAATCCATCGCTTTTAAAAAATGTAGTAATTGCATGTTCATGAGCAGTTTTGGTAACAAAGTGTATATTTATGTTTGCACATTTTCAGTTTTTTCCTCCTAATATGATTGTGGTTTAGACGTTGAACTATATATAGCGGGCATATTTTATTTTCTACGCCCGCGGATGCTGAATGAAAGCGGCAATACACAAGGCAGCTGCACATACACTGAACATTTTCCTGCTGGCGCTGCAACACATAAGCACATTTAATTAATTTATTCTTTCTCATCTTCCGAAATGTTCACTGCTATTCTGTATATTGCTTTATAGTTCACCAGTTTTCGCGGATTGCAATAATAGACTATGTCTTTTAAACTACCCCATAAAATAACGAACTTAACTGCTCTGAAACCCAACGCAAGAATGCATACAATAACAGACACCATCGTTTCATTGACTATATGCATCTATCCGAAGCCGTGGAAAGATAAAATGTATGCACTGTATTATACTGTATTGCTTTAAATTACATTCCTTTCTTGGCATAATATAAAAACATGTAAAAGAGCATAAACTAAAACATAACTGCAAAATAATAGAAGGTAATTTACTTTTCAAAATATAATTATCAAGTTTTAAATTTACATTTACTATTTCTTGTCTTATATCAAGTTGAAAATAGTTTCTTACGCGAGGGTGGAAAGATAAAATGTATACAGTGCATCATCATCCTGTATTGATTTAAAATTCATTCCTTTCTTGACATGATATAAAAAAATCGCAGGGCCTAAAGCTAGCTGCAAAATGCTAGAAGAAGGTTTTCAATATATACATTAAAGTCTTTTTAATGATTTTATACTTCTTGCCTTATATCAAGTTAAAAATGGTGATATTTTAAGTACCATGAACAAATTTGGAGGAAATTATCCACTGCTTCCTAATATTATGATATTCAGCAAAACAAAATGCCCCATCGCATTGAGTTATTGTCCGTTATTGCTGGAGTTTCACGTTCTTGTCTCTGTTCTGTTCAAGAGGAAGGGTTTCTATCAGAACCAGATTTATCACCATCCGCGCTTTCCATTCATCCTAACCTCAGGCTAAAAAGTTTTAGAGGACATTTCTGGTAGCTTTGAAAAAAAATTAATAATCGTCCAGTGTAATGATACAGCCTTGTTTTCTCGTGTGGATTAAATTGTTTGAATGCCGGAAAATTCTCGCCGAAAGCCGCTCCATATTAAGGTCAAAGTAGACAATTATTTATGAATTCTTTAAAAGCAGTGTGAATATTCCAGAATTTTGCTGCAATATTTAGCTCGTGTACGGCTGTGTCGTTAATCATTACCGATAATGGCAGTATTTCAGCAACTTGCTGTTTAAACATTTTACGAGTTTGTCCTTCATCATTATTGAGTATCTCACTTTGTAGCAACATTAATGAAGCCCTTTCACAAATGCACTCATTTTGTTTGGGTCTGCTGATTTTCAAAGGATGCGCTTATCAGACCCCTCCTGTTTGATGTTAGTGTTTTCAAACGTGCAGTTTGAAAGGAGAAATTAATAATCAATATTGAGTCCTATTGCATACCTAAAACGAAATGCTTTAAACGTTCATTTTTTGTGAATTTGAAATTGCTTTAGTAATGATCAGTGGTTTAATAGCATAGTAGGCAGGTATTTTTTTACTTTGCGATTCGAAAATAGTTATTTTTTTAAAATTCACTTTACCTATAATGTACTAATATTTTCGTAAAAGTCTAAATTTTAGGACAAATGCAGCATTTCTTAACTAAACAAGAAGAACCAACACTTTTGGATTACACTGGATTGGAATAGTAAGGAGAGAGGATACTTTGGGATTTCATTCTTGCTCGAGAACTGACAGTTTCACCCTGTGTTCCTATTGGGTCGGTCCTTGTGATGTAGTGATAACCATACTTGTCTCCTAAACCCAAGATCGCGGTTGGATCCCGGTCAGAATCGGGTGTAAAACTCCTAAGTATGTCTTCCTTCGGAAGGGAACCCGTGTCGTACATTTACTTCATGTGAATGAACCTCAAGCCTGAAAGAAGAGACCTCTGAGCAAAATTTACCGGACATTTCACGCTTAAATTAAATAGAATGCTGACAAGAGCGTTCATAAGTAACCCCCCCCCCCAAAGTGTCCCATTGGGGGCACATCCGCTAATCGTCTTGTGGACTTTCTTGAACTAATCGTGACAGCCAGACAGATATTGAGTTCATTTTCCTCAGTTCAGCTGTCCTAAGTCGCCCACTACGAACCTTCAATTTTAAATTTGTAAACAGCCTTATGTATCTGACTCGAAATGTTCTCTCCATTTCCACAGTACGGCACTTAAACCTCGTTGGCAACCGATCTTTACAGCAACTCCCCCCCCCCTCTTTCATTAACTTTTTCAACTGTTACTGACGATTCATTTTTGTTTCCTGCTCTTCTCGCTGACAGCATTACTAATCTAGAAATATACCTTCAGTTAAAAACAAGTGAAGAACGAAAACGTTTTGAACATAACATATAAAAAAGTGAAATAATACTCTTATGTTAATGAAATTCACTGTGTAGTTACTTTTGCGCCATCCTGTTTATATAAAATTGTATAGTTTGTGTGCTTATGAAATATGTCTAATTTACTGGTTGATCACTTTGAGAATAAGTAATTTATTTTCTTATAGACTTTGAATATCAGCCTAATAAATGTTTATTATAATTAACATTTTTAACTAAACCACATCCGCACATGAGCTCTTACTAGCTCGGGTAGTTTTTACTAATTTTGTATTTCCTTATATATTTGTATGAATAATATGAATAAATTGAATTGAATTAAAAAAAAAAATAAGGAAGTACAGAGCAACACAGTAAAGAACCATCATCAATTGGAATTTTCACGCATTTTTCTTAAGACAGTGGCGATAATACCCAGAGTTATTTTTGGCCCACTTCCGCACTTCGACCAAGGTCACACCAGTCATTAGCACAGACTCGCGCTGAGGCTGCACTGGCCATCCGTTCCCTTTACTTCTGTCTGCGTTAATGTTTAAGATGTAGATAGCTCATGTCTTTTGTTTTAATTACAGTGTTTTAGTGAATTAAATTTTACTGCGGTGGAGAAACTTAAAGGAAATATCAGGACAGAAGGGAAGAATTACTAAAGCATAGCAGTTGCGAGTGAGCGCTAATTTCATTAAAAATACAGAAATATGCGACTGCAAATTTCGAGCAACTTCTATGACACAGTATCACATGTCAATGTTCTTTATGAAATAAAACTAATATTGTGTGCAAGCTAGCACTGATCAAAGTTTTAGGAGTAGAAATGAATCAACTGGGACGGTGATTGTAAGCCATTAACTTATTTAAAATAATAGCATATCTGCCTTAACGTAACGTAAATGTTAAAGCATTTGCAATTTTCTAATAATAAAACGTATAACAGTTTTAGGCAACATTCTTTCCCTCACGTGATCGCGTACCCCAAAGATGGAATCTTTATGCACAAGCCTGCATCTTCAATATCAACTTAAAGGACACAAATTTACTGGTTGCACTCTTGTCTACCCATGTGTAAGTAATTTTGAAAATTTACATAATAAGATTCAAATGTTCTCAGTTTTGTGGGTATATACGATTTTATTGATCTTTGACAGCCGTAAAATTGGGGAATTTAATTCTCCATCTTTATTTATTAGTGTAATGATGTTATCAAATCCCTTTTTGCGATGAAATAAGACATTTCTGTCTATATTATATTTTATCAACCTTCTAGTTTCCAGTATTTTATTAGGCATATTAAGTACACAAGTACGGCAGATGTGTATACATATATATACATATATGTAAAATTCGTTAAAATATTGAAGTACATGTAAAAACAGGAGCAACAAAATAGGCACACAAGTGGTTGTTTGTCTGGTATTCGTATACTGTGAAGAAGGATACTTGGATATGGGAAATATTGTGTATGTTGTGAGTCTATTTTCGTTGTTACTGTTTTTACGTTTACTTCACAGATGTTTAACGAACCTTAAGAAGATTTTTCTATATTTCCTTATTTATTACCTCCAACAAGAGAGTGAAATTCGAATTTGTTACCAATATAACGCACAACTGCCACATAAAATGCTGCAATATCTACTTTTTGTATTAAGGAAGTTGGTGCAAAGCCATATGAATGGTCAACTACTTTGGAGTCACCATAAAATAATAAACACTCCAACTTACATAATTGAACTTGTTCTTTGTTAACACCTTCGATCCAGGTAGCCACAAACTATGAAATCTACAGGATTTTATAACGTATTTCGGGGTCTGCTGAGGTAATTTGGTGCATTGTATAGCAGAAAATGTTCGGACCATGTGTTTGTCACTAAAAGAGGCAGAATCGTTTACTCGAGCAAATAACTGCAATAGCTAAAGATAAACTTTGCTTTGACAGCCTTTCTTTATTCTTGCCACTTTTCAAACCACCCACGAAGGTCTTAGTGGTTCTACGACATGTCTAAAATTAACATTTAATTTAAAAAAGAACTTTAGAGAACAGGCTGCCCAATTATAAGAGACGCTAAGGCAAGACAAGCTCTTCCAGGGCGCTGGAAATAACTTGATTAATGACAAACACACACCTGCTGGAATTTCCTGTCCCCACTTCAGTGGATCACAAAGAACTTCCCTCCTCTCAGCGGTCAACCCTGACCTACGTCCTGAACGCACAAAGGAGTCCAGACCATCGGCAACCCTTTTGGTGCTCTGCCAAGGTTACTAGGGCACACAGTTTGTCTCAGAAAAAGAACAAATAGCAATATCTCAGGGCGTTATGTCCCTCTTTAAGCAAAATCTATTTGAAATTTCATAATTTTGCATTCCTTAATGGTGCATCCTGAAATTAAAAATAATTTCAAAAAAATATTATTGTTGGGTTTTAAAATAACGGTAACATTTAACTGGTTTGCCTCTCATAGTATTAGCTGTTTTATAACAGACTTTTGCCCTGAATAGCTTACACTATTATCAAATAAATACAATTTTTTTACATTATTATTATTAATTATATTAATGTAATGTATTCATAGCAATATCAATAACAGAATTTCTTTAAATACTCTTTGTTTATTAAAGCATACACGTTTAATTTTATTTTAAAAATGCGTTTCTGAAGCAGCAAAAAATATAAAACAAGTTTCTAAGAAAATGAGATCTAAAGATGTCAACGAAAAAGAGTTCCCTCATCTTTTTTCTACACTTCTCTGTTCGAAATGGGAACCAGCATTCTCGACACACAGTTCACCTCGTTCGGACAGAGATTCTCACATGGTAAATCATAACTGTTGCAAGTGATTTGGATCAGTGGCTCCTGAGCAAATAAATAATCCTCCACGATATCCCAAAGAGAGAACACACTTGGGAGATTTTGTTCCGTAGTGACTTCCAATAAATACATGGAATTCCTTAATTAAGTACTTACCACCCTTAAACCATAATACTGTGATCCATTCCGTTGCCAGATTAGTTCATCTTGCTATTTTCAAGTTCTGTAATAATCACCTGTTGTAACATCTCTAGAAACCGTTCGCTGGTAAGCATTTCTTCAAAAAGAATGCACACGATACTTTTCCTCCAAATACCAAGTCACATTGGCTCATCAAGAGTGTTTAAAACATCTGTGATCATTTCATTTTAATTTTCACTAACCCAATAAACACACTAAGCCGGTTTGCAATTTTTTTTTTTTTTTTTTTTTTTCCCCATTAGAGGAGGGTTCATCGGCCCCAAAACGTATTTTTCAATATTCAAGATCAGCACCAGAAACCTTTGTATAAATGCAAACAACGATCTGTGTCATCTTCACGTAGCATTTTGCTTGTTATGGTATACATTTCAGATCATTAGCTTGTGAAAGTGCAATGATTCATTCTTAGTTCGAGAAATCTTTCCTCTGTGCTCAAATCGTGCATTCCACTTTCGCATTGCTCATGTGTCGGCGGTTGAACATCAGGAAATTTCTGTTTAAATTTTGCTATCACAGCTCTTTGTTATTATTGTGTTTTTCAACAATGTTGTAACACAAAAACACATCACTATGTGGTTAACTTGCAATTCATTTTACAGAGTAATTGCAAAGAACATATTTTTCTGATAACAAAATCGACATTGCAAAGCAAAAAGGTCACCAACAACGTGATAGAAAGACAGGCTGCAATCTCACGCTTACACACGACACTTATTCATGGTAGAAATGTCCATCAAGGCTGTAAGACTAAGCCTACCCCAAATTAGTGTGTTACTTTTTATTGACGAATTGAAATATTGTTTTATTTGAACAGTGCGCTGTCTGTGACGTAGATTCCCAATCACCAATAATATGGTCGAAGGCTTAGTGTACCTTGAACAAGTACAGCAGTGAAAGTCATTGTCAAAGTGAGGTGAAGTTGGTCTTTAATGGAGTTTTCGTTGCTGTGTAAGCTACGTTGTCTTCTGCTCTATTCTGGGATTTTGTAAAACCTAAAACCAAACTGATGGACCAGAATGCAGACGTTATTAATAGTACTGTGGTAATATAGAACGATGTAATACTTTTATTTTCACGGTAAATACAATTTATTATGTCTTATTATTTTTAAAACTTACCTTCAACTTACTAAATAGTAATTTAGTTTCAGCGGAGCCGTGTGATGGTTTCACAACGCTTCACACTTCTTCGTAATTGACAATTGCAGCGGTTCGTATCTTAATAGGATTATAGAAAATGAAATCGTAAAAAAGTTCAGAATAATAGAAAGAATTAATTTCAAGAGTGATTGGATTATTTCCCAGAACAAGATCCGGAAGATTGAGCTTATATATAAACAGATTTAAGAGTAAGTCTTGGGATATGAATTTTTTAAAAATATTACGTCTAATTTAGCTTAATTATCACCTACATTATTAATAACTACAGTTTCATAATTTTGAACACGAAAGTTTATAACATCGTGGGGTCATTTGAGTTAGTATTAATTTCGATATCCCATTTCTCAGTCTACCAAAAAAAAAAAAAAAAAAAAAAAAAAAAAATGCTTCATCACTGATGCTATGTATAGTGTTGCTTGTTATGGCTTCCTTCGGAAGAGAAGTAAAGCCGTTGGTTCCGTGTCGTAGATTTACGGCACGTAAAGCAACCTCAAGTGTGAAACATTTATCAGCTGTTTGTACAAATAATGACAGCGGCGTGTGTATTTATGCTGAACAAGAGTGAAAGCAGAAAATAATTTTGGGGGAGGTGAATGATAAATGCTCAAATACATATACATTTCTTCTCTGGACCCAAGGTTCCAGGATTTAAACTCGACCAGGTCGAGGGATTTTTGGGACGTAAAAATCTCGAGCACAAGTCCTCAGAGATCTCGTTCATAGATTTGCGGCACGTTAAAGAACTCCATACCTAAAAAAATATCGTGGAAAAAATCACCAGTAAATGTGACAATACGTAATGTTTTAATTCAATAACTAATTTTAATCGTTTGTTTACTTTTTACATTTTTGAAATCTCTGTTTTGATAATAAAAATTAATGAAAAAAAAACAGTAACTCATTAAATTTAAAAATCTGTTTTGCTTATTTTGCTAAAATAAATTGACCTGAAGCTACAACTTTAAACAATGCCTTGTTTTATTCCAAATTACATCTCATTATTAGTACTGTCACTCTAAATTTGCAGTTAATTTATTAGATTACTAAACATTATAAATTAAATTGCTGCTAATTTAATTAACTGTAATTATAATCTAATACATCCTAACACAGCATGGTTCCCTTTTGTGACATTTGCACAACACGGAAAATATTTCAATACTTCAGAACATGGTCAGAGACAGAAGTTAAAGTCACTTTCTAAGGTCTGGTATTAATGAAATCTCTAGGTAACAGCTCACAACGTAAATATCCTTTTAACATTTTTCAAATTTTAACTCACCATAGCGGCGAGATTTTAAAATTGGCAATTCAATTAAATTTGGTTTATTCGTTCTATAGATCGGACACATTATATACGAGACATCACGAAAGAAATTAACATTTTATTTAAAAATGATTACAAAATACAGACAATTAAGTAATATCTCACATTCTTTTTATAATTACCAGTTCAGTAATTATAAATTTAACTAACTTAGTGCTTATTCACACAAGCAATTGTTTTTGCGTATTCAGCCCAACAGTTTGAAATAATTTTGTAAATTACGTAACAATATCTGCCTAAACAACCATAAATTTTAATAAACATGCTGTTCAGAATGGTAAATCTCTTTCGTTTTTCTCAGTTGGTATTAGTAAATCGAACGATAGCGATTGTAATAGTTGACTTTAGTTTATTTCATTCTCACAATTTCTGATTAGGTAGATATTCATAAGTATAACATTTTATACATGTTAATATTCGGTGCACGAATTTCAAGTATATATTACTTTAATTCTTATTCTATTCATGAAATAGTCCTAAACTCTTCTCTATTGGCATTACTGATAATCGATATTCGTCTGTTGTTATATGGCTTGAAAAGGTTAAGTATTCATAATACAAATGTACAATTATTGCAGTATTGTAAGCCAGGTTTACGAGAATTATATTTAAATAAAATATAGAATATATATTTTAAATTTTTCTATAATATGTGAAATAGACCTAATAAATATCACTTGAATGTCTGAGCTGAGATATCGGCAGAACATCTTATTATGTTACTTGTGAAAATATTCATCAAGTAAAAACAGTTTTCATGTAGAAATTATAGAATTTTGTGTCTAAATTTAACTATTGAACAGATCTTTCTAATTTTTTTTCTCAGGTAATTTATTGTACAGTCTACTCCTTCATATAATTTATCATTGTTTCTGGTATCATAATTATGTTTGTCTCTGCTGTGTTGGAAGTCCGTTATGTCAACGCTTCTAGAATATGAAATAAGGCAATATCCTTATTGCCTTAAACAATAGTTTGCAACTTTCTCTTTTATTCTTGTGCATGGTTATTCTAATTGCTATTTTTTAAATTATGAATACAAGATCTGCTCTTTATTCCCCCCATATTTTAGTGTGGAATGTAAATAAACAAAGCACGGGCTCAGAAGATTAAAGTTTACTCTTTTCCTGATCATATTAAAAGGAAAACATACTTGACTTAACCTAGTTACCACTTTTTCCACATGAGTAAACCATTTTAGATGTTTATTTTTCACAACAGATCCGGAATATGTCCCCGCTCTATTGTTCAACATACACATACTTTCTACTACGCCATGCACATTTTGCAGATAATGTCTTGAATATTTCAAATTTCTTGTAAGAAAGTACAATCAACGGCGGGAAACATTCAGTAAATTATCTAATAAGGACCCATCCAATGAACGATGAACCAATTAGTTTTGTCCATTGAGTGTGCACATGTATTTCCCGCCATTGAAACATGGTTGCGCTAGCTTCTGGTTGTCCGTATGGGTCTAATTGTGATCGATATTAATTCATTTATTGCGAATGATGAGTTTTTATTCTGCATTTAATGACTTAATATATTACTTTCTACAATACAAAGTGCATGCGTTTATGATACATTTGCGTTAACTCAGTTAGCTCAAGTCCAAAGTCGATTTGAAGAGAGATTCCCGGATGTAATGTTCCAGACCGTACAGCAATATATAGTCTTTATAAATACATTTCAGGCCACGGATAGTGTTCAGTCTAAGAAACCTGGGCGTAGGGTGCTCACGGAAGAAACATAGATTATATCTTGCAGAATTTCTTCAAAAATCACCTAGATATATTTCATAACTAATAGATATTTATATGACTCTACAAAGTGCTACTAAACTATTAAAGTTAAAACCACATAAAATAACTGTGGCGGAATGCTCTTCAGCCAGGTGATTCTGTAAGCAGGCTTATGTTTTGTAAGTGGGCTCTGAATAATGTATATAAAGGTGAAATAGATCCATATTTAATATTTCTCTCGGTCGGGATCGGGTTTCGCCTTCATGACTATGTATGTACACAAAAAGTTTTGTTAGAGCTCTGAGAAATCTGATATTATTGTACATGAAGTACCCCTCCATGACGAAAAAATTGCTGTATGGTCCATATACATGCAAACAATTAATTTTGTCCTCTCTTTTTAGAGAATTAACAGGAAAGGTAATTTTGCCCTCAATAATGCTCTTGTCACAGCTTACAGAGCGAATATTTCGATGGGAGAAATTGAAAGAATGTTTCAGTTATTAGTAAGGATTTGTTGGCTCCTCGATTCCCCTACCTAACACTTATATCTGGGGTAAATTAAAAATACTATTTATAAGACAAACCCACATACTCTGGTAACAACACATTAGCCAGGTAATAGCATTTCTCAAAAATGAACTACAGCGAGTGATGAATGGACAACTCCTTTTTTAAAGCTGATAAGTCACACTTTTTAAAAGGAAACGTGTATGACTCTATCAGTACCACTCTACAAAACCTGAAGGTGCAACGAGCACTGCACTCGCCAGCAAAACATCGTGAGTTGGTTCATAGTTTATTGGATCGCTGTGTATGTTTATAAACAGACAGGTTATCTGCCTTTGAAGAACACAAGCGGTTCAAAATATAGCAGTATTTGTGATACTATTTAAGTGTGTTATCTATTTCTGCTTCTCTAGTACTTGTTTATATATACTCATATAAAATATATAGCGTGTATTAAGGCACAGAACAAATTTAAAATAGGGAAAATATTGTCCATCAAGTTCAATATCTTTTGAACTGTTGTCAGGGTTTTGAGCTTCTGTGTTGAAAGCTTCACGCAACACATTTAAAAAATGACAGCTTTGAGTTTCGTGGTTTTCAGAGGTAAGACGGGTAATGTTTCTGATCAATAGAAGGAACCGCCTTGAATTAAACACCACAATGAAAGAGTACCCACGTTTTCACTGAGGATTTTTCACCTTTGGCATAAAACATTAAGCTGGAAGTGACGTAATGTGTAGACCCTCCATAATTCAAGAGATATCTCGTGACGAGCGGTCCTCAGCAGTTCAAACTTTCATGCACTTTTGTTTCCGTTTAGGGGCGGGACGTGGGCCCAGGATATGGCCCATTTTTATTGAGTAGCTAGGCGAAGGAGCACGCAACCTTCTGAAGGTAGCACTCCAAGACCCGCCTGTTTTGGCTCGGCCTTTTATTGCTTTACGTTTAGCTATTGCATGCCAAAGCAGGCCACCTTAATCATGCCCATGTTAAAAGTAAATTTCTCTGCCCACCTGCCCCTGGTAATATAATCGCCAAGTTTGTTTTTCTTTGGGATGTGATGCCAGTAGGAATGTACGTTGTAGCTGAATGTGTCGAAAATTTTATTTTTGGAAAAGTACAACAAAATTGAAATAATTGAATAGTTTCTGTCATTTTTATGCAGATAAGTTGAATTAAAATTGTAGTTCCCAAAATGTGAACTCCGACTCCTTGAAGGGTCGCTTAAAGAGCTGAGTCAGATTTTTGGGCTACCAGCCTACCAGATGCACTGCCCTTAACCCTTTTGGTGCAATGTAGTAGCGCGGTATATGACAAAGCCGATCTGGTCGGCTTCTCTAAATCCATTCAAGATTGCCAGTGCCGATTTGGTCGGCTGCTTTAAATCCGGTTCAGATTGGCAGCGCCGATCTCATCGGCCGACTTAGAATCCTTTGATATACTTATATTTGTGACGGCCTATGGTGAGAGAATGCAAGTTCTTTGACGTTCATTAGGTATTTTCGGCTTTCAGGGTGGTATTTTGTGTTTGAAAGTATCACTGCAGTTCTTGTCTCAAGTTGTGTTCTGGGGGTTGAAAATGGCAAGTTACCCTGTGATGTTTTTAAGGCAGGCCAAGATGATAATAAAATAATTGCGTATTTTGAGGAGTGCGATGTTAGTACTGATGATTTGATATCTGATAGTAAGGGTGATACTTAAATTTGGTGATAGTGTAGGAATTAACCCAGCACGTCCTTTGGTTCTCCGCAACTAAAGAAGAGGCGTTAGGTAGTCAATTTTCTCAACACTAATGTTAATACTAATGTTTCCGATCATGAAAATAATGATGATGACGACAACCTGGACTCCCAAGAACGTTTCACAGTCCTGTCTGTGATGTGAAAATTGTTGCAAGAAAATTAAAATGACAATTCACAATTTGTCACTTCGCACAACAGAGAAGCAGGTCGCTTACAGTATGCGTGTGGTGTGATCAAGCCCTTGCATGCTAAATGTACAGCTCAACCAAGTGCCGTAATTAAAAACTATATCACTTTTAAGGCAAACATGGAGAATACAGTTAGCTGAAAGCGTTTGCTTCGTTTTGTGTTATCCCTAAATATTATTTCAGTTCTGTGTGTTTTTCTTATTTGTATTACATTATCAGCACAAGTAGACAAAGTATTAATGTTACAGTTGAATGTATTAAAAGTGTTTCGAGACCTTATAGTTGGTTCTGGTGTTCTAGTGGTTAGCATACTTTGCCTTCTAAACCCAAGATCGCGGGTTTAGCCCAGGCCAGGATCGATGGATTTTTTCCGGCGTAAAAATCCTAAGTATAGCTTGTAAAGCCGTGGGTCCCATGTCGTACATTTACGGCACGATAAAGAACCTCAAGCCTGAAAAAAGAGAGATCTCTGAGCAAAATTTGTCGGCCGTTTCACACCCTGATTTGAATGGGACGCTGTCGACCTGAGATGTTAAAGAGGTTCTTAAATAAACTACATCAAGCAAGAGACTTTATACAGTATAAATATATTATAAAATGTCTTCACTGCTACTTATGTACAGTTATTTTCTCTTTCCCTACTGAGAGGCCTCTGAGCAAAATTTGTCGGCCGTTTCACGACCTGAGATGTTAAAGAGCGTACATAAATAAATAAGTAAAAAAATCTTTCCCTACTTGCAAATATTTTTCATTTTTTAAAATGTATAGTCGCAACAGATCAGTTTGCACAACTTGTTGTATACCATTTTATTCAGAATGAACACCATACCATTATGAATATTTAAGTTTATCGTATGTCTTAACTTTAAAGTTGATAATTAAACCCAAACACAAAAACCATATTTATCTTTTGAAAATATTTAATATCCGTTGAAACTATGGGGATATTTTAAAATTATTATATTTTTCTGTTACTATTAATCAAGTTTGTACAAATGTACTCCTTACACGGAAAGTTATGTGATGCTGTTTGCCATTGTTGAATTTATAGAAGCAAAATTTCATAGTAGTGCATTTTCCCTTTAAGAGACGCAGCATTTTACAGCTGTACAATTGATGCAGGCCCCTGGCCCTTGCAGCTCATCGCAGGAAGCCGACTAGATCGGCGCGCGGTAGCAAAATGGTTAAAATGAATGCTGCAGTTGATAAGCCTTGATAAAAGTGTCATATCAATGCTGCATCCTACACTGATAAGTCAAATGGATTTTAAGCTACATTTTGGAGTGTTAGAATAACAGATGAAGACGATAAATGCGATAAACATCAAGCAAGCATCCCAAGATCGGGCGCGACCAGCTTGCTATCGCCACTTATCATCTACCATGGCCAGGATGAAGCGGGTAGTAAAAAAAGGTGTTAGCCAGAGTATTAAAGTCGGCGCGGCAGTACTTCCTTTGTTTACGAGGTCCAGAATCTTCATCATTACATTCATCACGCTCAAGGAGAATCGTTAAAACAAACAGGTAGACAGGTAGGGAGGAATACCACATGACGGACTGGCCTGCCTGCCGCCGAGCCGACACCAATTACATCGCACACACGCGGGGACGTGGCCAGAATAGAATGCGTTTTCTGTACACCATCATCCTCATTGCCGCCAGAGGAATCCTCCGCGTGTTGGAGCTACGAACAATAATTAGGGAAAGGTAGATAGATAGATGCTTTTGGAAGAAATAAGTCGGCCCAGAGAGCAGGAACTGACTTTTTTGTGAATATGTAAGAAGGACGTTGATCAAATTAAATGCACATGCCCTTTGAGCTCTATTATCATATTGTAAATGCTATTTAATATTACTATTTCATTCGTGTGACGTCATCTTAAAATCGACCAATGAAACGAAACAAAATTTGAAGTTTGACCAATCACATCTGGACTACGGAGGAAATTATGGGGAGGAAAAAAAAAATCACGCGACGTGCATTTGTCTTCTGGTCAGTGTAGCCAACTCCATACCTCCACTATATAATTCCTGAACACGCATCACTTTTGCAAGAGGCGGTGGGGAGCTATTGATAACAACAAAAGTACATTTTAAAGCAAAATGGAGGGTTCTTCAAAGCGTTTTGGTGATGCGTCAAATGTGCAAATTGATCTCATCATTAGGATTTCCTAATAATATATTTTATTCTATTCTATTCATGAAATAGTCCTAAACCTGTATAAGGCTCTTCTCTATTGGCATTACTGACGGTCGGCATTCTTCTGTCGCAAAATTGCTAGAGAAGGTTAAATACAAATATACAATTATTACAATTTTGTAAGCAAAGTTTAGAGAAATTGTACGTAAATTCTTATTTTACTCGTGAAATAGTATTAATAAGTATCACTCAAGGTTCTGAGTTTCAGACCCTTTCGTATATTATTTGTGATAATACCACCCTGAACGTATTTATAGTAAAGGCGACCTTCAACAAAGGTGAAATTTAAAACGGTTATGAACGAAATAGAGAATACAGTAACTATTAACGGTTTTGTTAATAGTGTTTAACTTCCATTTTGAGGCAGCACAGGCGGTGGACACTGATGATAATTAAGGTGAAATGATATGATGGGAAAGGATTTTTTTTTAAAGGAAGGAAATGTTCCAGGCTTAAGTTTAGGGTACCTCCCCGGCATTTGTCATTTATGAGGACTGAGGAAAACCTGGAATAAATCTCAGCAAGGAAGGGCGGGGAAGGAAGGTGGGTAAGGAACCACAGACCTCCCGCTCACGAGTCCGCGCCTTAACTACCTCGGCCACTCTTAACTATGACATGATAATTAGCATATCGGGTGTAACAATAAGGTATGGCCAAACTTTCAGGATTCCTCACACTTATAAGAAGAACAAAAAAATATGTTATCTGAACATGGTTCCGCAAACGCTTTATTTCCATGTTAGAACTCGTTTTCTACAACTCTTCATAGTATACAGAACAGAACGTACCAGCATACCACATGAAACTCTTTCATAAAACGTTTAAAATCCCCTCTTGGTTAAGTTGCAATTCTTAGGTTCACCGTTAGTGTTTTGTTTCCCATTTGAACGAAGATATTTTGAGCATTTCATCAAAAAAGAGTTTCATGTGATATTCTGGTACGTTTAGTTCCTGTGTGTTTCCCAACATTAATGTACTCTGAAGAGTTGTAGAAAACGAGTCCTAATATGGAAATAAAGCGTTTCCAGACCCCTGTACATATAACATATTTTCTCCTTCTATGTGTCGGAATTGATAGTGTAGTGGTAACCATACTTGCCTTCTAAACCCAAGATTGCGGGTTCAAACCCCACCAGGATCGATGGATTTTTTCGGGCGTAAAAATCCTAAGTATGGCTTCCTGTGGAAGGGAAGTAAAGCCGTGGATACCTTGTCGTACATTTACGGCACGAAAACGAACCTTAAGCTCTGAAAGAAGAGGCCTCTGAGCAAAATTTGTCTGCCGTTTCACGCCCGGAATTAAATGGGACGCTGATGACCTGAGATGTTAAAGAGCGTCCTTAAATAAAACGAATCAATCGAATTCTTCTACGTGTGGGAATGTGTCCTGAAAATTTGGTCGTATCTTATCGCTACATCCGGTATAAAGTTTATATTAGATATGGGTTGATACCGAAATGTCCTCATACCTATATATTGTCGAGAACTAATTTAATTTAAAGGGCACTCATTCTATTGCTTTACTAAAGCGACATTGAAGAGGGTATTTATAACTTAATCTTCACAAATCCTTTACATCCCTATTTCAAACATCTAGAAAAACAAAAGAAAATAATTATAAGAGCCAAAACCGTTATAAACCAACATATGGAAGTTATTTCATATTGAAATGTATTTTCAGTACAAAAAAATAAAACAGATCACCAGAGATGTGACGGCCTGCGAAGAAATTAACCTCGCACTCTCTCCAAAAGGTCTGGAGTACTACGAACCTCATCACAAGCAGCCAAGACCCGTGGTAGTAGCTGCTCATCAATGGCAACTGATGGGTCTCTAGGGTATTGAGGCCCGGAGAATTCTGTTGCCAATTAACAGGACCACCTCTTACAACCCACCGCCCATAGAGATAACCTGGTATTTCCACGCTGAAATGGGGAGGAGTTCCATCGTGTTGCAACCACATCTTACGGTGGATGTTCAGAGAGACGTCTTCTAAAAAACACGGGTGAGGAATTGAAAATGCACGTGGCCGTTTAACCATATAGGAAGTAGATACGGTGGTCCTATTATTTGATTGGACACGATGCCCGCCCACACGTTGATGCTGAATCTGTGCTGATAACCAGCCTCGACCACTGAATGTGGCTGCTCATAGGTGAGACTGTGGCTATGGTTCAGGATTATCCCATCCCTTGTGAACATGCTCGTCGGTGAAGAGAAGAAGGCAGGCTGTTCATACCTCCAAGGCCTACCTACAGAACTCTAGTCTGGGGCCGAAGTCCGCTGGCCCCAATGCCTGCACCTTAAACAGATGATTGGAATTGGGTCATTCTTAGTGTGGACCCGATGCACGCTGAACTTATTCATATTTATGCCGGTATTGAATAACTTTAATATCTGGGTTTACATATCCTAACTAATAATTAGCATCGTATATGGAGCTGGGGCACGTCCGTTAGTCTCTACACCTTGAAGGAGAAGAAGAAAGAGAGCTTAATCATGCAAAACCATAGCGCAATGTCTTTCTACGCATGCGCCACCGTCTCCCTCCATTTAGACATTCCTTAAAACCAATCTTAAAACCCATTTCAGGGCGTATTGTAGTGCATGTGCTGATAATGCTATACAGTACTACCAGCACGTACACTACCAGTCTAATTGCCACAGTATTGAGTCTTGAAGCTCCTTATTTCCACGTTCGATATGTTTATATTTTTATCAAATAAATATCATGCTACTAATTTCTCGTTTTATTATTTTGGATGCATTAATATGTCAAATTATGTATTATGACATATTTAACATCCCAACTACGAGCCCGAAAGCAAGAGACAGCCAAATATGCCGGAAATGTCCCATTGATTCTCTTCTGGAATATAAAAGGAATAGTGTAATGTTGGAGGAGCTGAAGTAAGCCGTCACAAGGGTCTTTTGTCTACTGGCGTTCTTTTTCTTTATGATAACAAATGCACCCACATGGTCGTTGTAACTCTTTGATGGATATATGTCTTACTGCATCCCCTATACAGTCCTGATCTTGCACCATTAATATGTTTATGCCCTGGAGGTGAATTTAAGAGGCGAGTTCAAGAGATAAAGTAAGTAGATTTAAAAATAGAAGAAATGTTTTATATAATTAATCACATTCTACTATCACTGTAGCTTATTTGGAAAAATTAACGAAACAAATGCAATGTGCATATTTTGAAAAGAATTTCCTCACTAAGGCACAGTCCTCCAGTGGAACGCACGTCACTCTTTGTTCCCAAGCCAAGCGGTTTCTTGTTGGAATCACAACCTGGATCACAGCTCTTCCGGTTCATGTATTGCTCGTCCGTTACACTATTGCGGTTTGCACATCTGTGCGGAATTCCCCCGTCTTATTGGTTTATACAGCACGCCTCTCTTTGTTTGGCTTGCATCTACCTGCTATCGCTGCCTCGCGCTCTTCAGATGTTTCTTCATTTTATGTAAGCTTGGCTTTCCAGACTGTTATCTAGAATTATTTTTCTTGTGTTGCTATGTAGCTGCTAAGCGTTAAGGTCCGGTTTCCCAATTAGGAGTAATTTTATTCAAGGGTGAGGAAGTACAAAGAATTAATAAAAGTGTAGCATATATAGTTGGTTAAAATTACCAAGTGCTCCTTTAAGTATATGTCGGGAAACAAAAAGGATACAGGGGAAAACAATCAAAGTCCACTTTTGGTGAAATTTGAAATTTTTGTACAACATTCAAGTTCAGCCTAAGGAATTAGAAATTTGTATTAATAATATTTTAGCAGAATATCTCCAAAAAAATAAATACAAATTAGAAAAAGAATGATAATATTGTAGAACAATAAAGGAATATTGGAAACGAAGGCTCACGAAAGATACTTAGAAAAAGATGCATAGTGATTCAAACTAATCCTTTAAATGCAGAAGAAAAATTTGGATACAAAGAACACAAGACAAGACAACAAGCAGAAGAGGACTGAAAATGATAATATTCGTATAATACACGATATTGTTAGAAAGATCAGCGAAAGGACGGAGAAATAAAATAGAAAAACAGTTTGTGAAGAGGAAGAAGAGGAATGAACAGACCAAAAATGATGCAAGAGAAAATATTTGGTAATTGAGAGGAAAAAGATACAGGGAGGGATAGGAGAAAAAACAAACAGTTATAAGATAAATGCTCAAAAAGAAAATGATGATGTAGAGTAGAAAGATATGATACAAAGAATTACTAGATTTTTTTTTTCTTTTCGTTTATTTACGGACTCTCTTTAACATCTCAGCCCCATTCAAACCAGGGCGTGAAACGGCCGGTAAATTTTGCTCAGTGGCCTCTTTTTTTCAGGTTTGAAGTTCTTTATCGTGCCATAATTGTGTGAAACGGGACCCAGGTTCTACTTCCCTTCCGAAGGAAGCAATACTTATTATTTTTACGCCCGAAAAACACCATCGGTCCTGATCAGGATCGAACCCGCGATCTTAGGTTTAGGAGGTAAGTGTGGTTACCACTATACCACCTGAACCGACACAAGAGAAAGAGGCGGATGCAAAATTAGAATGGAGAAGATGAAAGCTGAGTCAAAGAGGAACAGAAGGAGTAAGAGTTTACAATGAGAAAAGGCAGAAAGGAAAATTTTGAGATGGACCGATGAAAGTAAAAATGGAAAGAGGAGAAGAAAGTGAGATGCTAAGAAAAGCAGGAAGAGAAAAATAGGAGTATGAAGAAGAGTTTAGTGTCCTGCTTTGATTCGCAGCGGTCTTTGCGTCTCATTTTGGGGAAATAGCCGGAAGGCCCACCTGTGTCGGCGTCCCTCGAGGGGGCGAGCTATCCCACGCACGTACTCTACTACAGCAATAAAGTAACCACGAACAATATCCGTTTCCTGCAAGCGCGTCTGCTGCTGCTACCGAGAGTTGTGCTGCCCAGCTTTGTTATGCATCAAGGCTAATGGGCTTCGGTGATTGATGATGATGATGCACGGCAGGGGAAGAAAACGCAAACTGATTTCCTAGTTTACTGACCTTTTTTCTTTCTTTTTTTGGTCTGTCATGCTTTCTTCTTCTTTCATTTACCAGCTCTCCCCACGGCTATTCATCAGCTTTAAACACCCTCCCCTCACCTTTGTGTTACTGACTTTTCTCTGTAAGTTGGTGATTCCAACCTTATTGAAGGTTTCATCATTAATTGCTGATTCATTTGTAGACATACTTGACGATTCATCAGGAATTTGAACCCAAAGACTTATCAGCGTAGCCAAAAAGGGGGCAAGTTGACTAGCATTTGAATTGATGAGTGCTCAGTAATTGCGTGGAGAAAGGATGAACGCCTGCTTTCTTGTATTAGTTATGCTTGGATCAGAACACATGAGTGCGTCCAAAACATTAAATTGGTCTACTCAGTATTTGCTGAATGAAACTGTTGATATTTTCTGATTCCTTACCACGTGGAATCTCTCAAACCAGCCTTAGTTTTGTTTCATCAGGCTACAGTTTTCCAGAAATCTGTATTATAGAAAATAACAGTTTTTATTATTTGTTCATTAAGCAGATACATAAAATACATATTCTGAAAGATTTAAACAAGATAATAAATTATTTACTTTGTGAGTGGAACAGTAGGACTAAATCAGAGCAATTAAACAGAAAAAATAACTACAAAGGAGCAATTTATTTCCTAGAAGAAATATGAAGTATGAACCATTGGTTTCTCCTTCTAATGTCCTTCTTCTGCCACTCCATATTTAGTTAGGCTTGATGATGGAATTTGTTACTGCTCTGAATAAGGATAGTGATTGTTTCAACTTTCTTGTTACAAAGTTCCCACAGAAAACTGATAGCAGCAGGTATTTTCGATGAGCTTATGCAGGATGAGACCTTTCCTCAGTTAGAGAAGTCAGCGTGGTTGACATACAAAAAAGTGACAGAAAACTTTCTTAGTAACAAGAAAGCTGAGAACTATAAAGAAATTGTGGAGGAAATGTTACATCATTTTAGAGATCCAGGGTGTTGAATGATGTTAAAATGCATTTTCTTAACTGTCATATTGATTACTTCCCTGCGATTCTTGCAGCAATGAGTGAAGAACAAGGTGAGCGGTTTCATAAAGACATTAAAACAATTGAAACCCACTATCAAGGCCATTGGTAAGTGCAAAAGATGGCTGATTACTGATGGTGTTTGAAAAGGGACACTAGTGAAGGGCATATCAGAACATCGAAAAAATTTAATTTTTCTTCTCCTGTGAAAAAGTTTGGAAATTCCTAATTATTGACATATAGTTTTCTTTTTTAAATATATTCATTAATATTTAAGTTAAAATGAAACCTACAAAAACAGTTTTTTTGTTATAGATATATGTCTTACAATTTAATTTTTCATCAAAAATATAAGTACATTATTATATTTAATGTGCTTTTGCTTAAAACCTAGCCTGATAGAATAAAGCTGCTAACATATTTGAATTCAGGGCATTCATATTTTTGTAGAGCAGTGTTATTTATCTGAACAGTTTCCTTGAAGAACATGAAAAACTTCCATCGACATAAATTAAAGTTGTTGGAAATTCTCCTGAGTTGGCATCATCGTAAAATATTTAATGTGTATCCATTTCGTTATGACTGAATGATCTCAGTCTACAGGAAAATGAGCTTGTACAGAACCTGGTTATAGTATGTGCTCTTCTCCTACTTCAGTTCCAGGAGTTTGATTCTGTCCGGTAGTTTCTATAATATCCATCGTAATGTAGCATTTGCTTGTTTTGTGGG
The DNA here is from genome assembly GCA_030762175.1 of Metallyticus violacea. Lineage (NCBI taxonomy): Eukaryota > Metazoa > Arthropoda > Insecta > Mantodea > Metallyticidae > Metallyticus > Metallyticus violacea. The sequence goes on along the minus strand of CM060841.1, from coordinate 61,111,557 downwards.
ATTTATACTTGGCTCAAGTAGATCCTTTGCAGCGTAGCGAATTGACTTGTGTGTAGCAAGCCTTTCCTGCAGAGCATGAAAATTACTTACACCGTTAAGGTAGGAAAGAAATATACACCAACTGTTATATTATTTTATGTTATGCTTGTAAAGTTTCCTTCCCAACCGTTTTATGTCTTTTCACTCTACGGACTCTTTAAGCTGCATCCATTGTTGCCATATTTATCTCTAAGCAGAGACAACTAGGTTTATTCAGCTACCTACATGCCGCGATATACTCGGCGGTTGCATCAAACAATTCGTAATCTCAACAAATGGCGTGCAAGTACTGTCATCATTTGGGCCAGAATAATTTCCAGGACTTGCCCTGAACTGCAAAATAATGAATAACACAGCTATCCACAAGGTGACCGACGGGGTGGCTCTGGCGGTAAATAGTAATAATAAGTGCAATTGAAAATAATGTTGGTTAAAATCTAGCTCATTCATGTCGCTTGGGTCCTGGGACCGTATGTGCTTTCCCTATGCACTAGGAAATACATGAAATTTACATAAAACCAATACTAAACTCTTAAGAGAAAATACGTTTATATAATAATGACGTGAATATGTATAATAGAAAAAATGGAAATATATGAATGAAACAAACAGAAAAGAGAAGAGTGCAAAAGTAAATAACTTAACAATCCTACACATATATGTACAAATAATTCAGCGACTCATATTCCCCTACTCTCTTTCCCGGTTGCCTGCCTCTTCATATCTGAGTTGTGTCACTTTTTTTAAAAATTGACCTACTCCCTCCTCCTCCTTCCTATCTGCCAGCAAAGTCCAGTTAACAAACGGGGCCAGTAGATATCTCTTCCTTCATTCTTCCGTCTCCTCTTACAGTACGTCAGAATATACACCCAAGAGTCTTTCTATAGGGCGGATTCTCATACCCTCTCTGTCTGTTACCTAAACCAAGCGAGCCCCCGATTGCAGGGTTTATTCCCTGTTTGGATATAACATACCTTAGGAGTCACATAAGGTCAAATCCCTGATCTTGAGTTTCTCCTGGTTGCTTAAGCGAATGCTGGAATGCTTTCCACCCGTTTTCTCACTCCCATTTCATTTCATCTCATTTCACTCCATTGGCTCTGTTATAAGGACGAAAGTGCCAGGGGAGGTGGGTTGGTGTGGAAGTGGCACTTATGAGAGACTCGAACTCCTGGAAAAGAAGAGAGACTTCCGCCGGCGTCGAGGCGTTCTCTATGAGAAAAAAAGATGTATTAGGGAAGTCATCTAAATCCGTGTTTCACCGCCCGTGGATCCTGGCCTTCCGGTGTCTCCCTTATCTCATTCCTTCCTGCTGGAAGGCCCCTATTAGGAACAGATGACTAACTCTGGAGCACGGATGAAGAACCAAAATCTGCTCCTCCTCTCTACCAATGCAACCCAATTCAATAAACCCACAAGATAGGTACAGGGAATCTTGTACACTTAAAATTCACTTATATCGCTTTACAAGGAATTATTTCAGATACTTCCCTCTCCATCCCTAAGTATACCTTCACTTACAGCGTTCTCGAGAAAGTCTTGTAAATTCTACTACCGCTGCAATCTCTAAAACAGATACTTCAGTTTCAACATCAGAGCAATGGGTAGTGGGCACCTAATGTAAATCACAAATTCAATACTTCTGTTTCTCTATTTTATAGAAATTATCAACCAATTATGTATGACAATTTTGCTAATTTGCTATATATTGTTCATTAGTTTAAATTTATTTAGTAATTCGTCCTGTGATGGTAGTTTGTGTTTTGATACTGTATGTGAATTTCATTTTCTTGCACTCTTTCTATGTATATATAAACTCAGTTTTTTATTATAGAGGAATTGACAATTACAAGTGTTAGTAATTAAATAAAGAAAATACATTTTAGAAAGTGAAGAGAAATATAAGAACAGAGAAGCAAAGAATAAGCTGTTTTTAGAGCAAGAAGATCTGCTATCTGTTTTTTCCCTTCAATTATATAATTAAAAAATCTGCCATAACAACTAAGCTTTGGACTTTCTAAGCACTAAAACCAGAATGAAGCAAATGATGTTATGATGGTACTGCATTGTAAACAACAATAGATCACGAGGTGCAAAACTTCCTCTCCCCTTAACACCTGTCATTCATTAGTTCTTTATTGCCTGTATTCATGCTTTTTTTTGGACTGACATAGTAATTTCAGTGTACCTAATTTGATATTACGGACTTAAGAGTCCCGATGTCTATTTATAGCCCAGAAGTACAAAAATACGTTGATTTGGGAAGGACCTTGAAACCATTCTAAACAATAAACTTTGGAAATCTTTCAATAATGCGGGTATTTCAAAATGTTAAATTAAAGCAATGCAAAATATATGTGTATGTGCATATATAACTTATATGACAAAATTAAAATAAAAAAAACAGTATCAGAATTTTATCTTACCAAAGGCTTACGTCAGTGAAGATATCCAATTATTGTTCACATTGTTCAAAATGAATTATAAAAGTGGTGGACCGCTTGATCGTATGTTATTTCAAAGCATGGGTATTTAAAATGGGAAATTCTTACTTGATTCTATAGAACTATGTTTGATTTGAAGGGAGCCATAAATTTTATATATGGTATAAACTAATTGGAATTTATTTTCTCTTTTTGGGATTTTATTAATCAAAGAAATTGAGGATTTAAAGAGTGTGTATATCATGAGACAATTCCAGCTGTAGGTATGACGATTTTATGACCCAATAATGAACATTCGACACCCTCTCGTTAACCCTCTGCCTTTCTTTCAGTAGTCAGATATTTTCCTCTAGCCAGACCAATTCGTTTATAGGCATATAAATTTAAAGGTTCAGGGAATACATTTGAATGGAAAAATTCCTAGATACTTGGTGCCAAATAATAAATGTGTTAAAATCTAATGAACAGTTTAAAGAAAACTATGGATTAAATTTTATAAATATAAGTTTTTGTATAAAATAATTTTTTGTACTCATCGTACAAATTATTAAATATGTTATTGAATAGTTGCTCCCCTCTTTTGCTGCAGGAAAGGTGATAGGGTCTCTGTAATGAAACAAAAGTTCAACTGTTTACACAATTTACATTTTGGCGATATTTTATTACAAATGTTGTCTGTCATTTGTATGTTTTGCACTTACATTCCCCCTCTTCTTGTGATAGTGAAGAGACCACCCTCCTGCATATAGGAAAGTGACACTGCTGTTCAAGTTTTAGCCTTGGAAGCATACTAGAAAAGGAACCCTGGGATATGACCATAGAGAAGTAATTTTATAATAAGGGAGAAGACTTGCCTTCAAATTCCAATATGATTATTAAACAGTAATAATTGTAAATAAACGCCATAGGAAAAGACTGCAAGCTCTCAAACTATTACCCCAATAAAATACAATAAATTGAAAAAAACATTTGACAAACAATGCATGGCACAAGTGTCCCTCTTAAACAGCAGATAAAAGAATTTTAAATGTTACCCAAAATAACAATTAAAAGGCTTGTAAATCCACATTCCCTATTTATTAAAAGCTTTATAAAAGACAAATTTACGTGAATATAGCCACATGCATTTCAATAAAATTTCAACATCATAGGGCTTGCACTTCGGAAAAGCCTCCGAAGTAATTTTGAGAAGGCCGCGAAAGAAGTGTAGCTCAGGCTGTCCCCAAGACCACTCTCTGTGTTAAAGGAAGGCAAGAGTTTACCTCCCTGTCATAGCACCGTGCAACTTTTCGATAGGCAAGAAACCAATCATTTACTGATGAACCATCCTGACGTAGCCAGGTGAACAGGATAAACGAGGGGCGAAAGATTGAAATGCGCGCAAAAACGCCACACTGCTTGTATACAAATGTTCAGATTTACGCCAGAATTAAACTGTGTGAGCATTTTATAAACCTTTACTTCAGAAGATTTTTATTAATTTCTGCTGTAATTACAAAATGTCTTTCTTTCTTTCTTTCTTTCTTTCTTTCTTTCTTTCTTTCTTTCTTTCTTTCTTTCTTTCTTAAAATATCCATTTCATTTGGGAGTTAAACGTTTTTAAATGCTTGTAACAAATTTAATATTTTTATCCTTACATATCATCTTAAATTTGCTCAAAATGCCCACCATCGGCGTCGATACACTCCTGAGTACATTGAACTACTGATTGAGCAACGCTTGCGAAAGTGTGCTCAGCGATTGCAGCACATGCCGTTTTAATGTCTTCCCGAAGTGCTGCCAGTGTAGCTGGTTTTCTACGGTATACAATATCCGTAAGAGTTCCCCATAGGTAGAAGTTCTGTTCTGTTCTATACACACGCCTCCGTTGCCTTTGAACTTCAATAACATTCTCGGTTTTCCAATACCACTTCAAAATTGCTCTCCACTGTCCAACTGATAATCTTGGCTCCATTTTGTTGTAACAACGCTAGCATAACGTAATGTGAGTCACATGTGTTTACAGAACATCATACTACACATTACTGTTGTTTTTCGGTGCAACTTTGAAATACATTAAATAGATATCTACTCTGAAAGTGTGTATACATTTTTTGGCACCCTCGGCATAATCAAGAAGTTTTAGCCAGGAGAGTATAAGTCCAGAAATGGTTAACGCTTAATATACCGCTTTTCTACCGCATGGTTATACTGCCATTATAAGTGGAATTTAAAGTGAACGAAACGACCTCCATGTTCTCTACCCTCATCGCCCTCATTCAGCGTAATGTGGTAAGCCAAATTCCGGCAAGCGGGTTGAAAATAAACAATACTATGTGCTCTGCCACGCGAATGTGAAACCCGGAACACAATGCCTTCTTGCCAGTCTTAATGTTCATCGTCAAGGCCAGGCAGCCAGAGACGCATTGAGAGTGTTGCTTAGCTGCGCTAAGTGAACAGACATGGTGCCGAAGTTAACACATTGCTGCGATTATCTCTTTAGCTTACAAAGTAATGCCTGTTCAGGATCCAGTTCGCTTTGGCAAGTATTGCATTTAATAGCTTATTCTTGGGAATTGCTTGCGCTTATATTCCCAGAACCAACGCAGCAGTGAGTCGACTACGTTTTCTGGGACGAAGTGTAAACGAAGACATTGAGCAGATAAGAAGTAGGTACTCAAGCAACGGACTTCTAAATCCTCTGGGGAAATAACTTCCTTCTCAGCTTTGATTCTTTCTCTGAGCACGGCCAAGGAGAGAAAGAACGTGTTGGTAGATAAATAAAGGTTGTGTAATCTGGCGCAAGTGTCTCGCCACACCCAGCCTCTTCGTCTTGACCTTAGTGGCAGCCTTCAAAACAACCGCTGCAGCGTTGGCGGGACCACGGCCATTATTTCCAGGTTATCAGCGAAACACACAGCAAACCGAGCATTATATTTCCCATAAAGGAAAACAACTTCTGTGCACTGTGCCAGATAATGAAAGGGGGGATTGTGCAAGTAACCAGTGGCGTAACAGCAACCGAAACAGTGTCCTGGAGCCGATAGGGTTTGAACTGATATTTCTTTCCTTTAGGGGGGGGGGGTGAATGTTAGTACACTATTTAATGGTTAAATTAATTGAAAAAAATGTACTGCGTCTCTGACGGATGAAAGTAATATAAGTAGAAGATTGAAAGAATACTGTGGGCTTCTAAGTCTTGAATTGTATTGAGTTCTCATTGTTATACCGTAATACCCAGACAAGAACGTTCGCAACATCAAACAGATTGTGATTTCTGATTTGGAATTTTTTTTAAGTTGCTATAGCTATTGCACACTAAGTCTGTAGTTCGTTAAAGATTGTCAAACTTTGTTTAAAACGCTTACAATTTAAAGTTTTGTTACCGATAACACTGAATGGATGAACAAAAAGAGTAAAAGTAGAAAATCACGAGAAATGAAGTATTTTCTCGTTTTAATATCAATGATTGGCGTTTGGATGTAATTAGAATGATAGGTTATGTTCGTTATTGCTTGACGTCATATCTGCGCTGTAGGCTGTGCGCAATCAACCGTTAGAGAGCGATAGCATTTATTTAATTATTTTGTAACTTAAATAACTACGATCTGATGTCAGATGTAGCATCTTTCGTAGTGTTGGTTCGAATAATAATATATAAAGGAATATATATTGAGTTACAACAGGCCCTAAACTTAGAAACGGCTCCACATTGTGGACTATAACCTAAGGTAAAGGCCTAAAGGCCTAAAATCCATCCAACTGTGTCTCGAAATGAGGGAGGCGGAGCTTGTGAACACAATACAAGTTCTCTCTACGTACTTATACAGTAGCATTAACCTAGCAGCAGGAAGTTTGGATTTGTAGCTATTTTATTACGAGATAACCAAGAAATCTATGACATGAATTTACTACTGGCATGTGTCAGATCTTCAATCCCACGCCCTTCTGCTGCATTTTAAATTCAGCATACACTATGTATACCTCATTTATAACAGGCCTGGATGCTGAATGTATGAAATAGAAGGATAGAGAGAGGAAATATGGAATAATTTGCGGGTAGAAATTTTGATATTAAAATGTGTTAGTAGAAAGAAGCAGAAAAGAATCTTTAAATGGGTTAAAAATTTAGTAGGGAAAGTAAGAGAAAAGTGGTAGAGAAAATGATCAAGGTAAAAGAAGATGGTAATAAATTAACAATGATGGAAGATGATCACCTTTAGGAAAGTATTTGTAAAGTTCATTTGATAATATGTATAGTTAATGATGCAGGATCCATTACACAACAACCGGAGTGTTAGTTGTATAGGATCCTGAATTAACAAGCAGTCAGGTTTTTTTTTTTTTTTTTTTTTTTTTTTGATTGTTTTATTATGGACACTCTTTAACATTTCAAGTCATCAGCGTCCCATTCAACTCAGGGCGTGAAACGGCCGACAAATTTTGCTCAGAGGCCTCTCTTTCAGGCTTGAGGTTCTTTTTCGTGCTGTAAATGTACGACACGGGACCCACAGCTTTACTTCCCTTCCGAAGGAAGCCATACTTAGGATTTTTACGCCCGAAAAAATCCATCGGTCCTGGCCGGGTTCGAACCCGCGTTCTTGGGTGTAGGAGCCAAGTATGGTAACCACTATACCACCAGGACCGACACAACAAGCAGTCAGGAAATATTGTAAAATTGTAATTGTAATGTGTAGAAATATTAATTAATAATTATTTATTCATAATAACAGGAAGTATACATAAATATTTATTAACTCTACAGCTTTCTTGGTTTTTCTCTACGTAGTTTTTAATAAAAATCTTAGAATCTGTAACTTTACAGCTCGAACTTCTTCTTCTTCTTCTTCTTCTTCTTCTTCTTCTTCTTCTTCTTATTATTATTATTATTATTATTATTATTATTATTATTACGTAATTGGGTGTAAATATTTTAATAAATAAAGCGCAGAATTAATATAAATGTAGGCAACACTGGACTGCATGATAGTGATGAGTAAAATTGTCGTATTTGATTTTTTTAAAAATATTTGCATTCCTGTTTATATACACATCTGGGGTTTGAGTTTCTAAAAACTGGTACATTGCTGAAACATTAGCATTAACAGTGCTGGCTAAGGATATCATGTGACCTGACTGAGCTGAATTAATGATTATATCTTGTAATTCTCGGAAACAGAAACAAAAGGAATGGTTGACGATACCCAGTTGATTTGCACTGGGCAAAAGCGTATGTTATATTTTGACCGCACCAATCAATCGTCTTCCCTTGGACCAGTGTTTCTCAATCTTTTTAAGGCCGGGACCCATTTGAAGAGTATTAAACATTAGGAGACCCGTAATTTTGAGTAGTATACCATATTAAAAAGTAAATAAATTATTCAAAAATTAAATTACTGTATTAAAGCACATATTGGACTATTATTAAAGATTTTGCACTGATAATCTGACTGTTAGACCAGTTCTGTCGTTTCTTCATTTACATTGGGTTCATTGCGCGTGTTTTTATGAGCACTTTGTCCCATCGTGGGACTTAGCGAACATTCAATTGCTCCTCAGGACTCATAGGAGGAGAAACATTGCCTTAGGCAATACAATTTGAAGTTCTATAATGCAGAGTCATTCTTTTCTTTCGACTGGAGTCTCTCTTTGCTGTAACAGCAGTTGCCCTATGACATGTTAACGTTAACCTTTCGAGGTGAAATATTATTCGAGCAAACAGTAAGCCTGCTGATTTATAATGTGTTCGACATCGTCACATATAAAAGGATCATGTCGTACTTTATGCTTTAACTGTGTTGCTGAATATTCTGGATGAAAATGCCCTAGAAGAGAAGTCGAAAATATTTATATACGTATTCTTTGAACTTTCGTACCTTTTTATCTGTCTATGCCATCCTTTGACCGTGTCATAGTAGTGACGTAGTGCAGTTAGAATTAAGTACCTCCTTTTGCGGGGGACGGTGAAATTCTTAGGTTTAGGTTAGGTTTATTTTATTTAAGGACGCAATTTACTATATTAGCGTTCCATTCAATTCAGAGTGCGTAAAGACCGATAAATTTTGCTCAGATGCTTCTTATTTCAGGCTTGAGGTTCTTTTACGTGCCGCAAATCTACGACCAAAGGGGACCAAAGGCTTTACTTCCCTTCCGAAGGATACCTTACTTAGGATTTTTAGTCAGTCCCTGTGGTGTAGTGGTATTCATACTTGCCTCCTAAACCCAAGATCGTGGGTTTAATCCCAGCCAGGATCGATGGATTTTTTCGGGCGTAAAAATCCTAAATATCGCTTCCTTCGGTAGGGAAGTAAAGCCGTGGGTCCCATGTCGTACATTTACGGCACGAAAAAGAACCTCAAGCCTGAAAAAAGGGCCTCTTATGGTAATTATGGCTAGCATCACACCACAGGGACCGACTATGAAATTGCTATGGAATTATCGTCTTAAAGTCAAAATATAACGTCGTTCGGTGTTGATTATTGTCTCGACCAACATTTGTCCCCAGTTGATGTGGATTTTAATGCCGATATTTCATGGACTAACTTCATATCCTGTCACAATGTCGTGAAGAAACACCTTTAACGTTATTGCCGTTATCGTAGAAATATATTCAGTGATGAGGTTATAAGTAATTAAAGGGAAAGTCTAAGTATTTATCCTGTTATTTTTAGAAAATATTGCCATCCATTCACTCATAAGTCTTATGAAGTCATCTGTTCTCTTCTATGACATTTTTAAAGGAGTAAACTTCGTTTTTATGTGGTATTAAAACGGTTTATGGTACAGCTCTGTCCAGATTGTAATAGCACCATTGAGTTTAATCGTTTGCAGACCTCTGCACTGCGGTGTAAAACGGAATTGATACAAGTATAGGTATGGGAAGGATGTGTTTCTTTAGGCCGGCAAAGCAAAAAGCACAAAGCCTTGCCGGTAATGATTGTGGTATATGATAGCTCTTTGCCCAGCATACTGAGCTTCATTTTGTAAAGGCCGACCATAAAATTCCTATTAGATCCGACAAAACACTAGTTAGGAGCGATATGGTTGCTGTTAGAATACAACTATACAGGTCGCCGGAAACCGCAATTATTTCGGGTTCAGAGAGGACTTGACACGACCATAGAGTGACTTCTCAGTGGCGTACCGCTCTTTACTTTAAGTTCTTTTCTCGGAAATTGTTGGGGGCTGATAAAACATATTGTTTATTATGTGTTTGCAAGCACCTAATACAACAAATAGGTATAATTCTATTTTTTTTATACCGCTGATGGATACATGAATCTTTATAACAAACCAACCCTTTGCAAGATTAGAGCTCCTTTTGTTTCTTTTTTGTGTAATGTTCTAACGTAATTTCCCAAACGACGTGCTAAAGGAATACTGAGAAATGCAGATTGCACTAGTCTTATTAGCAAACCCCAGAACTCCAATTGATGCAGCATATTTCAAAACTGAAGCATTGCGTAGGTCACTATAATAATTCTACCGCCGCGGATGCCGAGGTCGTTAAGGCGCGAGTTCGTGAGCGGAAGGACTGGGGTTCGAATTGCACCAGGACCGTCCTCCCTGACTGTTTTTGCCCCCTTCCCCAACTCTCATAAATGGCAAATGCCGGGGAGGTGCCCTAAACTTATACCTGGAACGTTTCCTTCCTTAAAAAAAAATTTTTCCCATTATATCATCTCATGTATATCAATGTCAATCGTCTGTGGTGCCTCAGTAGTAAAAACGGGCGTTAAACACCAATAAAAAACTATAATAATATTCATGTATTATTTTCAGTATTTTATTTAAAAGGTTTTACTTAAAAATTAATTATATCATATTATTTATAGTTTTTAATAAAATGTTTAATGTTGCATTAATTATTATCAGCAAAATAAAAAAAAAAATGTTTAATAATGGAAAAGAATAAATGTTGATTATTTACATAAAATATTGTTACGTTATATTAATTATCTGCCCGTCGATTAAAACCAAATATTTTCAATTTAAAGAGTATTCACCTGGTGGTGTAGTGGTAACCATACTTGCTTCCTAAACCCCAAGATCGCGGGTTGGATCCCGGCCAGGACCGATGGATTTTTTTCGGGCATAAAAATTCTAAGTATGGCTTCCTTCGGAAGGGAAGTAAAGCCGCGGGTTCCGTGTCGTATATTTACGGCACGAAAAAGAATCTCAACCCTAAAGAACAGGCCTCGGAGCAAAATTTATCGGCCGTTTCACGCCGTGATTTGAATGGGACGCTGAGGGCCTGAGATATTAAAGAGCGTCCGTAAATAAAAGAAACCAAGTTATCTAGACTCATTAGTAACCGCGACATTGGGGGATATAATCAGAGTTTAAATTTAACAATTCATTGTCAAAATCATTAAGTAATAGGAAATTAAGGAAATAATTGTTATAAAACAAATTAAAACATTCCCTTCATGTTTAAGCTAGTTTATTAATATCTGATTTACATCTTTGATCAATTAACAAGCCTGTAAGCCATAGGTGGCTTTGAGGAGAATCTGGCTCCAATTGCTCAGTTTCATCTTCTCATGCATTGGCATAGTTTCATTTTTCAATTTATAAAAATATCTCTCAAGAAGTTTGCTATACTACTACGTTAAAAATTACTACAATTTGCGAATATATAACTCGAAAGTTCCCGTGCCACAATAGGCATATACAAATAAACATTTTTATAATTCTCCCTTAATAATGCAGAAACATTATTTGTTGTATATATGCAGAAGAAAAGTTCCCAAAAGTAAGTCTAAAATGAGACGAAATTGTTAACTAAATATAACCCACGATATACTTAAAACGAATCGTATGCTATAATTTAATAAATTCACATTAAATGTTGAATAATAAACAAATGTCACACTGCAACCTTTTAAATTTTACTTTCTTGTGCTTTACTTTAGGAACCCCATGTATTTTATCACTTTAGTCTATTATTATGTAAAGCAGACTCGACCAAAATTTGTCAGAAATAATAAAATATGAACGAAAGATATGCTTATTCAAATTGCACAGCTGTAAATTTAACGTCATTCTCAGCTACTATAGTTTCAGTTTCCATAATTTTAAACAATCGTTCCGTTGTTTTACTTAATCTGCTTGCAATACTCTTTTCTAACAACCTTATAACTATGTATATCATTCTGTCTTCAACGTTGTTTTGTTTTATATTGTCATCTATTCCAGTTACCTTATTTGCTTTCTACGTTTCACCCACTGATGTTAGTAGCTGAAATGACTTTGTTTAGAAAATTTCACTTGATTTTCTTTCGAAGATTTTTGACCAATCATCGTTAATTTTGCAAATATATATATATATTAGAATATATCGAGCTCATTTTCGATAATATTTAATTTCCAAAGCTATTGATTTATCTTTTCCTTTCATATAATTTTACTATTAGACGAGACGCACAAGTATCGACCACTCGTGCGACACTTGCTCCTATAGTCGACTGAGGCATTTTCGCAATTTGATTAGGGAACAAGCTCAGAAGAGTTAGAAGTGAGCTAGGAGGCGAATTAAGATAGGCCATCAGCTCAAAAAAAAAATATCTTCAATACACGACGTTAATTTTTTTTTTTTTAAATGTGTTCTATTACCTACCGTTCATAACGGATGAATGTATTTTTTAATGGATTATTGGTAAGTACTTGTTTTATATACCTGTTTTGATACATTGACTACAAACAATGTAACTTATTCTGTTACCAGCGCCGCGGCTCGGCAGAGCCCAGCCACTAGTACTTCACACAAATGGGGCTAAAACATGGCCTTGCTACCCATAAGAACACGGTGGTTTACGCATTTTATTCATTAATGCGTTTATATTTATATTCTATTTGTTTATTTACAAACATTAACATCTCAGTTCATCAGTGTCCCATTCCATTCATGGCGTGAAACGGCGGAAAAATTTTGCTCAGAGGCCTCTTCTTTCAGGCTTGAGGTTGTTTTACATGCAGTAAATGTACGACACGGGATCCACGGCTGTACTTCCCTTCCGAAGGAAAGAATCATGCTTCGGAATTTTACGGGGGAAAAAATCCATCGTCTCTGGCCGGGATTGAACCCGCGATCTTGCCCCTATGAGGCAAGTTTCACGGCCGATGTCAATTATGTGAGCTGAGTCTTTCGGGCTGTAAAGCCGTGGTCCTTCATCTTCCCATGGAAGGAGAAAAATCCTAATCCCAAATACCTTTATATGCAGGCCGCAACCATATTGCACTTTTTAGTAGTAAACATGTGAAAAGTGTGGAACAAACCTTAATAACCTCGCCCCATCCCATCGAGTTTCGAGAGCCTAGCGTTATCGCTTTCGTCTAAACATTAACACACTGCCATGAGATATCTAGTAATTCTTCGGCGTTGTCACGTTACTTTCTATACCAAAAACTGAGCAAAAATATGAATATTACTTGTTTGACTTATTAATAGCCTTAATTACAAATAAAGAATAAATGAATACATTATTTAATCTCATGTCCTCACCCGATCTCTGTTACCACTAAGCATGTACTAAAAGAGACTGCAGAGACGTGACAACGTTGTTTTCCTTGCTAACTCTGGTACACTGCATTCCTCGTGCGTATCATATCCAATGTAACATAAATAAGTAGCTGTCATTTCTACTCCAGGGCTTGTTCAGTTTTATATTTAGCAGCAAAATGATGATTGCAGTTAAATTCAGGATGACTCAATTGGATTTAGTTGAAATCGGTTGTCGTTAGTTATTTTCAAATTCCACTTAGCAACCGCGATCTGCATACACACTTTCATTTGTAAATTCTTTTCTTTAAATCAGTAATGCACAGCACGTCACTTAAGGTAACCAGGAAGTGTAAATCTATCCAATAATGCAGCAATATACCTTTTGCACTGTATCTCAAAAAGTTTTGAAACTATCAATATGAAAATTTTATGAGATATTAAGAATACTTAACTAAAGGTGCTCTATAAATTTGAATTCTCTAATGCACATGAAACGTTTCTTAAAAAATTTAAACCAAAATAAAATTTTGTTAAAAAGCTGAGAACACTTTGACATAATCATTTTTTATAAACTATTGTTGGGAATTGCAATGATTTTTTGTTTTTTTATTTTGTTTAAACTGTAGACAATATGCCATCCTGGGAACTAGAATAATATATTTGTGCTTATTGCTTGAAATGGAAATTATTTTTAAGTGTTGAATTCCTTAATGGTTTTGATTTTTATTCGCTAATAGTGATATTTAAATACTTCTAGTTACCACTGTATGTGCAAATTTTCAACAAGACTGGTCCAGCCAATCCTGTGAAAAATGCACATTTATATCAAAATATTAAGTTAACGGGAAACAAAATTTATTTTTATTTAAAAAAAAAACGTTTTATGTGTATTAGAATTAAACTTTACAGAGCACTTTAGTAAACTTTCTTGATATCTCATACAATTTTCATATTGATAGCTTTAAACCTTTCTGAGATACAGTGCAAAATGTGCACTACTGCATTATTTGCTAGATGTACACTTCCTGGTTATCTTAAGCAAGAGCTAGTTCCGAAACGCCACTGGAGGAAGAGTTGCGGTGCAGGGCGGGTGTGGTTGGTTGGACAAATCGTTCTACTGAACCAATTTGTCGCGGCAGTCACCAATATGTGACTTTTGTGAGCAGCTGTCTTGAGAAGAAAAGGATGTCTCTGTGTGTGCATTCTCGGCCAATACCGCCCTCTTTTGATGTTGCTGTTCCTTTATGGACGCCTTTTTGAGAAGGCCGCATTTCTTAAATAGGCAATAAAGAAGGCAATATACGTTATACTGCTTTATGGGTATTCTTATTGTGAATTCATGGCTATATAAGCGAATACATTTACATACATTCAAGGAAAGTAGAAAAACCGAATGTATTTATTGTAATGGCATGTGGATATGCTCTTCACTAAGTAGTTCAGTCTCTTTAGGTTCAAAATGAACTCGTCAATTTGATTAATTGAGAAGGTCTGCATTATCTACAGTCATATATCTGAGCTACAAACATGAAACGCACCTCCCACAGTTTTTGCTTGAAGCCAATTTCATTTTCAGTCTAGGCCATTAGTTCATAGGCTCTTCTAAGTGGCATTCGCTCTATGTAGGCCCTGAAAATCCCGAAGATATTGAAAAATAAACCATATTCTATAATTTGAATCCAAATATGCAGAAATAAATTTTATTCACTGTTAGCAGGTTTTTCTTTCTTTCCTTTTTTTTTTCCTCCGTGATAAAATTCATAAGAATTCATCTGTTATCAGGCATTTTTGGAGCTTTGCCGTGCTAAAGACAGAGAAGTTCTGTAAACCATTGTTACAGGAGATGAAACTATGATCCCTTGTCCAAAAGAGAATCAATGGAATGGCGTAAACCTGGCGAAGCATCACCTCTAAAGGCCAAGGTCACTCAGTCAACCAAGAAGATCATGGCTACAATCTTTTAGGGTTGTGAAGGAATGCTCTTTTGTGTGTACATGTTTTTATAATGGTCAGTGTTGAGAATTCTCTCTCCCAGAAAACTGTACGAAGATTTTTAAGGTTTCTTTTGCTACTTTTGGATAACCAAGAAGGAAACTGACCCCAAAATTTTGGTACTCTAGTCTCACCTCAATTCGGTTACATTCTTTTGTATCTCATCTAGAAGAACGTACTAATCAAATTTGAAGAGTGACGTAATTTGCATTGCTATTCTCCTAAAGATAAGTCAAGCTAATAATACTTGAATTCGTCTGGAAGAACATTCAGGTGTGTACTGGCAATATCTTTCCAGTCTTCATTGTTTTCTATCGAGAGAATGAAGAAAATTTTGTATTTGGAATATTCTTTCGACGCTTTCATAGTTACATCTTTTCCAAGAAGACTTTTCTGCACCATGTGCATGTATTATGTAGCTTGCAGTCGAGAGTATTCAAGATATCGAAGTCTGCCAGGAGGCTAGGGGGAGTACAAAACTGCTATCAATGAATAATCTCCTTCAGCCAAAAACAAAATTTTCATCTTTGACTTCAAACAATTAGCCTGCTAAACATAGTCCTTTGAAAGCCACCGAAATAAACTTTCGTGTTTTGCACTTATATCATTACAAAGAACTTAAAGGGCAGTTGCCTTAATGGAATTAACTGCTTTGACAATCGCTTTCTATGCGGGATTGAGTTTCTTTAGTAGAGTTTTAGAAGCCAGGCCTTGTGTCTGGATCATGTAGTGAGGGCCAATAAGAGCAAGAAAAGTTCTTGGGCAGGTTTTATCAAGCCCATATTATTAACCTAACGAGCTAATGCTCGTTGAGTATAAATTCTCAAAACATTTTCCCAAGACGAACAAGTTTCAAAGTTATTAATAGCAGAAAACATGTCGGAATATTTCCATGTTGTTTCTAAATTTAAAAAAAAAAAACACTTTCTCCACTACTTTTTTCTCATCTATAAATTGACAATATATTATGAACTGTCACTATTGAACAGATAGTAAAGAAATACAGAAAATGAAAATGAGAGATACGAAAAGAAAACTTACTTGTAACTGCTGTAAAGAATTTATTTCATGAATGCAAATAACACATGAATGGCGAACTCTTCCAAGTTTCTACGGTCATTGACAGTTGTTCGATGTATACTCCCCCTGCTTTAACTGCTGTAAGACCTGTGGGAATGGGGGTACAGACACTGTGCTTCACATAACGTAAAAGCAAGGCGTTATTTCCTATGATACAGCAATGCCAGCTTTCTGGAAGATGATGACTGAGGTAGTAACTGCGTAAGTGTTTAGCTAATGTGATGGGGCACTGTCTTGCTACAAAAATGAAGTCAATACCTTTTCTTCCAAATGGAGCAACTACCACTAGGACGTTCTGAGGTCTGTAACGGAGAAGTCCGTGGTGAAATTTAGATACTTTCGGAGAATCGGGTTCGATATGTGGATTTTTCATGCTCCACAATGTCTCTGAAGAACGGTTAACGACGAGGTTTTTGCATATTGTAGCATGCAAGTTTTTTCTTTTGTTGATAGATTTTCAATAAGTCTAAGGTGAGTATTTTATATAAAAGAACTATGAATTGCCCTGTATTGTAAGTTGATCAGTTTAAATTATGAGAAAAAAAATTAGGAATATGTCAAAGAGTAGTTAACATTCCTATTGTATTAACATTTGAGCAGAGAAGTTAGTAATAAAAAGAATTTGGATTTGGTTTATTTACGGACGCTGTTTAACATCATCAGCGTCTCGTTCAATTCAGGACGTGAAACGACCGGTAAAGTTTTCTCAGAGCTTGAGGTTCTTTTACATGCCGTAAATCTACTACATGGGACCCACAGCTTTATTTCCCTTCCGAAGGAAGCCATTCTAAGGATTTTACACTGAAAAAATTCTTCGGTCCTGGCCGGGATTGAACCCGCGATATTGGGTTTAGGAGACAAGTATGGTTACCACTACACCACCGGGACCGACATAATAATAATGAGATTGCATATTTTTGATCTGGATTTTATTTCTTTGATACGACTTAAAAATAGTGCACAAGTGTGCGTTGTTTTTTCACTGATTATTCTATCGTGATTTTGTTCTAATGATATACTTTCTGAAATGGTACTGTTTGGTCTTTTCCAGGTTCTTTTGTTATATCATCTTCGTGCTGTCAGTCTGTCATTTGTTATGACTTATTTAATTCAGAGAGTGGCAATTTTGAAGGTAAAAATAATATATACATAGCAAAGAATGTACGTGTGAAAAATGTTTGAGAAACAAAATTTCTCTAGCGTAAGAAAAGTCTGATTTTTATGTTTCCTTGTAATCATAAAATACTTTGAAAGACGAGTAAATCAAAGTGTGCTTGCTCTAGTAGCAGCCCTTAAGCTGCATTTGTATAAGAGGCAATATTTCTTTTGGAAAAATGGGGCATTATCTGTTTTGTTCAACAGTTCACATTACATATAGAATCCTACTCTCAATGTAGCAGCACAAAGGACTTAAGCAAACAAAAGCATCTTATTTCAAGGTAAAATATTTCAACACACAAACATGTTGCAAAACTGGGAATTTGTAATTAAGAAGAAAGCCCAATGTCTTAGATTAGATGGGAGGTTTTTCTTGGAACAGTTTGGAACTCTGTTGTATAAGCGTTCACTCTTGGTTATTGTCCTTGTAAAAGAAGACAAAAACTTTTCGGGTTGCAATTCTATATGAGTTGTGCTTTCGCAAGGTAAAGATCCTATATTGTTGGCGCCATCTCCAAAAGAATTTGTCTTTAACGAGATGGTTCACATTTAGGGGGAAAAAAAATCAAAAGGCGCTTTCGGTAAATCTCTCTCTCTGTTGTCAGACAGTAGTATAAAATTCCCAGTGACACAGGAAGCTACCACGTGGATCTGCATACTGTTCTGAGATTGTAAAACTGGTGAGGTAAACGGCAATGAATTACCCTCTTCAAAAATTCAACAAACAGAGACCACGACATGTGTTGGCATTATCGATTCTTTTAAGCAGCAGCTGGGTTGTTCACGGAATCTAAAGCCCTGCTCTCGCTTTGCCTTGCATTGGCGACCAAATTTAGTTTTTCGTTGTAGTTTATAGGTTAGGTTAGGTTAGGTTTGGTGATATCCTACATTTGCGGGGGTACTGAAACTAGTGATAAAGGAAAGATTACAATTGAAACATACTCATCCCAATAAGGGTTTAGTACATTATATAACAGGTCCGTATTGTTCATATTGGCAAAGATTTAAATTACAAGCAAACAAGACATGTACAGATTGTAACGTGATGATATACCGAAACATGTCTCATTTTGAATGCCCTAAATACCAGTCAATTGTAGCAGAGGAAAGACGACTACTTGCAGGGAAACACATCTGGAACATTATGAGATAAGAAGATGATTTTAGGATATTGAATGAAATAACAAATAAAATATCATGCAAATGACAAAAGAGTATATAAACAGCAAAAAACAAACAAGAGAAAAAATTCAAAGGTCAGAAATCGTATTTTCCCCTAGAAGATCCCAGAGAATCAGGGAAAGGCAAGAAAGATATTTACAAGTAGAATTAGCTGAAGAAAAAAAAATGATAAAGAAGATAACACCCAATTTGAATCAGAAGAAGGGAATGGAATTGACAGAAGAAAGGAATAATGGCAGTTTTCGGACGGAAAGGGAGCAGTTGAGAGAGAAAGAAGTAGACAAAGATCAAAAGAGGGAAAAAGAGCAGAGAAGGAAACTGCATTGTCAACACTATAGTCCAGTATAGCTACGGCTTGAGACCGGCAGCAACTCCATTGATGTCCAGGTCTTGTTGCCAGGGATTCCAGTGGGGAGCAGCCCGGATACCGAGTGTTAGCAAAAATGAAGATTGTAGTTATTGGATAAAAATTGTAAATTAATTAATTGTAAATGCAATTATTGCTACTGGATACCAGTAGCTACTTGATAAATGTAAGGGGAATAAATAAAATAAATCTGGAGTATTATGTCCTGATGTAGAAACAAGATAACAGAATGTGAGTATTGCAGCATATATATGTAGAAAAGGATAAAACACTTAGATAAGTTACACTTGAAATTGCTATATTTCGAACTACTAGAGTTATTCAATGGCAAGAAGCTAGACAAGTGACGGTGATAAAAGTAAATATTGACTATCGAAGGTAGCGTTATGTATGGAAACAATTGAAACTAGAAATGAGAGTGGGGGGGAACTAATAAGTAAGATTTAAACCAGGTGGTATACGCGCTTTATGTAAAAATATAGTAATACTATGTTACTCAAGAGATAGAGAAATGGCAGTTATATTTTTACATAAAGCGCGTATACCACCTGGTTTAAATCTTACGTATTAATTTTTTCCACCCACACTCTCATTTCTAGTTTCAATTGTTTCCATGCATAACGTTACCTTCGATACTTAATATTTACTTTTATCACCTTCACTTATCTAGTTTCTTGCCATTGAAGAACTCTAGTAGTTCGAAATATAGCAATTTCAAGTGTGACTTTATCTAAGTGTTTTATCCTTTTCTACTTTTATTATTACTGTTAATTTGTTACATTGTTAATAGTGTTACTTTATTTTTATTTTATATATATAATAGAAACCAGTGAGCATGAAATCAATTTCCAGTTAAAAAAAAAAAAAAAACTAGCAATGTGACAAAGATTTATTACAGCTGCTGTAGAGTGCAAACTTAACAAAAAAAAATCTTCTGATAATCTTAAAAACCATTTTTAACCTTTAGATTTCAAATTTAATTTAATAAAATATTGCACATATAACAAACAATGTGATGAACGGTATGTTTGATATAGACATTTCGTCATAAGGATAAAAAAAATCTTGCAATGTCAAAAACTCAATTAAATACACTAGTGCATTTAATAATTCATAAAGTATATAAAATGTGGTTTTTATCTGGGTTATCTTTTCTTTATTGTCAAATACAAGTTGTTCTGAAAAAAAAGGTTCCAATATTTACAGAGATAGTAGTATGGAACGAAACAAGAAAAAAAGTTCCTATAAACATGGGTTCTAAAATAACATCTTATTTTGTAAAAGCGGCGTATTTTTTACTGCGAGCACTTTGGCAAGAAACAAATGAGGTACATTGTACAAAAGGTTACAGAGGAGATAGTATGAAACAAAAGAAGAAAGAAAACTCTTGTAACTATTAGATAAACTTAATATCTTATGATTCTATTGTATTGTTTATCATCAATATCAACTATTAATTATCTTTGATATACTCTTTACATATGTTTATACATTGCACTGTTTCCTCATAATTTTACTGCCAAAATGCTCGGAGTGCATACTTAGAAGATATGCCACTCTTAGAAATTAAGACCATAACTCCAAAGATATTGATTTTAGGACACATATTTATAGGAATTTCTTCTTCTTCTTCTACTACTTGTTTTGTTCCACACTATCAGCCTATAAATGTTAGAGCTTTTTTTTTCCGGAACTCATTGCGTTGTTTTTTAAGATTACAACTTGAATTTGAAGTTTATGTTTGCTTCGCCTCTTTAAATCCCTAATTATGCAATGGTTTAATACAAAATTCATTTCTCAAAATACATTATTTATTTTTAAATTTTCACTGCATAGACATGCAAGTAAACTTAATAAAGGCAACCTATATATTGCTAAAGGGTTGAGATTGTGTAGTATAGTTTAATGCAAAGCCATACTGAAATTTATTATATGTTTATTAAAATTTCGATTTTTCTTTTTATGCGTTCTTAGTAGTTTAAAGATTAAAATTAATTTGAAATTTCTTTGAACGCAGCATAAAAAAATATTTTTTCAGCACCTAAGAGATAAACATTATAAAGTTTTCACCATAATTTTTCTTATAAAACAATTATAATATATGTGCATTTTAAAACAGGTACGACAAAATAGATATAAAAATATCTAAAATTGTTCTAATGCTAACAAAGGAAAACTGGTGGATGTTAATATAAGATACAGACCAGTGTTTCATAAAAAGAGCTCATATTTGTATTTCATAAGAGAGTTGTTGATTTGTTTTATTTACGGACGCTCTTTAACATTTCAGGTCATCAGCGTCCTATTCAATTCAGGGCGTGAAACGGCCGACAAATTTTGCTCAGAGGCCTCTTTTTTCACGCTTGAGGTTCTTTATCGTGCCATAAATGTACGACACGGGACCCACGGCTTTACTTCCCTTCCGAAGGAAGTCATACTTAGGATTTTTACGCCCGAAAAAAAAAATCATTCGACCCTGGCCGAGATCGAAGCCGAGATCTTGGGTGTAGAAGGCAGTATGGTTACCACTACCCCACCAGGACCCCCATTTCATAGGAGTGAGCATCTAAAACGTAATGTTCATATATTTATACTGGGCCTTAATTTCAAAACTTGCCAGTTTGAATATCTGTGTAAAATTAATTTAATACATTGAAGGGAAGTTTAACACCAAATCAGTTTTGATATTACTTCCTCACCACCAACCTCTACCACTTTGAAATTTCAAATAACACTCATTCCATACAATATTTACATTTTTAAGAGGATTATTTTATTTTCTCTCGCTGCCTGGATGTTTTATTCTGGCAGAATGAAAAACTGAAACTACTGAGCGTTTAATGCAATAGTTGTTATTTTTATTTCAAAACTGTGTATACCCTACAACAACGAACGGAAAGCAAGCGGATTATTTAAAAAAAAAATCACTAATAGGCTGTATCGCAAAATAAGTTCCATTTTTTATCCTACAGCTCTATTTGACGTAATTTTTATTCTATTCAAATTCAAACAACAATAATACAGGTTTCCAGGCAATTGCAGAAAAGAAAAAAATGTAATACAATGACTTTTTGGGGGCTCTGTATAAAAATTCAAAGTCGCTGTGACTGGAGTTATGGGTAAAAGATTCGTTTTAAATTCCTTGCAAATACCTAAATTTGCTAAATACATTTATTTTAAATTGTAGTTATTTTTAAATGAATTCTCTGTATATACTCGTACATATGCTCTAAAATATAAGCAATAACTTAATTAAATTTTTACTTGTATAGCAAGATGCAGCCTGCTTTAAAGGTCTGAAGCAATGTGCAGGAAAGGACACGTGTGTCACTTGGATATTTAAGGTTTTCGAGGAAAGGGTGAAGCGTGCACGAGTGTTTAGCAACAAACGGGAGGCAGAAAATTTGGTGTTGAGGTGTTGGCTTATGACTTTGAAATAATACCACCATTTCCAGTTGCGCGAATTAATTAATGAGCCCAAAGACCTCACCTTGACAAACAAATTGACTATTTATTTCCCTTGCATTCGGAGCACATACTTTGCAGAATCATTTGTCAGCTGGAAGGCGTCTTTATGTTGGTCTTGTCATGCGTCCCCCGCTTCACTCACCCTAGTCTTCTCTTTTAACTTCACACCGTCCCCCCCTCTCCACCTTCTGCGCTTGGGGGAAAAAAAGCTGAAAGGAGAGAAGAGGGCCCATTCCTCCACATGCAAGTCTTTTCAAGCAGGAAGTTGTCAACCTTCCCCTCATGCTCACACAAACTTCCTTCATGCGATAGATCCTAAATACCTCCAAAAATTCACCACAATGTCCCATACACAACCAGGGTCGGATTTTACAATGCTAAATACCGTGCCTCGGCACCCAACAACACCTTCCTTAGCGGTGAACACAAAGCCTTAGACGGTTCGACACCTTGACAGAAAAGAGGACAGTTTTTCATAAACATATCGTCGAACAAATCAGGTTTGGGAAAGGGGATCGGCTTGTGATCGGCTTCTGTCCTGCACGTTTCTTCCTTTCAGAGGCAACAATCGCTAGATGGGAAAGATGTACTTCCTAGCTCCCGTTCCTTTCCTGGCAAAACTAAATAACCAATAACTTTACTGCACCATGAACAGTTTCTCTTTAAATGTTTTAAATTAATTTTGAGTCATGTAATCGTTTCCGCGATTTTCTGTTGTACGAAATACACTTCGCAGTACACCTACATAGAGGGAATAAATAACTGTCATACTGCTTAGACAAATCATCCACCTTAAACTTCCTAAATATTTCAGCACTGACTTAATAAACACTCAATGCGAACAGACATGAAGCGTTGTCTTTGTGCCGTTCAAAAATTTTAAGTTGATAAGTAGCGAAATGATATCTTCCCTCTATTTAAGATAACTCTCGTGTCTCGAGAAGACTGGATGGAAGAAATAAGAAATTGTTTATCACCAGATCCCGTACACAATTGGGCGCAATCATATATGGCCTATTTCCGAAGACTCATATCAGCATAAGCGTTGGGAAATATACAACAGTCTTCCAGGAAGAAGCATTTGCTGTCCTGAAATGTATTTTATGGTGATTTGAGTAAGGCTACCATGGTAAACTAATTCTCATCCTCACTAATAGCCAAAGTGTCTTAAAACTATTTCTTTCCGACCATGGTCCTCAAGTGTACGGACTGGTAACTTGTAGTTATTAGTAAACTTCTGTTCCACAAAAGTTTCTGCTACAACTCCATACTTACAAACGTACACGTTATTTTTCTTTGTTCTGTTCCACACAATCATTAGCATTAGTCGGACACTGTAATTTGTATAAATTTCTCTACAAGTGTAGGAATATTGGTAACTTCAAATACTAGCACAAATGTGTTCTCTATAATGTTGGGAGTCATTTGACCCGAATGTGCTAAGTGTTAGCGAGAGTGAATGATAATGATGAAATATGTATAAAGAATGAATAAATATTTGTGTTTAATGATAAATTTAGGTGAAGTGCAATTAAGTACGGCTTATGATAGACATAGGCGTTTCCTGTTTTAAATGTGTATTTCAAACTGTATTTATGAGGATCTTTCTACATGCCACAAAAGTTTTCTTTTCATTCTTTTTTAAAATTACGTAATCTTCTTTTGCCATTTTTTTTTTTGCTTATAATGAGAACGTAATTGTCAATCAATATAAATAAATAAATATAAACGATCAAGTGAACATATGGAAGCTCGATTCATCTGCCATCTCTCAACCACTAAAATTGGTGCTCCTATGCACCGTCGTCTCAAAGTGTATTATTACGCTTAAATATCGATAAATGCGTAATAAAGTATTTAAATTATCATTATATCTGAGAAAAAATACCACCCCCACTTAACAGGAATGTCAATAACAGGCTCTGCACATTAACAACCTCTAAGGAATGGATATAACATAATTCAAGGTATGACGAAGCATGGCAAACAGCTGTTTCTCCATCTTGCTCTTACATGACTTCAATTGTAACTTTTTACTAATACTTTACCAGCGCTAATACTAATACACTCTTATGTATTAGGCCATATTTTGTGGAATAGAGCCCGGTAAAAACTAAACTGGAGTAGAATACATAAATACTCTTATTGCCCCGGCATCTCGCAAAAGGCTCGAACTGCGGTGGGTGTCGGGCATGAAAAAGCAGCTCAACTGGTAAAAAAAGGGTACTGAAATACCCTATATCGGCTCTAAACCCGTCTTTGGGATCAGTAAACGATGGGTTGGGATAAAAACAACCACCTTATCCTGATAAAGGCAAGCTAGGAAGTTATTCCTAAGTCCAATTAATGATCTTTCTTCATTTCTGCTAAAATTGGACAGAAGAGAAACGTTAATAACTGAATATAGTAACACCAGGAAACATCTGTGTAAAGTGGGACATTTGTAAACAGAATGAGGAGACCACCTCGCATATCCTGTTTGTTAGCCCATTTCTGGTTAGAAAGAACCCTGGGAAGATCTGGAAACGGACATTGACTTTAGAATCAAAATATTGTAACTTGTTCAGGAAACTGTTTTTTGGGGAAACACTGAAAGCATCTCTTCCAAAGTGTTGCACAATAAGCCTTTTAGACTGATATGCAAGAGGTCGATAAAACGCCAATAAATCCTTGCCTTATCTAATTTAACCTAGACAAATCATTCATCAAAAATAAAGTTATCTTGGTCAACTCTGTCTTGAGTAGAAAAAGCAAAAGCCAAGACTTATTGAAAATGTAAGTCGCTTTTCCCCAGCAATTTTAACAAGGAACAAAAATGTCCGTATCATTTATTGCACATTTCTTTACAAAGTTTGTTTGAAATGAAGATCATGACGTAATTGGGAACCGATTCACAGATTGCTGAACTTAACTAACGATTTGCGTGTTTCATCAACTGTTGCAAGTGACTCAGATCATGCGATCTGAGTCACTTTCACAATGTACCAAAGGAAAAAGTACACAGTGTGTGATCACATGATCTGGGTGTACATTGTGTTGTGTCACGACGATCAATCCATTCATAGGATGCTTGTTTAAGAACTTGGGCGTAAAAGTCCTAAGTATGGTTTCCTTCGGAAGGGAAGTAAAGCCGTGGGTCCCGTGTCGTACATTTACGGCATGATAAAGAACTCAAGTCTGAAAGAAGAGACCTCTGAGCAAAATTTGTCGGCCGTTTCACGCCCTGAATTGAATGGAACACTGATGACCTGAGATGTTAAAGACCGTCCGTAAATAAAACAAATCAATCAAAACCCAAACAGTCGCAATAGTAGTTTAAACAAATTCAATAGTCCAGTAAACAAATTAGTGACCAGCTTAAACGACGGTTCATCAGTACATAAAACGGTCGCCAAATGTCAGGACCAGCCTCGAGTTACATTGCCAGAACTTCAAACGACAGTCCGGATCACCTTCTTGGAGCGCTTACCAAAGTTCCTCCAGCATGACAATGCGCGGTCCCACACAGCAACACAACTATCGCAAAAATGACTTCGCTGCGGTGCATTATTGTGCCGCACGTACCATATTCACCAGATCTCGCTCCGTCTAATTATGTCACAACATGAAGGACTCGCTGCGAGGTTAAAAATTCGGCAACAAGGGGGAAATTCTGGCAACTGTCTTTATACACCAAACATTGGTTTCTTGACGCAACAATAAAGCTACCAGAAATATGGCAATGATGTATTGACTTAGGTGGGGAGTATGTTGCGAGAGCTCAGGTGCGTTGAACCATATTGTACCGGGTGAGCAATCCTTCACGCAACCGATTTCGCGGCGTGCGGCCTGCCGGCGAGGCTGGATGGTGTGCCGGTATGCTATTTGCGTAAGATTTCAACTCACACTAAAGACTCGCGCAGCGGAGGGGAAATATACTCCCCGCCTCCGCCGACCTAGCGCTGCCGTCCGGTCCAGCGGTTGCGTGAAGCATTGCTCACCCTATATAATAAATAGACTACTGTTATATACATATTTTTATCAGAATTAATTAGCTTGTCTTACTGAATGTGTCTGCCAGTTCTTTCCAGTATAGCAGAGCAGCAAATGTATCAGAACATCTTTTATATTGTAGACAAAGGTAAAACTTTCAATTCGGTTCGCTATATCCCTCGCATGTGATCGCATTTCAGTATTGCTATAAAAAACGTAGAAACAGGTGCAGTTAAGTTTTAGGAGGAATAAAAGTGTTGTGCTGTAGTGAACAATAAAAGTGACATCTAAAAATACACAGTAAAAAACCATGAGATTTTAAAGGAAGCAGAAGAGATGAAATATTGAACTTTTATTTCACTTCACTTCTGACATTGTATGAAATTAATATGAACATTTTTATTTCAGTTAAAAGCGGAAGAAATCACTAATTTTTATAGATATACTGACACATAATAATGCAAAAGTAATTTACTTGTTACTTACCATTTATTTAGTCCAAGTTTAACACGATATTATTCATTGGCATCCCAGTGTATACAGTAGGGACAGCTTATGTCACTCCCTTTGATACTGCTCCTAAAACAGACTCCAAGTTGACTGAAGCTTGCAGCTAAACTGCGTTTATCAACCAGCTATACATGTGGAAGTTATGGATTCATTAATTAAAACTTTTACCTAATGGAAATTAATTTTTTTTTTTTCAAAATATACATGAAATTCCCGTATTTTATGTTGAATTATATAAAGCACTGCATTAATTAAGGTGGGCAAATCTTGTTTTTAAATCTGGTTTACGGTTTTGATTGTTTGTTGGTAGCTTCTTAATGAAAATCAAAAATAAATTTAAGCATTACTTTATTTCTTTTTCTCCTAAATTCCTACTTTTAGACGAGAAAGTATAACAGTGTTTTTGAATTATAACGTTTCTGATATAAAAGAATTAGGTTAAGGAGATGGTTACCGTAGCGTAGTTTTATAATTACCGTAAATGACAGGTCTTTGAAAAGCGTTTATTATGTTTTCCGCCCTTTACAGCAGCTTTACCACTTGATACTCATTACTCGACAAGCAAATGGGGAAAGATAAAAGAATATCACGTAGATATGTGAGTAATGTTAAGCAATAATTCAAGAGCAAATTTCACTGCATAAATTTCACGTCGATTTGTAAGTTTTGTGCATATATATATTATTGGTAGCATTTTAATAATAATAATAATAATAATAATAATAATAATAATAATAATAAGAAGAAGAAGAAGAAGAAGAAGAAGAAGAAGAAGAAGAAGAAGAACAAAGGTTCGGGCAATTTGTTTAGTATCTTTATTAGTTATAATTCCTCGCAACAATATTTTTAAGATTTACAGTACTGAAAAATTATGAATTCGTAACTTTTAAGGTTATGTTGTCAGAATTATTAAGAAAAATTTGCTTTAATATCAGAAATTGTATTGTCCTAATTTGTACATTTGTGCAACCTGAAAATGATCTCAGGCTTTCACAAGAACGGCTGTGCCAACGTATTAGCCAATCGCCACCATCCTGAGACATAAACTTTAGGGTCAATAGTAAATATTTCACAACGTTTCCATTTGATCATCATTATTACTAGTGTTTGGATGGCATTAAAATTCCTTATAGGTGTTTAATTTACTTAAAAAAAGCAATGAATGTCTTCGGTTTGTACACAAATATGTCATTCATTTATGAGAATTCGATCTCGAGAAATATCCATGCCATCCCTACTGTATATACTGTGGTTGGCAGCAGCGTTTCATTTGTCAGTCGTCAGTCATTTGTTTTGTATATGATTTTGTTTACCAGCGAACTATGGTGAAAGAGATAGCTCGAGTTGATAAACTCGCTAATTAGAAGTTTTCTAACGCGCCATTAGTAACTTTGTAACATTTGCCAAATCTTGAAACTTTAGATTTGAAAGAACGGGAAGCATTGTTTATTTATTTACTCTGGTAAGAGTTAAGGCCAAGGGGTTTTCTCTCTCACACTACCAGGGGAATACAAAGCATAATATACCTGGATAACATAAATACTGTTATAAAGATTTTAATAAATATGTGGGTTTTTTTTTATTATATATTAGTATGCTTTTATGTGTTTTGCACACAAAGTATCAATTAGTTTTCAAAATAATCATCCCTGGCCTTCACACAGTGCCTTTAACGCCACTAATCAAGCTTTAATGGTAGCCTTCATCAGGGAGAGCTGTAAACTTGCAATATTGGGGTTTCAGCTCTTGCAGACCATTTCTTTAAAGTACCTGCTCATATATTATAGTTCAACGGGCTGTAATTGGAGCTGCTGGAAGGCCAATCAGGTGCTGAAATGAAGTCTTGGGTGCTGTTGCTGAATTCTACTCAAAGCTCCAGCGTTCATTGTTAAGCTCAAAGGCTTAAGGTGTAGCTCAAAGGCTTAGCAACAGGATCCGACACAGTTCCTTGATACGCTTTCATTTGGAGGCTTTCATTTTTTATTAGAGATATGTAACTCGGTCGTACCATCGTAGGTGTAAGACACCACCCTATGTGGAGCATTGTCTCGAATTTCTTCTGAGATTGAGACATAAATTCGGTCATTTTGGCGGTTGAAGAATTCTTCAGTTGTAAATATTTTTTTCATCAGTGAAAAGTTTTATCCGGTGCCCATTGCTGCGTTACGCTGAAGAAGGCATTCCAATTTAGATCTCAGCTTGAGAGCTGTGACCAGAGGAACTGGTCTGTTCACCGCGGATAAGCTTACAATCGTGAGTCACTACTCAGCACATGAGATATTGTCATTCTTTTTAAATGGCAAGCTCAAGAACTATCACGGACCATTTTCTGCCAGTATTGCGCCGAATGTGAACGGCCACTACATCCACCAGCTTCTTGGTGCTTCCGATGCATGGGCGGTCACCAGTGGCCCCACTCTCAATGCATATAAAAACACGCTGTTAAATTTTAGCTTCTTGAGGGTTGTGAAAATCTCAGATGCTGATTTTCTCACTATTACTGTCAAATCATCACACTCCATTACAACAACTCTTCAAAGCACCAGTTTTTTCTGCAGCTTAACTCGCAATTCATCGTTGCTTGACACAAATGGGACGAGTGATCTTCACATCTGGTTGTACAGTCTGCCTCAAAAGTTTGTAACACATATATCTTATGACGAGGTAATAATATAAAATATAAAAATGGGATAATATACTAAAGAAATGCTTAGCTCATTACCTTGTTATAATTAAGTTTATGGCTGTAAAAGTCCAGTTGTTCTTCAATAATTGTTAAGTAAGATGAGGAAGAAGGAAAGAACGTAGATAAAAAAGAGTGATTTCTAGAGTTGAAGAGATGACATTTTAACTCACACATGAATTACTTTGCCATTAGTCTGTGACTTAAGGGGGTTAATATTCCACATTTAGAGGCATCAAGGAATCGATGTCTACGTACTGCTTGTAATGAAATAAACACACAATTGGTTACTCAGTCATTTGTAGAGAATTGTAAAAAAAAGACATCTATTCAATTGAACACATGCTGAAGGAGCCTGCAGAGAATCTTAAGAGGTATTAAATTCGTATTGTATCGTCATTATATTCATAACTATTTAAAAATGGAATAGAAACCAATCGCCAAGAGAGAACTTTCTAAATTTGGATTAATTAAAGAACCGTTACTTGTTTAGAGATGCTTTGGAATACTGTGTCTTAGCTGAAAATCACTGAACTATTTAATTCACTCTTTAATGTGACAACAAGATGGTGCCCCTTCTCACTACATTCGCGTGACTTGATTCTGTTTGATTTTATTCTCAATGGGATATTTTTATTATCACTAAACAATACAAATTGCCTTAAAATTTCATTTATATAAGTCATCATATTTTATACCAATGAAATGTTACACAATTTTGAATTTCAGCCATTCACAGCTGCATATCGCGGTAGATAGATAACGGGGGGGGGGGGGATAATGGAGTTTAAACTACCTCCCGCACGTCAGGCTATAAGGGTTATTGTGCTACCGCAATGGGAGAAACGCCTACATTGTTTCCCAAAATCTGTTCCTAACAAGTTGGAGTATATTGGTCCCAATGTTAGAGTCCGTTCCTAGGTCATCCCTGGTTATAGAAAAAGTAAGTTTCTTTCTGTCAGGATTCAAAGTGGGCTCATCTGTATAGAGTCTCACTTTTCGTAGATGTTTCCTGGAGTGACCATGTTCCGTAATTAACGCAATTATTTTTCATATTTCTGCTCTGTCCAATTTTATAAAAAGCTTGGAAAATGCATTGCGTGGACCTAGAACCAATTTCGCTTGTTTTTGTCCAAGATAGGTTTATCAACTTAGTTGCTATTTATACCCAATCCATGTTTTAACCGGGCTTAGCAGTACATGTACTAATTGCAACCGCGGGCGCAAGGCCAATAAAGGGTATGTCAGCGCCCTTTTTTACCAACTGATCTACTTTTTCATTTCCATAAACACCCTGATGCCCCGGCACCCACTGCAGTTCAAGTCTGTTGCGAGATGCCAGGGCAGACAAATGTCGCAGTACATTTATCGTGATTTTTCTTTTATCAGATTCATTTCACCGCATGGGCGTGCATTTGTCTTCTCAGGGTCGCCAAATCTGTGTTCTTACAAATTCGTGAGCAAGAACAGATTAACCGCAACAGCCAATAATCATACCACAAAATGTAACGCGAGAAAAACAACTAAACACTCCAGCCGAGACTTTTGTGTTACAGTTATACAAGCTGAAATTGTGAAAATATGCTCTTGTAATAATAAAATGCAATTAACATTGTTAAATATCTATTTTGTTTTCTCGTTGATTGATTTGGTTTATTTACGGACGCTCTTTAACATCTCAGGTCATCAGCGTCTCATTCAAATCAATGCGTGAAACGGCCGACAAATTTTGCTCAGAGGCCTCTTCTTTCAGATTTGAGGTTCTTTTTCATGCCGTAAATGTACGTACGACACGGGACCCACGACTTTACTTCCCTTCCGAAGAAAGCCATACTTAGGATTTTTACGTCCGAAAAAATCCATCGATCCTGGCCGTTTTCGAACCCGCGATCTTGAGTTTAGTAGGCAAGTATTGACCATCAGGATCGACTTGTTTTCTCAGTTGACAAGTCAGTAAATGGAATTGTGGTAATAGACTTTTCTCTGTTCCAGATTCACGATTTCTGAATAGATATGTATTCTTAAATGACAGTTTGAATCCTTTATACAGTTAATGATAATTTGTGAGCGAATTTTAACAAAATATTTTTTTATTGGTGAAATAGTTTTAATAAACATCACTGGATGTTTTGAGCTTCCTAGATATATTAATCTCATAGCTTTTTGTGATAAAAGGATATTGATACTGTATCTAATCATTGTAAGAACTGTATTTAGCAAGTTATATATTCCATTTTATAACTGGAGCATGGAATAAAGCGTTGAATTCCATACTCATAAAATCTTAATGTTCATCGATTGTTATTTTAAACGGGTACAGTGTGGCCATTGGGAAGAATTTCATCATTTGATATTCTGCCTTCTCTCTCCCATTTGACTGTTCTTTTCATCCATAATTTATTTCCAAGAGTTGCACGCAGTTGCGGAAGACTTGCGATCAATCTTCATCATATCGCTGTTGATACAGGGCTGCCAACTCCAGGAAAGATTCCTACTCTGCGATCAATTTTCACAGAAGGGAGTTAAATTTTATATCCCATGACATGATCATATTTAGAACATTTACCCCTCGGGAGCCCTGCAAATGTAATTTATTATTAATTTATTTAAACATTACACATTAAATATGAGCTCTGTAATGATATTCTGCACAAAACTTTCAGTTGTTTCTGGTGTTTTTAAGTTTGTCTATAGCTGAATTTGCATTTATATACTGGTCGTCGATTGCTTGACTTGTGGGGGAGAAAAAAAAAAAAAAACCCGCCACATAGCAGCTGCATAAACTAAGCAAATTCCCCAGCAAGTTGATAACTTTAAAAATGAATATAAAATCCAAATTGTGCCTTATTTATTATGAAACGAAGTATGTAATGGCTTTACTTTATGGTATTAGGGGAACAAAATTAGAATTCTTGTAATCTCTAAGGATTACAAAAGAGAAACCTCATTTTTAGAATTATTATTATTATTATTATTATTATTATTATTGTTGTTGTTGTTGTTGTTGTTGTTGTTGAAATTAAGCAACACATTTTAATGATATACTATTAATTAAATAAATGTATAACCACTTATAGACAAAGCTGTACTATGTGAATATTTTCAAACATTTTTAAATGTAACCATGTTTATGAACTGAGCCTTTGATATCATCTTTACATTCACTAAAAATAGTGAAAAATAACAGGATGTTTCGAGCTACATTGTGTATTTAAGATAATGTTCATATGTTTAAAAAAAAAAAAGTTAATATTTAAAACAATTACCATATACTATACAAATATACACAATAAACAATAGATATATTGATTATTGATATTTGATTTAAATTTTATTGTAGTAAAAGCATGTAATGCAAAGGGTTTCTAAATTTTACTACAGGGCGCTCTTACATGTAAATATAATTCTCACACACATAGATTAATGTTTCACAGCTGCTATCCTCACGACAATGCTTTTGTTAACTATAAAACATATTCATTGTCATAAGTACAGTTTATATGCTGAATTAATTTGTCCTTTTATTTCGAAACAATAGAGAGAAAGTTAAATGCTAGAGCGCTTTATAAATTTCGGTTTTTAGGTATACCCCTACTCATAATGGTCCGATTTCCTCAATTTTCACTAACTATTTTTCTTGTTTTATTTAAATCATAAATACGGAGTTTCGTTGGAAAAAACAAATAGTAATGCTGCTAGAGCGATTTTTAAATTTTGAGTTTCAGACAAACCCCCCTCTCTAATAGTCTGATTTCCCTGATTTTCAAAAACTATTTTTTTTTTTCATTTTATTCCGGTGCCACATACCTAGTTTGCATTTAAAAAAAAGTAAAAATTGCGGCCTCTAGAGCGATTTTTAAATTCGGGTTTAATCCCAACTCTTTAAATTTCGGATTTCAAGTATACACCCACTCCTAATGACCCAGCTTCCCTGATTTTTAGAAAAAAGCTTTTTTATTTTATTTAAATGGTATATTTGGAGTTTCGTTAGAAAAAAATATTTGTGCCACTGGAGCGATTTTTAAATTTTCGCAACGGTTCAAGTTCGGTGGTTAACATACTCGACGAATCGTTTGTTAATTGGTGGCAATATGCAGAGTTTCATTGAGAAAAACAAAAATTGCGACCGCTAGAGCGTTAGCAGACACACATACACACACAATTAGAAAAGCAGAAAAGGATAAAACAGTAAGAAAAAATTTGTAATATAGTGATTACTAATCTGTGAATTTTTCTTAGTGTTTTATCCTTTCCTAGTTATTGTTGTTTTAGTTACATTGTTAATATTGTTACATTATTTTTCATTTATATATAATATAAAAGAAAAATAAGTAACAGTATTAACAATGTAACATATTAACAGTAATAATAAAAATAGAAAAGGATAAAACACTTAGTTGAAATAAAAGTGTGCAATTTCAAGTGTGACGTTATCTAAGTGTTTTATCCTTTTCTACTTTTATTATTACTCTTAAGTGTTAAGTGTTTTAAAGGATAAAACACTTACATTAAATAAAAGTGTGCAGTTTCAAGTGTGACTTTATCTAAGTGTTTTATCCTTTTCTACTTTTATTATTACTGTTAATTTGTTATAATATATATATAACAAATTAACACTAATAATAAAAGTAGATAAAGATAAAACACAGAGAAAGAGTCACACTTGAAATTGCTATATTTCGAACTACTGCGAGTTCTTCAATGGCAAGACTCATTCTCTGTGTTTTATCTTTATCTACTTTTATTATTAGTGTTAATTTGTTACATTGTTAATAGTGTTCCTTTATTTTTATGTTTCATTAATATTATATATATATATATATATACACTTGTCATTTTCGGTGCCTAGTAGATAGGATGGGATGGAGATTTGAAGAAAATTTTCGAAGATCTTTTCATGGGTACAACCGGAATGTATTGCATACATTATACGACCGAATACAGAAAACTGTGCAATGAATTTTTTACGTCTTTGGAAGGTAGACGCCGCTGGACCACCAGGGCCGATCATGGACAGTTTTCCCCCGCTCAGAAAAGGGGCCCTGTCCTATTGGTATCCCTCGGGGCGTGAGCAATATATCCATCTTAATCTTACCTGCATTACACAGGCGATTTGACTCAGCGGCGCAACGCAATGTTTGGAGATGGGGGGGGGACATATAATGAAATCTTGTATGTGTGGATGGGCGGAGCAAGAAGAAGCCCTAGCGACACAATGGGGCGAGCAGCTGCACCACAACTAGCCTCGATAATAGAAAAGGGAGTGCAATTGTTGTTCTTTGTGTGTAGTATCGGCAGCAGCCATGTTTCCACAGCAACCAAATATCACGTTCCTGTCTGTCGTGTGTAATAATTAATTTCTACAATGTATAACACTGTGCTTAAAAGTTATCACAGGTCTACAATAAAGAGTTTATACCTTTTTTTAATTTTTCACCTCGATATATGTAATACGAATGCTCTAAATTCAAATATGTTTTCAGTTTTACTCTATCGGGCTAGGTTTAAAAAAAAAAGACATCAAACGTAATAATATACTTATATTTTTGATGAAATGTTATTAAGCTTTAAGACAAAACTGTTTTGTAGGTTTCTTTTATCTTAAATATTAATGAATATATTGAGAAAAGAGAGCTATGTATCAATAATTATGAATTTCTAAACATTTTTCATTATTAAGGAGAAGAAAGCTTCATTTTTTTTAAAGTTCTAATATATCCTTCACTAGTGTCCCCTTTTCAAACACCAACAGCCTTCATTTACACATCCCAATGGTCTTGATAGGGGTTTCCATTGTTTTAATGTCTTTATGAAACCGCTCACCTTGTTCTTCACTCACTGCACCAAGATTCGCAGGGAAGTAATCAATATGGCTGTTGAGAAAATGTACTTTAACATCATTCACATCCTAGATTTCTAAAATGTTGTAACATTTCCTACACAATTTCTTTATAGTTCTCAGATTTCTTGTTGCCATGAAAGTTTTCTGTCTTTTTTTTTTTTTTGTATGTCAGCTCTGTTGACTTCTCTAACTCGGACATCGACTGAGGAAAGGTCTCATCCTGCATAAGCTCACGAATCTGGGGATACATCGAAAATACCTGCTGCTATTTTAGCTTCAGTTTTCTGTGGGAACTTTGTAACAAGAAAGTTGAAACAACCGCCATCCTTATTCAGAGAAGTAACAAATTGCTTTATCAGGCCTTACTTAATACGAATTAGAAGGAGAAATCAATGATTCATACTTGACATTTTTTTTTCTCCAGTAAATAAATTCCTACTTTGTGATGAATTCTTTTTGGTGCAATTGTCAACTTCATTCACAAAGTGAACCATTTATCTTGTTTAAATCTCTCAGAATATTTATTTTATGTACTTGCTAAATTAACAATTAATAAAATTTAATATTTTCTATAATATTGATTTCTTAAAGAACTCCAGCCTGAAGAAACAAAACTAAGACTGGGTTGAGAGATCCCATTTGGTAAGGAATCAGAAAATATGAACAGTTTTCGTTCAGCAAAAACTGTTTTATGTTATCCCCAAGGTTAGAATTATGTGAGCATTATCGTGACTTTGAAATGCGGTAGCATTTCTACACTTAACAGGTATTGCTGTTGTTAACAGTTCACTTTCTCTGCCAATGTTATTGATTACAGATCTGCGATCAGCTTTGAGTAAGCCAATCATTGCCAGGTATGGAGATGACGTCACCGTGCATTAAGCCCACGTTCGTCTGATGCTGGAAACCATGCATCATCATCATCGTCATTCGTACGTCTGTCATTTTTAACGAGATGCCATGTATCCATGAATATGTACTCATTGCGCGTCAGAGATTCAGGCGACCCCCATCCCTCCAACCGCCGTGCCCTTGTAATACCGCGGAAACGCAATCAATGTGGTGATAACTCCACCAGACATCGCTAGAACGTGTATATATAATATGCATACGTAACCATTCTGCTATGTTTGCCTGTGTACCACAGTGGAAAATGATACATTGATGAAACTCATAGCAGAGCTAATTTTTCCAGACCAAAGGTTTAAATAAAACATGTCAAAACTTCATATGTGTAAATTTCCTACTTCCGCATGCAAATAACTTGGCAGTGACAGATTTGTTTTGCGCTTAGTTGTCGCTTAGAGTTTGCTTACTGCATCCAAAGAAAGAATTTTATTTAAATAAATTCATCAGATATAATAAGATCATGTATAGGGTCCGTCCTGGTGGTGTAGTGGTTACCATACTTGCCTTCTAAACCCAAGATGGATTTTTTCGGGCGTAAAAATTCTAAGTAATGCTTCCTTCGAAATAGAAGTAAAGCCGTGGGTCCCGTATCGTAGATTTACGGCACGTAATAGAACCTCAAGCCTGAAAGAAGAGGCCTCTGAGCAAAATTTATCGGCCGTTTCACGCCCTGAATTGAATGGGACGCTGATGACCTGAGATGTTAAGTAAGCAAAACAAACAACTCTGCGATGAATGGTCTAAAACATGAAACTTCAAAACTTTCCTATCTTTAGCTATGACTGCCGCAAATGCACACTAATGGACTATCATTGCGGTGTTCCGCATTGTTTAACAGTCGCAAGGCTGTGGACATTTGCGCCCACATTCACACATCGATTGTCCCGAGCTTAAAAATTTGACTCGATGCGATGGTAACATGTAAAGATTGGCATTTCGCTGAGTCAAGTATTTTATACATTTGAAGGGCACAAAGGAAAAACAATCAAAGTTCTTTTTACTTCTTTACGGGAATGTAATTCGAAGTTTACAAACGTTACAGAATTAAGCACATTAGATATATAAAATGCCTTTTTTTTGTTCTAGAATGATTTTAAGGTAGTTTTCGAACAGTCTTCTTTTGAAATTAATGTCATGTGATATTTGTAACAATAAAAAGTCAAAGTACACATACTTGTAGATAAAAACAATCAAAATCCACTAACTATATTATGGAATGTACCAAATTATACTAGATATTTGATGAGGAAAATATAGACATTAATGAAACACTATTGAAAATAATCTTTAAATCAAAATTATTCATTGTCTATTGCAGGTAACCTTGAAAAATAGAGCTGAGCATTTTCGGAACAGAATTTCTTCAGGCTTTGTTGTCATCATATTTTGCCTCGTAAAATGGACTTAAACTTGAATAGGGACAGGCTGCTCACCAGTCTGTGTACGGTACACTTCGTCAACAATAACATGGGACTCCCAGTAGTCATTGAAGGTTGTTCGATTGTTATAGTTCTAGAAGAGATTTTGTTAGCTACAATTGCTTGTATTTCTATTATCTTCATTGAACATGTCTTTCTACATTCTTTAATAAGAAATAAGGACCACGATTTGAAAATTTCCTGGAAACACTCAGTGATATTAAAGGGAGATGGTTTCACTTGGCATCTTCTGACATGCTCATTCCAATAGCTGGGTGTTTCAGCATGGTTTTTTTTTTTATTTATTAAACCCATATCTTTGTCAAATTCATATAACTTTGGCCTCTGATGGGGAAAAGTCAGTTTTACTGATTCACTTTTGCTGTGCTTATGTACCATGTCATGAATGGGGCGAATAATGGTATTATTTTTATTTTGGCTGGGGCACGAGTCACAAAAATTTCCAAATTTCGAACTGATGGGTGCAGGTGATGGAAACAAAAGTCAAACAACATTGATACAACTTCATTAGGTCTCTTTCTTGCTATGGTCTCATTGTAGGTATTTTACAGAGCACTCCGATTGTTTTCTGCTGTACACTATTTTTTTCTGTACTGATTTTTAGGGACTTATATATGGTTTTTGCCCTCTAGGAATGTGCTGGAACATAAAGTACTACATACCTACAATCTATTGGCACCAAAATCTCAAATTTCACCAAAAGTGGACTTTGATTGTTTTACCTCTGTACCTATCATATATTTGGCCCCTAAAATGTATAAATTCTTCGTGCCAAGTATTTAACACGACCTTCGTATTGCAATGCGTTAGGTTTCTCAAATGAAAGGTAGCCTATTGGCTTAGGTCCCTTCATTTAAATACTCTAGTTCTGAGTACCAATAACGCCAAAATAAATCTATATACCAGTGTTATTCCTTGATATATTGCGCAAGATGACACTTTCGATGAGTAAATAAATTTGGCGTGACAGGTTTTCATCGATAACAATCCATTTCTGGGAGGTCTGTTTAAAACTGGCAAATTGTTTTATCTAACGATTTCTGCTTCTTGCATTACTTATGATTGCGTAAGGACTAGTTTAGGATTAATGAGCCTGAATATAATTCAGGAATTCCCAAATCAAATCGCGGATCTTGCGTTATATTTCAAACTGCGCCCACCGAATTCCTAAAGTCGAAACGAATGTGGGGAGTTTTAGGTTTGTGGTTTTATAATTATCGGCAGTTGAAAATATAGTTTTGAAAATCGATATAATATAAGTTTAACAAATAAGGTAAACTATTTTAAATGCATTAATCAATATAAGCGACGTCCGGCTCTAAAATAGTCAACTTTTATCAATTATGAATATGTAAAAATAATATAGTGTTTAAATTCTGCAAAATTAGCATGGCACATATAGCGTCTAAACTAGCAGTTCTCAAACGGGATCCACGAGACCTTCCCAGGGGGCCACAAAGCATTGGATTACAGTTAACAGCATTTACTCTTGAATGTATGGATATAGGCAATGAATTAAGAAAGAACTAAAGATGATACAAATTTACGATGTGTTTTATTGATGTAAAGTAAATTAAAATAAAATTAAAGAAAACTGTTTGTTCCAGAGGGAGCTTTCAAAATAGCACGCATCTATTGTGCATCAGGCGAACTGCGTAGGCTAGGGCTCGCCTGCCTTTCTTCACCATTTTGGAACACCTTACTGGTTGTGAAAAATCTATCTCTGCACTCGTTTATCTAAGAAGCAAGTATAGATACCGTTTGGAAAACGTAGAATTCTCCAATTAAGTTCGACATATCGCGGCCTATAAACGAATTATAGCATTTTCTCTGTCATTCAAGAATTAAAATAAACGAGTAATTCGCCATCATTTATTATTATTGTGAAAACCAGCAATAAGAAACTTTAAAAAAGTATATAGGTAAGATGAATTTAGGATTTAAAAACTTGGAGTGTTCGCGGGAGAGAGATACCTTTAAAGGAAGTCCGCTGTCATGAAAAGCTTGTGAGTCTTTGGTGGAAACAATTTAAGCTAGCAGCACTGAGCCTTGCCATATGTATTGGGAAGGAAAAGCATTCAAGTGTAACGTGTGTTGACCTCCTCCTTGGTCTAGTGGTTAGCGTTGCTCAATGCCGGGTTGGATACCAGAAAATTTTTAAGTTAGGTAGATTAATAATGGTGTTCACTCAGCCTTGTTGACAACTGGGAATCTGTTAGAGAGATGTTCCTCGATTTCGAAAGCCGGTGATAGGCTACCAGTGGAGTGTTGGCATGCTGATCACATGTCTCTTTGTAATACTGCGCTTTATCACTGACATCGCAAGACGAATGTAGAGGAGGCAGCAGTCGCTGAGGCAAATATCAAGATGTAAAGCCATAGAGGAGGAAATGACGTGTATGACTAAGAAATACGAAGATAAAGGAAGGAATTTGAGTTGATCCGCAGATTTCCGAACTACTTAAAGACGAATTCTTAAATGTGCTGCTTTAAGGGAATGAGAAAACAGAGAAGCCCTCATATCGGTTGTTTATAGCAAACAATGATTTGAATTACCAAGAAAGTAGCTTTTTAATACCTTTAAGTAGGCTCGTTTTTAATTGGTATTCTAGGTACACTGTAAAGTTTTATTTTGAATATTTTGTGAACGATGGCAACTGCTACAACTACAGCAGTTGTAAATGTATAACTTTTTTAATTCCTTTTGGTTGATTTTTTTTTAAATCAGAGGGGGTACATGTATACAATAAATTGTCTTAAAATTGCAGTATAATTGTTCAAAAATGTCTTTAAAATAGCATAAACTAAAAGTATTAACGTATTATAAAAACTGCATAATAGCTGATTGTTCTTAAAATAAAAAAGCCACATAAACACTTTCTTTGATGTTTAGCAGCGCAATAAATTCGGAAAAACAGTGAATGTGGTGCAATAAGAATTTTCAGATTTACATATTTGTGAAACGTGATAGTAATATTAGCGTATTTTATAATTAGTATCATTATATTGATACGAATTAACCTATTTTGAGCAATTTTAAGTAAACTTTAATATACATTTTAGTAATATTCATATTTTTCATTCAATAATATTTCATTCACACACATAAATAAAAATAAATAAAATGGGGAAAAAAATTGGAACAGAAGCTAAAATGCCAAGAACTAGAGACGCAGAAATACATAAAAACACAAATAGTAACACTGCAATATTTCGAACGTTTGTATTCTTCTTCAAAGGCAGAAGACACCTGAAGGTGGTAAAAGTAAATATTGAACCTCGAAGGTAACATGATGCATGGGAACAAATAAAAAAGTAACAAAGAAGGGGGGTCAAAGATAAAAAAGAGAAACATATTAATAATTGAAAGTAAAAACAATAATGCCATAGTAGAAAGGGAAATATTAACCTTTTAAGTTTTAAACCCAGTGTTGTAGGGGCTTTGTGCAAACATATAACTGTCTATCTCTGAGGTAGCTTTCAGGGGCAAGAGTCGATAAGTGTTAAAATTAAATGCATTATCAAAATTCTTACCTGGGACAGGACATGTTGGGCAACAGGCAAGGGAGACTTGGTTTTAACAGAACGTCTATGATTGTTCATATGGAGCGAAACAACAGTAGAAGTTAAACCAATATAAAATGCTTTGCAAAGCTTACAACATAACATATATATTATTAGAAAAACAGGTAGCAAATGAAGTACTCTTAAATTCTGTGGATGTATTGGAACTGGAGAATAAATGACATGGCATAGCTAGCGCACAGTTTTTACATTTAGGGCTTAGCAAGCATATGGAGCCTGCGACCGGACAGGTTGCAGATAAATATACTTTTAAATTTAGGGGGTGTTCTAAAAGTAAGGCTGGGTACAAATTTAGAAAAAAAAATCACTTAAATATGAGTTAGTTAACAAAGTATCGCGACATTCTTTCAAAATACGGTTTGATGCTCACAATTTCAGGGATTTAAGTGCTATATTTCATCAAAATTAAAGAAGAGCTGAGTTTTTTTTTAATTCGCAATTTTAAAATGCTAAAGAACGTGTTAATTTAAAAAATAATTACAAACATTTTAAATGAGAGAAATTATACTAAAATTATGTTGATAAATTACATTAAGGGTTTAGAATCTTCATTAAAATATGTATTTTTCCTCGTTCGCGCTAATAATAAATAACGTTCAAACAGCTTCAAAACATAAAACTCACATCGGTTGTGTTTCTTGGACTCTCCGCGTTTAGCAGCACCTAAAGCGTATAATATTGTTTTTATTTAACAAAACTTTCGGTGAAGTAAATATTTGATGACTAATATAGTCTTCTGTTACTTGGTTATCGGCAAAGGAATGCATTGAAATAAGAAAACACAAGAATTCTTACAGAAGTGGTCAGGAAAACTTGGGTTCGCTGGTCCAAGAAACGAAAAACAGCCGTATAACGACGCTGAATCATTCATGCCTGCTTTACGTTATTGTTTTGCTTGATGTATGTACATATATCCTTCAGCCAATAAGTAAATCACCTTTAACCCAAAGCGTTTCCTCTCATCTTTCAAATCAGCATGACGTCGTGACTCAAAGAGTGCGGGACAAGTGATGGATTGCTTTGTTTCCCTGTATGCACGTATCCATCAAAGGCTTGAAGGCTGAAATCGGGCCCGCGCTGCTATGTTACTCCTGACCCAGCGACTCACCCCGCAGCTGCTTTTATACGGGAAATTGAAAGTTGTTGTCCCCCTGTTCTGTGCCTTGGGTCTAAAGCGTTTGACGATAGTCCCACCGCCTCTGAGATTAAGGTTGGCACAGAGATAGAAGACTTCATATATAGACTATAAACTTGTAATATTATCCTCAATACATTAATGTGTCTTTGTTTTTTCTTTTGTTCTTCCCCCTTATCTCTAACATTTCACAATTTTCTTTTAATTACATTCTTTTATTCTTATAGTTTTTACCTTACAATCTTCTTGCTTCCTTTCATTCTTTAGAGACATCTCATTCTTATTATCTCCTTGATGAGCTATACAAGTATCAACTAATCACACAGAATATGCTCTCACGAGATGACAACTACATCACATTTCCCAAAACAGGCTCTTCCTGCATTAATAGAATGCTTCTAGCAGGCTTTACGCTTTAGAACTCTATACCTAATTGAAATTCTGATATATACCTAGGTATAATGGGGAATTGCTAGTACCACCGCCACGGATGGCCGAGGTCGTTAAGTCTCGAACTCGTGAGCGGGAGGTCTGGGTTCGAATAC
This sequence comes from Metallyticus violacea, assembly GCA_030762175.1. Lineage (NCBI taxonomy): Eukaryota > Metazoa > Arthropoda > Insecta > Mantodea > Metallyticidae > Metallyticus > Metallyticus violacea. The sequence continues at coordinate 61,068,724 of CM060841.1, read as the reverse complement.
CGCCAGGACCGTCCTTCCTGACTGAGGCTTTTTCCAGGTTTTCCTCAGTCCTCATAAATGGCAAATGCCGGGGTGGTACCCTAAACATAGGTCTGGAACGATTCCTTCCATAAAATCCTTTCCCAATATATCATTTCATCTCATGTATCATCAGTGACCATCGCCTGTGGTGTCTCTGTAGCAAAAACGGGCGTTAAACATTATTCATTCATTCATTGCTAGTACCAATATTGGTAGTTGAAACTTATTACTAGAGAGTTGGTAAGATTCGACATTATAATTAGGAAATGAAATATGACCAAAGCAACGATTTTCTAATAGAAAACGCAAATATAATAACTATAAAATATAAGTAAAGTAAGAAGCAATGGAAAAAGTAATAAAAATTAATGTATCTAAGTTAATTAAAGAAAAATAACAACACTAATGGGAAACTATAAGAAAAGAAAACTTTTCGTTATAATCGCAGGAAACGAACCTTCCATTAGATGGCAACAGAGCGTGGTCGTTTTAAAATTTCAGCATCAAAGATTTCACATAGTAAATAGTTGAACGCAGAAGAAACCGGTAGGCCATTTAATTAAAAACTCCTCAATGAAAATGTCTAAAGAAGCTGCAATTTTTTTTTTAAGACTTCGTAGGAAAATGTTTAAAAGAAATATATGAATTATCTGCTTTGACTGCATTGGTCTTCTCGCGACGTCTGTATTTTAGATGTATGTACAAATAAAATGAAATGAATTAATGATGACACAAATGAGTTCGATATCCTTGGTGCCTTAAAGCTACCTTGCATCCACCCTCCCAGGGTAAGAAAACACTCCGAAAAACCTTACCCTGATAGATTGGCCTGAACCTAGACCTCTATATGTTGCAAACTGACTGATTGTAAAACTATAGTGTTAAACATCTTAACATATAATTAATACTGATTACATTCTGAAGGAAACATTCTATGATTATTCTTAACATAGAGATACTGTCGAAAACAATATTCTGTAGACAGTTACACATGCCTGATATAAAACTGTAATGGGATGGCATATAAAGAGGGTGTCAAAAAAGATGTACACACTTCAAGCAAAGAAAAGTTTGTATTAACATAACAAAGCTGAACTCGCACAAACAGAAAATGATGAGCACTAATCATCTTAAACTTTTATAGTTACAACAGTTGCACAAAAAGCCCACCATCGGCGTCGATACACTTCTGAGTACGTTTAACTGCTGATATAGCAACATTTGCGAAAGTGTCCTCAGCGATTGCAGCACATGCCGTTTTAATTTCTTCCCAAAGTACTGCCAGTGTAGCTGGTTTTCTACGGTATACAACATCCTTAAGAGTTCTCCATATGTAAAAGTCCAACGGAGTCTCCATTGCCTTTGAACTTCAACAACATTCTCGTTTTCTAATACCACTTCAAAATTGCTTTCCGCTGTTCAAACTATAATCTTGATTTCATTTTGTTGAAACAATACTATTATAACGTAATATGAGTCACATCTGTTTACAGAACATCATACGATAATCTTGGCTTCATTTGTTCATTGTTGATTTACCTGTCACGTAGCAACGCTGTCATAATGTATGTGAGTCACATCTGTTTACTGTTGTTTTTCGGTTCTACTTTGAAATATATTAAATACATATCTACTGTGTATACATTTTTGCCACCTTTATATATAAACTAGCTATGATTTTCATCCACGTGTTTTACATATCTCAGTTGGCGATGACCGTACTTCAGCTGTACTTCTTTATTATGCCTAGGGCTTGGCTTTTTAGGTGCTAAAAATCTGGAAACGTTTAAGCACATATACAATTATTGTTATAAGCTTAAAATACTTAAAATTTTATGGTTCCCTCACTGCTAGTTTGTAGTACACAGTGAGGCGCGTCTTTAAGTTGGCTTTCTGATATGACTAACATTTATCTGGGAAGATGTACTTATTGGAATAATGAACACTACGTCACAGTCAGGCAGATTATATCTGGGCATATCACTCACAGTTACAGTAATATTCGCCCAGCACATTTGAAATTGTACAATTAGTGTGAAATCCACTTTTTTTCCAAACACTTTTCTGTATATTTTATAACATGTGACTGTAACACCAAAGCATTTCTTTTGGCATGTCATTTTGATCAATTTATCACTTAATATTTCTTAAAACTAAAAATATCCTTAATTTCTGCAACATATTACTGCAAACTATAATGTTTGGTTGCTTTCGCATAGACACTAAAGAAAAACAACTGAAAACTACCACATAATAACACCAAAAATTAAGTACAAGTGAATTATTATGACGTCAGCTCATAGCCCCAAAATGATTGCAGGTAAGGCACAGTGGCTCTCTCTCTCTCATATCACCGCTTTATAGCATCACATCATTGATATGCGTCGAGCTGCAAATATTATTGATATAATATATACGGTATTCCCTTTAACGCAGGATTAGCACCAGGCCCATACAGTTTTCTATCAGTGAAGACAGATGGACAAGGAGGAGAGCATCAATTGCAGACTCGCATTAAACGAAGGTCTGAAAATACAGATCTTAAACATTTGTTAACAAAATAATTAATAAACATTTACGATGGCGCAATTTAATTGTTTCAATGAGAAACGCATTTCTTCGGATACAACGCCTAATTATTAGCCGAGGACAACAATTGCATTTCTTCTAAAGGTAAAAGTGTACACACGTATTAGGATGCGAATTTGAAATGCCCGAGTCTTCGGTTGCAATGCGCTTAGTAACCGAGATATAAAAAAACTGCGTGAGCGCACAAGTTTTATAACTAAAGCCCTCTAAATCAGTAATATAACTTACTGTATTTATCAAGTTTGTTTTTCCTTGTAATTTCTTTACATTTTAATTTAGTATTACTAAAAAGTTCATGGCAGAAAAATTATCTGTCCATAGTTTCGGCGTTTAACTTCTAAAGTTGCGTGCAATAAAGAGCTGCCTCGTAAAGATAGCTTTGTGTAGCATTTTCTTGAAACTTCACACCGGAGCAATAAGCAAATGTTTTTAAATTACATTTCGGGGCGTGTTTTCACCGTGTATATCCCCAACGTGTGCTCAGAGTTAAGTGATATCGACCTTGTGTTGACACACGAAGGTGGAGGCATGCAACTCCAGCTAATGTACTATAAAGTTTGTACTCCAACTTCACGGTGTTCACGTCCGCTATAATTTGCAATAGTTTGAACTTAACTCGCGAGAATAAATTTCTACAGGGGCGCTTTCTCGGTTGTTTCACTTGCCCAAAAAGTAGTTTAACGTGGTAGAGATGAAAACATTGCCGTACTAAATTCTCGTATTTTTGAAACATTTAACAGTCATAGGGCAATTTTAAGCATTTTAACATTCATTAGCTATGGAAAAAATGGTAATTTATGTGGCCAAATCTTTCGAACGTAGTTGGGGCTTCATGAGCAGGCGCACTGTCCTGCAAAAAGAGCTTCTTTGGAAAAGTTTCTTTAGATTTTTCCGCGCTTTTTTAACTTAATCATAAAGGGTAAATAATAGATACCTGTTACAATTTTATCTTGTGTCAGCATCTTTGTCTTAAGGGTTTTTGATACGAAATTTCATTTGCTTACATTATTTTGATTCTTCTTTTGTTTGTGGATTGTAATGATATACTCACGTTTCGTCCTTAAGGAGAGCACGATACAAATAGCAAGAAGAATTCGCTGAAAAACCATAGTAGTTCGAGTTGCAAATGTCAATCACTGCAGGTGGTTAAGGCATGTTCATATGAAAAGTGCAAGTTCAAATTGGCGATTTTTCAGAATCATATCGTACAGAGGTTTGCAGAAAGATTAAATTAGATTGACAAGAACAGAGGACATTTTTTCCATTTCAGCTTTGTATTGTTCAAGGGATAACCATTTATGTCTACGTCTCCAGTGGGCAGGAAGGGATGTTGTAAGGGGAACACCACGCGTCCAGGATCCAGGGGCTATGAGGCACAGTGAAAGGCAGGGTACTTAACATTGCTTCCAAATGGATATTAGGGTGCCTTCTTTTAAGAAATTCAAACCCCTCAGCAATGGAGCACAAACCTTTGCAAAGCGCAAGCCCCTGTTACACCGCACTCATCCCTAGCCCACCTAGCCTGGCATCTTTGATTGTATCAGAATCAATGGCGTGAAATGGTAGAGCGGGGAATTCATGGAAAGGAAAGACCCAAGTATTCGCCTAAGCGAATCGGGAAATGATTTGCTCTTGGGACTTCTCGAGCGCGAGTTGCAAGCGTTGTCGTCTGGGCTTCCGTGTTCTTTCATTTCCCTTCTGCCCTCTCAAGTTTGTTGCCATATGAAGGACAATGCTTTTTGAACAATACTTTGGAATTGATAGAGAACCCAAAAACAAGCAACATTATTCATAAAACGTTTAATATTTTAGTTAGAGTCATTATTTGTGGTGCATTGATAACAAATCGCAGGTATTTCTGTCTTTCAAATACGTTCTGTGTTGTGGTTTGTAACGAAAGCTATCTTAATTTTATTTATTTAAGAACGCTAATTAAAATCTCAGGTCATTAGCGCCCCATTCAATTCAGGGCTGGAAGCGATCGATAATTTTTGCTCAGAGGTCTCTTCTTTCAGGCTTGAGGAACTTTTACGTGCCGTAAATCTACTACAAGAGCCCCATGGCTTTACTTCCCTTCAGGGGGAACTCATACATAGGATTTTCAGTCATCTACCGTACTTACCACATCGAATGCAGACCTTTCACTGACAAAATCCCAACACAGTTTTGGATACAAGGCTAGTTGTCAACATATTAAACTTTTTTATTTTATCTGAAGTATTGACAGGAGCATCATATTGCAACCTTTTTAATGCATTATTTAAATTTTGCATTTGAAAGAAGTATCGCTCAGTTTCATATGTGGTCCATGCATGATGGAGCACCCCCTCACTTTTTCTCGTGCAGCTAGATCGAGTCTAGGTCAGCGATTGCCATATAAATGGATAGGGGACTGATAGCCTGGTCTGCAAATTCTCCTGACCCCCGTCCATTGTAGAGAGCATTGTAATTAGATATAACCGATCTTTAAATAGTTAACATTTTATATTTGTATGGCTTTACGAAAACCAGGAGTTAAATTTGTATGTTTAAATGATCCATTAATTTTTCACTGTAGTAAATTTGCTTAAAATAATTTTTAATGCACGTTACACTAATAAAAAGATAAAAATATTTGAATTGGTGATTGTTAATGTATGTTGTGTTATTGTCCTTATTATTATTTCAAATTTATTGTACTTATAATTCTAAAATTATTAATTTTAAACAATTTCTGATTCTAAAAACGTTTAAAAAATGCTGTAATCAATTGACATTAGCATGCAGCCTACTGAACACAGAAAAAAATGATGTATCATTATTTATCAATAGAACATATTTCGATGTAAGTAATTTAATAATAAGTTAAAAAAAAACTAAAAATATTGACCATATGTTTTTAGAGATTTTCGATTTTCCAGAGCTTCCTCGCTTGCTAAGTAATAGTGTATATGACACAAAAGTCTTAATGTACCTAGATATATAATCAACATTCTTTGTAGTATCGATTGTATTTCGTGCAGCATATGTAAAAATTAGATTATAAAGCTTCGCTGCTTCTCCTTGGAGCATATTCGCTGCATGGAAATTTCCCAAGTAACACTTTTTACAGCCACAGCAGTTTAACAGTCTGTTTAAACATTGGCCTGACATTAATGACATATTCAGCCACAAAGAAGGGTATTATCCCTTCCTTCGCCAGCTCCAGGGATCTTCATATTATAATACTATTCCATACTGTTTTATAGCCCATTTTTCAGGCAAACAGTGCTCCTCCCTTCCCTCATAACCCTCTCTTTAATGTCTTATAAAGGCACCAAGATATGTGCGCTGCCAAATTTCCAAGTGCCTGTAACGTAGAGCCCACCTGTCCAACTGTGAATATTGCACGCACTGGCAAACCCTTCAGTGCTATCAGATGTCCGGCCACTTTATGGAGGCGATTTTTCCTGCTTCCCCTCTCGCACCCTTTAATAATTTAAAAGCTTGGAGAGGTTCCTGTTTTAGCCCGGTTGTCACACATGTCTGGTTCACTTTTAACGGCACTTGGAGTCGTTTGGGCGGATGATGTTTGTGCTATGTCACCTTCTTTAGAAAGGACAGACACGCGTGTGTGCTGATAATGGTCTGGTCTGATGGTGTTCTAATTACAGCATCGTCAGGGGGAACATAAAATGTCTTTCCAAATTCTGTTGAATATTCATTATGAAGTCACACATAGGGACAGAGTTTTTAAAGTGGACTAAGCTGTATATATGCATTTATTATTTTTTGTTCTTGTCATCCCTTACGCATTGTACAAGGGGTGGCGTTAGCAGTGCTACGGAATTGGGGTGAATCACATGTCTGGCCTGTTGATTGTACAGTACAGGCTAAGATAAGAGTTAGGCAGTCATTGTAACGTCCCAGATGAGGGTAAAACTGATGTCCATTAATGTAATTGAAGCTCCTTTTTGGGAAGAACGAAGTGAGGCACAGTACATTTTCTTTTCCAAAGTAAAAAGGAACGTTGTGTGAGTCAATGTTCAGCCAGTGACATGATTACATGATGATGCCGGTAACTAGGGTTTGGTGCAAGTTATTTGCGGTCACCGCTGCTCATTTTTGACATCTCCTGAGTTTTCCCTCCTCAGAGAACCGAAAGGTGCAATATCAGGGATGCATGGCGGGTGTGTTTACAGTTAAACTGTATACAGTTCACTTGTTGTTTGAGGGGTTTGGAATCTTGCATTGTCCTGTTGAAAAATAATTATCTTTAACGCTCGATATCGTAGATACAACTTTTGGAAGTTCACTGTTCAACAGAACCTTATAATTCTACCAGATACAACTATATATCTTTCAAAGCGACTTCTTTAACAACGTTTTTGGCTGGTTGATCAGGGACAAATTGCAAGGTTTCCGATAGTACATTCATTTTTCATCTCAGGTGAAATTAGTGATAAACAGAGCTTGAAAAGGCAAAATATATTTTCTATTTGTGTGAATATATTTAATTATTTAAGCGTGTGAATATATTTAAGAGTCAGATAGATGTTTCCATACAATTGGAGTCGGTAGGGCCAATTTTTACTTTGTCTTTTTTTTAAACTATTTTAAGGAGTATTTTTTTGTTCGCCTCTTTTGGATAGTTGTGCATTTTTCTGCTATTAATTACGCATTTGAAATGGCAATTTCAATATATTGAGGTAAAAAGTTATAAAATCAAAGTGGCATATTCACCTCACAAAAAAGATAAGCGCGGCACAGCTATGCTATAAACAGTCCCTATAATGTATTCATGAGGAAATTAAAGAGATACTAACCTAATTCCTCCATAAATGCATAAAGAGAAATGAACTCGATCAGAAACCACGGTGCATGTTTTGCTCGTTCTCCAGGACTATTCAAAACTACTTTACTTTGTCTTGATCAATATTTCCATGATGTCCTGAAAGGTGAATGCTCTGTTGTAACTGGTATGAGTCCTTTCGAAATAGCTTGTTTTAAATGTAATCCAAACACTTCAGTGGGAGTAGAACGTCCTTTTTTCATTATGTTCTATCTGACAAGCGGTCGACCATGACAGTTGATACCTTGAAAAAACGTCTGGTTATTGCTTGTAACCAAGAAACATAAGCTTAAATATTTAAATTATGTGATAAAGACATTATTGTCTTAAATAACTAATTTCATTAATAATGAGTGATATTACTCTTGTTTTCAGTTTTAATAAATGCTTATTCTAATTATATTACTGCCTGTTTTCATTAAATTAAGTGCCTTTTTGTCTGCCTATTTTAAGCAAATTAATAGCTGAATGCAGATATTAATTGGGCATTGAATTTATCTACAGCTACAATCGAAAATGCTGACCAGGGAGGAAGAAAGCAGATGCAAGTCAGGGAGAATCAAATCTGAGGAGAAAGATGGATGTTTCGACAATTCATACTTCAAAACTAACAATTTCTCAGTAAACTGTGAAAACAAACAAAGCACTATTGTGAGCAGGTGCATTATCTTGATGAAAAATAATATTTTTGTTCTGCAAAGCGCCTTTTCTCACAAACTGTTTCATCTAGTTGATTTGAAATGTTGAAATAGTACTCTCTGGTTATGGTTTTACCCTCCTGAAGAGTTTCAATTAATAAATTTCATTTGGCATCCTAAAAGACCTAGGCTATGACTTCACCTGCAAGTGGAACTGTTTTAGCCTGAACCACCTACTTCTGTGCACTGTTTGGGCTGCTGTTTCTGGCGTGTGGTTGATGAATCCAAAAGTGATCTACACTTTAAGTCGATGCACAAAATTAGTCATATTGCCGTTAAAACGTTCCAACTCATTTTGGATATTTTCACACGAATACTATTAGCAAGCAAGGCTCTCATTTTGCACAAAGCTTTTCCACATGCAATTCTTCATGTAAAATATAATGTACTCATTTCTTTGAGATGCCTTTGGCCTCAGCAACCGTACGCACTTTAACCTACCGTTCACTTTATAACATAATCATGCATTGTTCAATGAATTGCCCTATAAACCTTCATACTGATATGTCGTCAAAAAGAGAAGATGGTGGAAGTGTAAGCATTGTTGGATTCAGATAATTGTTTATTTTTTTTATTTCAAATTAGAGCAGATGATTTTAAAATCCTCATAAATGATCTTAAAATCTCAAGAAGGACAAAACCACTTAAAACTCAGGCTATAATCGTAGAATATAAACATGCACTAAGTAAAATAAACTCAAATGATGAGCCGCCCATTATGATAAACAAGGTCATTAATTATACCAGCATGGCAAAAAAAAAACCTACGTGTTTATATAGCCTACGACCTAGAGTAACTCATACATGCAATAAAAAATTTTCTTTGATTCACACATTAAAACATGTAACAAATGATCTACCTCTCATTCAAGGGGTTGTTAAGCCCCACCTTGATTATTGTGATGTCTTGTACTCTAATCTGAATACTAAGCAGATCGACAAACTACAACGCGTTCATAATGCCTGTGTTCGTTTCGTCTTCAACACTTTTCAATTTGATCCTGTAACGCCCCTACGCAATCAGCTGTCATGGCTACTTCTAAAAGAACGTAAAACTTTGTATTCCCTTACGCCCCTATTCAAAATCCCCCGTACCTCCACCCCTCAATATATCGCCTCTAGTTTGTATACCTGTTCCTATCTCGAAACCCGGAATATCTCGTCACCGAACACATTTCTACTCATTCAGCGTGTCAGTTCCCAGAATCTGGAACCCCCTTCCTCCTGAAGTCAGATTTGTCGGACAATAAAGCAATTTAAAATTGGATTAAATTGTATTTTAAGTCTAGGAATCACAACAGGTGCTCTGTCACTGCTTCTTCTTTTCATCTTTTTCTTCTTTTCTTCCTTCCTTCCTCCCCCCCCCCTTGTACTCTACAAGAATTATTGAAGAACATTGGAATTCTAACACTGCCTTTATATTAAAATATGTAATATTTACATGCAGAATATATCTTAATTTTTCTTTATTATATATATTCTAATCTTTATTTTTTGATTTATTTCGCCTTTCATATTTAAAAATTTGCTTTTTGCTAGTCATAAATTTTGAAAAAAACATCAAGATTGGGTAGTAATGTTACAACTTAAGTAACAAGTACATCACGTTTTCTTAATTTCTTTTCCATCTGCTTGGTTAGTCAAGAATTTGGAATGTGCTATAGTAACTCTTCAACTAATAAATCAAAATGTGATTTTTTTTACCCCTACACAAGCCTGTGTTAAGTTAGAGTATGGAATCGAAATTAGGGAAAATTCGAATTTATGGGAATTCGGTTCTGGTGGTCTAGTGGTGACCGTACTTGCCTTGTAGATCAAAGGCCGCGGGTTAAAACCCAACCAGGATCGATGATTTTTTTTTGGACATAATAATACTAAGTATGGCTTTCTTTGGAACGGAAGTAAATCCATGTAGTAGATTCACAAACGTAAAAGAACCTCAAGCCTGAAAGAAGTGTTTTCTGAGAAGAATTTATCGGTCGTTTCAAGCCCTGAATAGAATGGGAGGCTAAAGATGGTGTTTTAAGAGCGTTTTTAAACAAAATAAGTCTAACATAACCTAATTTATATCAAATGTGATTATTTTACTAAGGTTTGGAATCAAAATCAGATGGAAAAACCAGAGGGCACGGCTAGGACTTGAACAGCTGATTTTCGGCTTACCGTGTCAATGCTCTTTTTTCCCCTATCTGACTAATCTACTGATATTTGGAGTAGAAAAACCAATTATTATATTGAATTCAAATGTAACATCAAATTTTATGCTCTACTGTAAATTTTAAAGCATATTATTAATACGACTATTAGAAACGATGGTTGTGAAGAAGAAGTAGTAACTAAATATAAGTTTATTGAGCGCAAATTAAAACTTTAAGGATTTAAAGCTTTAAAAACTAAAATAAATACATTTTCTTTGTTAGTTTTTTTTTTAAAAAAATTAATATCTCAAAAACTTATGTACAGATTTTGACACTTAAATTATTTAACTAAATCAAAATGAAATTTTTTGAGTATAACGCTCGAAGAAAAGCGGTAGAAGTTACTGTACCACGAAGACTGTGACACCGTTTCTTAAGTCGTTGGTGCAAGTATATGTATCATAGATCTATCGGCATTTGAACAAATGTTAGTTCCTAGAAATAAACCCGGGACCATACGTTGCTTGATATTCGCCGTTTTAGACGAAGATTTCAGCTTGATAGAAATTTGAAACCTATAGCTTCCCCCGTTCCCTTTTTCTCCTCCGCTAATCACAAGTCCTTGCCGGTGCAAAGCTTCAACCGTGAAACTGTAACCTTTATAAATAATATATCAGGAAAAAGTGGATTACATTAGGAATTCAATTAACATAGGAGACTTTAATGCGCGGTTTTTTTACTGCAGCGGTCACGGTAAGTAAAGATTTAAAGTTCATAATAGATCTTTTAGTTTGGATTTTAAATTCTTCAACGCATAATTTATGAAGGTACGCATTAGCTTCGCCAACGTTTAAACACAAAGACCGAAGGAATTCACGTCCTTCGTTTAGCGTTGAAAAACAATCTTCGTTTGGAGTATGTATATGTCTGCATTTTATTTTCTCCATCTAGCTGGATGACCCCAATAACCATTAAGCGGGTAAAGCAATTGGTTGCTGAAACTGTCGGAACAAAGACAGCGTCTTCATATTTTTAATAGCCAACAAATTTGCCATATATAAGCCGCACGTTTGTTTGGGAATGCATGTGCTTGGTTTTTACGTCATTAGCTCTCGTGTCATATCAGAAGAAGCCGCCAGGCTAGAGGGAAGAAATGCCACTGTGCAGCGTATTCCATAAATATTCAAGGTAATGTAGCAAAAATTTCTGCTCTCTGGCGTATTTGTTCAGAGAGTTAATAGGCTCTTTGGTTTATGTTGATTTGTTTAAGGAGCTCTGCTTTTTTTTTTTTTAACCTCATTTTAGAAATCTGTTCGCTCTTCAAGATTCTCAGCTCTGCAACTTCTTATTATGAGTGTAAAGTAACATACCACGGGCATAGTTTGAATTTTTTTTGTATATAAAACCCAATAAATGCTTAATACTCGTGGAAAATGTAAAAATGTAAATAAATGGGTAACTGGAATTCGAAAGGTAAAAGAGACTAGCAGTTGCTTTTAACGTAATGTAACTATTAAAATTATAAAAATGTTATTAAATACTTTTCGTTATAAGTACGGAAACATATCTTCTTTATTTACAAAGTATACAAACCTTTTATTTCTGAATGACTGCCAATTTAACATAATTCATTTAAGGATATTTGATAGTGACATTTTGGTACTGTGTTTTAACAGAATATTGCCTGGGTTTTCTATAATACTATAGCTGTTTATCCAAATTTGCCTAACAATTATTGTTTTATATTTTTTAATGAACAAACAATTTTGCTGCTTAGTGCACTTTTCGCACAGACTGTTAATCTCAGTCTCCTCATTTTGAGGGGCTCCTAATGGTCTTGTGGTAGCCCTACTTGCCTCATAGACCCAAGATCGCTGGTTCAAACCCGGCCAGGATCGATGGATATTTTTGCGTGTAAAATCCCTAAGTATGGGTTCCTTCGGAAGGGAAGTAAAGACGTGGTCCCGTGTCGTACATTTACGGCACGATAAGGAACCTCAAGCCTGAAAAAAGAGGCCTCTGAGCAAAATTTATCAGTCATTTCACGCCCTGAATTGAACGGGACGAACATGACCGAAGAGTGTCCGTAAATATACGAAATAAAATATTCCTCATTTCGAAATCATGTTTTAACACGTTACTCAACATTGCTATTGAAGTAATACTATTTTTAAAAATGTTTGCATATAGATAATAATTTTATGCAAATTTCGAACCATATTTTTTTTTCAGAATTCTCATGCAAGTACAGTTTAAAAGGGTTTACCATTATATAGAGCAGTGCCCTTGCACAAAAATAAATAAATAAATAAAATCATATCTCTCTCTTAAATATTTTTTGAGAAAAGTATACCTAAAGTTTTAATATGCAAGTTACATAAATAACAAAATAAGACCATTATCATTTTGGTCCATTATAGTTTCATATTATGCATAAAGCCAATTCAAATTTTTGGATTGAAGTGTTCAAACAGAAAACATGTCAATTTCGATATTAAGAGCAATTTTAAAACCAATGTTGGTTAAATTTAAAATATCACCGTTTCAACCCAGCCACCTTTTCTTTGAAATTTCATATGACACCCCTTTATTATGGTGCATAAATTTTAAAGACAGTGAAATGGTAATCACATGTTATATTTTCTATTATTGCTCACCAACCTGGAGTTTTATTATTGTTTTTTTAAATTTGGAAAGAATCAATAAAAAAGCGAATTGTATTGCTGTCGTAAATTTTCTTTTATTATGAGTTTATTTTACTTTTCTAAGTTAATTCATACACCATTTAGTTACTGTAACTTTTATTTATACCGAATTAGTTGTTGACTTACGTGGTGTTATACTTAAAACAGCCAATATATTTTTCTAATAATAATAATTACTTTGTTATTATAAATAACATTATCATGACTATTACTACTATTATTGTAATTATAAAATTACTCAATATAGGGAAATTCCTCACATTATAAAACGCAAGAAAACTCTTCTCCACATTAAATTTAGAAACTACTCTGTTTATTAAGGGAAGAGAAATAATGGTTTTCTGTATAGTTGAATGCATTCTGATATTGTAATACAGAATAATGGAAAACGACTTCCGGGCACAACTAACTTCTGGAACAAAACAAAAGTTTGCAGACGACGTCATGGACCAGATGGCGAGAAAATATTCTTTTTGTTCTCTAACGCATTGACGGACAGTGCAGGTTTTCCGGAACATCTGACTAAGCTACCATTAATTTAAAAGTCCTATTTTCAAGGCAATAATAGCAAAAAGTTCATCCATCACATTAGTACTATTTTTTAATGCATGATGTATTTTTTTTTCTGTTTTAATTTTATAGTATTTACAGCACTTTTTGTTCAATTCTTTGTTGTTGTTACTATAATATTATATTCTCTTTTTTAAAAATATGATGTATGTTTATTTTTAAAGCAAATATATGGAAAGTAGAAATCAAACAAGGAGGTTAGAGGAAGAACATTTTTTTTTAATGTCTCTTTAATATCTCAGGTCATCAGCGTTCTATTCAAACCAGGGCGTGAAACGGCCGACAAATTTTGCTGAGAGGCTTCTGTTTTCAGGCTTGAGGTTGTTTACATGCCGTTAATGTACGATATGAGACCCACGAGTTTACTTCCCTTCCGAAGGATCCATCCGTTCTGGCCGGGATCGAACCCGCGATCTTGGGTTTAGGAGGCAAGTATGATTACCACTACACCACTAGGACCGGCATAGAGGAAGATAAAAAATATGTGATATTTGGAGCAACCAAAAAATACTTCATTGCAGGTAGCAGTGTCTTTTTTATTTTTTTAATGATGTTAAACGCCTGTGTTTACTACTGAGACACCACAGGTGATGAACACTGGTGATACATGAAATGAAATTGTATATGGGGAAAGAAAATTATTATTATATTTTTTAAAGGAAGGAAACGTTCCAGGCCTAAGTTTAGGTACATGCCCGGCATTTACCAGTTATGAGGAAAACCTAGAAAAAACCCTAGTCAGGGAGGGCTGTCCTGGCGGGATTCGAACACCAGACCTCTCGTTCACGAGTCCGCGCCTTAACGACCTCGGCCACCAGTGGCGGTGAGAAGTGTCAAAACAAAGCATTCGTATCGTATTATTGTATTACATTATTGTATTTTTTGTTTTTAGTCATACTTAAATATAATGAAAAATGACCTAGGACATTACAAATGCACTTTGAAAAACAAAGGCTATCCATATGCATATTATTATGGTTTATTGTACTACTTTCCTGTATATTTATTATGTTGTAAAGTGATACGTTAATGTTTCATTTACTATACAGTTATAATAGCTGTGTTCAATATGCATTTAACATCCGTGTTTTTTTAATCAATATTAAGAAATGGAATCTATTTCGTAACCCCCAACTAATCCCCTTCTGCTTTTTCTTGTAGGGTATACATCGTTGTGAAATAATTTCCAAAACACAACTAGTTCATTAGATTTTATAGTATTATTCTGCCCAATTTCAAATAATAAAAACAGTCTAGTTTGTCAGTGAACGATAAAAAAGCACAGAAAACTGCAATGAAAATAGTTTAAAAGTCCCGCAACTTAGGTCGACCGAGAAGTGGACGGCATTCTCTCTTCCAGTCAGTTGCAAACGGAATTTCGGCATAATCGGGCTGTGGTGCTGTGCTGTCGAGATTGACATTTCTTTAAATACTGCAGTATTGTTGTGCAATTTAAGACATTCATTGCGTCCTCGTATATCATCTTTGAAAGACATACATTAGAACAGAAAGCCATTTGGCAGAACGAGACAGATATTTAGGGTAAATTTCCTGGAAACTCAGTTCCACAGAAAGAAAAATAAATAAATAAGTAAAAAATAAAATAAAATCAGTACATTAATGAAACAAGTTCTGTGGCTCACAGAATAAATCGAAGGCTGCTAGAGGTCAATGACTTTTTTCGGGCGAAAAATCCTAAATAAGGGAAGTAAAACTCTGGATCCTGTGTTATTGATTTACGGCAGGTAAAAGAACCTTAACCCTGTAAGAAGAGGCCTCTGAGATGTTCAAGAAAATCCGTAATTAATTCAAAAAGCCCTGTTTAATGGCCTCCTTGTTTCCAAAATCGTACAATTTGTGATTCCTATCTTTGGGAGACATAGTATACTTAATTAATTCTAACACAGGAGGAGGAACATATAACAAACATTCTAAATGGTGTTTTAGTGATGGGGAACTGGTAGTGCATGTCAGTGATAATTTCCTATAAAAATGTGAATTGTGTGTCAGGGGAAAAGGACAAAATACCGAGACCCTACTGTAAGGAGGAAGGAATAAATCGTGTTATTTAATATGCTTTATCTAATGGTGAAGCGCTTGAGCGCCTAAGTCTACGCAAGAAAATACCGGCGGCCACGTGGGGTCTAGCCGCCGACTTGCTGAAATATTTTTCGGGACTTTTAAACTGTTCTCATTGTATTTTTCTGAATCCGGATGACACACATAGCCGGAGGGACATTATTCATCATAAAAGTAATTCTTGTTGGTGCACTTTACAACGTAATAGCTAAACATGAATGCCAGTGCAAAATGAAATATTGGGGCTCAAAATCACCCTCTGTAGATGCAAGAAAGGTAAAGATATTTCTATTTTCACTGATGTAAAACGTCGTCATAATGTACTCGCCGTGTTAAACTGAGTTCAAAGACATGCGACATATGACAAAGTGGGGAGGAAGAAGGCTGTACGTTGAAGTAGGTTCCGTGACGAGGCGCAGTGTTTGCTTTACATGCAGGCGCGATCCTCCGCACTCCTGCCCCGAGGAAATATTCACAATCTGTAGACTTGATACCCTACAAGGGAGGGTTGCGGCAAGGCGAGGGTTCTTAACCCTTTCTTTCTCTCCGCCCCAACACTCGGTCATCGATTCTCTAAGTAGCCCACTCTTCCGTGTATACACGTTGGGTTTATATCACACACTGGCGGCTTGTGCTGCTTCAAGAGCTTATGCTATAAGTGAACGCCCTGTAAGTCTTTCGGATTCTCAATATTTCTGTTCAAATAGAGTGTAAAATATGTTACCTTGCCCAAATTGTTTCTGCACTCTTACAAAACGAAACATCAGTTGATGTCGCATGTTTTTCTTCCTTTAAACGTTCTCTAATGTATGTATTTTTTTAAATTCCTTTATTTGTCTTGTTATATCATTAATTATTTTATATTTTTGAGAAATTCTTGCTGGCCGGTTCCTGTACTCCATAAAATAGAGTAAAGGAAACCAAGTAGAAACTGGAAAATTTAAAATCATTCTCTTTAAATTGACAAATCTCTAAAATTGATTTTTTTTTTCCCTTCATGTCCTTTTGAGTGCACTAGTTCATCTGAAAATTAAGAACTTGAATACTTCAGGTGTATGGTGTAGTCTGTAGGGATAAATGAAATGAAATAATGATGGCAAAAATAAGCTCCTGGTACTTGGCGCCTTAAAGCTATCTGCCATTAACTTTCTCAGGGTAAGGAAAAATCCAAGTAAATAAATAAAATTGAAATTGAAATCGGGAATTCTGAATTAGTAGTCAAAACGCTACCACCTGAAACACTGAGGATTTTTTTTTTTTTTTTGATTAATGGTTAACGCCCGTTGTTACTACTGGGGCATCACAGGCGGTGACACTGATGATACATGAGATGAAATGATAAATTGGGAAAGGATTTTTTAAGGAAGGAAACATTCCAGGCCTAAGTTTAGGGTACCTCCCCGGCATTTGCTGCTTATGAGGACTGAGGAAAACCTGGAATAAACCTCACGATCCTGGCGGGATTCGAACCCCAGACCTTCCGCTCACTAGTCCGCGTCTTAAAGACCTCGGTCACCCGTGGCGGTAGGGAGAGAGAGAGAAACACTGAGGAAATCAGTTTAACATGTATATATGTTATAAATTTCACGTTATAAAATAACCTGCCCTAGTGCTGTAATATTCAATTTATTGCAATTATTTACACGTATAAATTCTCTCAAATTTGGGCTTTACAATATTTTGTTAGCTTCAAGCATAATATGTACACATTCATTTTTATCACTTACGATGAGAGGTGTGCAGGTTGAGAGACATGTTCATTTCGTCCTGTGGCATCTTGAAGGTGACATACTAGCTCTGAAATTCTGCTCTCGTTCCAACAAATCTTTAGCTGAGACCCATGCAATGCTACAGGAGGTCTGTGGAGAGTTTGCTATTTCCTATAGCTGTAGCTCGAAGATATGTAAATGATTAAAGAGGGGAGGAAATCAATTTCAAAGGGAGGTGGATCCGGTGTTTCGGTTTGTGCTCTAAAGAAAGAAAACCACTAACAGTGCTGCTATTATTGTGAGAGAGGATCGTCGAGTTAACATTACGAGCATTTTCAGAAATTTCACTGGGTGCTACTTACATATTGGTAACTCAGAGTGCATGTGTATGGTGGATTCCGAGACTTGTATTCTCGAAGAAAAGGACTTTCCCGTGCACGTTAAAGTTGGTATTATGGAATTTCTTTCATAGAATTACTGCTGGTGAAAAAAGCTATGATCATTTCGTTTTTCGATATTCA
Organism: Metallyticus violacea; assembly: GCA_030762175.1. Taxonomy (NCBI): domain Eukaryota; kingdom Metazoa; phylum Arthropoda; class Insecta; order Mantodea; family Metallyticidae; genus Metallyticus; species Metallyticus violacea. The sequence continues at coordinate 61,050,884 of CM060841.1, read as the reverse complement.
AGGAAAGGCTTACCAATATGGCATACCTGCGCATTTAACTGTACCTGGGCAGTATTACAAAGATGTCTTTAAAACATATCGCACGTAAAAAGGCCATATTTTTGCGCCAATGTTGTTGCTGAATATCGACAGAAATCAATATGTGTTCCTCATCCTCGCTACAGCCCAGATTTAGCCCCATGTGACTTGCTCCTTTTCTCTGCAAAATGAAGAAATAGCTCGCATTAAGCATTTTACATCATCAAGAGCTGTGATGAAGGCTTTGGGAGTTTCTGAAGGATCTGTTAAAATGGTTTCCAGCATTTCGTTGAAGACGGGCAGAAAGGCTGAGACAGATGCAGTGCATTCAATGGGGACTTCTTCGAGAAGGACCATAAAAATTATGAGGATGAGTAAAGTAATGTGAAGAAATCCTTCTTTAATAAACAGCCCTTGTAATATACATTTTAACAATGGCAAGATTTTACTGAAGTAAATAGTTGTGTATAGCTTGTGCTAATGCCACAATAAACCGGTTGCCTGTGTTTTGCTTCTTCCCTAAGAGGGCCGCCTATATGCTGTTGGCACCACTCAGCTGTAAATGCCATACACTTTCAATCGTATACCTTAGATTTTTCGTGTTATTCCTTGTTCGCTAACAGGGGAAAAAATAGTTGCCATGACTTATGACTTTTCCCTCGTATATACTATATTCAAAATTGTAAAAGATGCTTCCTAAATACTGCTTCAAATGTTTGTGTGCATTTTACACTTAATGATGAAAGAAGAAAAGATGTCAAGGCATACTGACATCAATGAAATTCTTCGCCATTGTGCGGAACAAGGAAATAAAATTATGTAAGGGCACTTGAAACTCACCTTATGTATATATGCAGCCACTTGAAAACTTGACTGCAAGAACAAAGGATGGAGATTTAAGAATTGATTGCTGTTTAGATAAAGGTAAGAATGAACTGTAAACAAGACGTCTTAATTCGGTGAATGTGCTGAAGGGCTTACCTTTAAGGGAGTACGCACTTTGACACATAAATGTACAGTTAGGTATATTTTAAAATTTTTCTCCGTTACTATAAAAGGAATTAACATTCGTTTTGTGTTTAGTATCTAAAAGCTGCTCTTTATTATAGAATAACATTTTTTCACGTGTTATAAAATATTAAAAGTATTAATTTTCAAGGTAATCTATTGTTAAATTTATATCAAAAAGTTATTTTCAAAATTGTTTTCAAAATTTAAACTTTTGGTTTATATATATATATATATAAATTTATATATATATATAAATTTATAACAATATATATATATATATATAGGTGACATCTAACTGTATAAACTGAATCTCAATAGTTCATATGTGTACAATGCAAATGTAAGAACATTTTTTTCTAAATTTGAATTTCAAACTCCATGTTTCCCTCACTAACATATACACAAGTGTTTTTAACATAAGATAAATACTAATTTTCAGTAATTGGCCTCAAAGAAGAAACTTTCAAGCACTTATTTTCAAAAAAAATTTAAAGAAGAAAAATAAACAGTTTTGATAAACACAATTTTGCCATTGTGATCTATGGTAAACGTGTTCCGAGGCTCGCGGGTTCAAACCCGGCCGAGGTCGAGCGCAAATTCTTCTGGAGGGACTTAAAACCGTAGGTCCCGTATCGTAGATTTGCGACACATTAAGCTAGTCTTGGTGTAGTGTTAACCTTCCTTCGGAATGGAAAAAAAAAAAAAAAAAGTAAATAAATAAAAATAAAATAAAATCTGCAATACTCCGTCCCGGCACCTTGTTAACTATGCCGAGACGTGCATTTTTAAATTTTATCCCACCATACAAAATAATTTTACAGGTAAAATTTATAATTATATAAATAAAACAAAGGTAGCTTAAAATAAAAATTAAACATTTCACTACCAAATAACTAAATTAAGCAAAATTACAAAATACATAAGCCAACATACATAACCAATAGCTGGTAGCCAGCCAGCTATCTGCCTAAACTAAAATGTTCCATCGGAAACCAAACGGTAAGGTATTGGTAACCAGCATCTTCTTGCCCTAACTATCTAAGAAAATTATGCTTGCCTACATCTTGCAATTCATTTAATCTTCTTTTATTGCTTTCCTTCTTATCGGTCCCATAACTTGCAACTTCAGCACTCCTCAATCTTTCTTCTATTTTCTTCCCTGTTCCATAACTTAGAACTTCCAGCTAAAATCTTTTTCTATATGCTTCTATTGTCCTAACACCTCTACTTTTTCTTCTTCGTCGTCGTCGATGCTCTCTTCTCTATTTTCTTCTACTCTCTATCTGTTATTCGAAAGGGAAGTAAAGTCTTGGGGTCCCGTTTCGCAATTTTACGGCACGTAAATGAACCTTAAGCCTAAATGAAGATGCCTGTACAAAATTTATCGACCGTTTTACATCTTCAATTGATGTCCTGAGATGTTCAAGAGCTACCGTAAATAAATCATATTAACGACAGTTAAAGAACTGCTTATCTGAAAAAAGTGGACTGGGACAAGATTACCGGCCTTTTCACGTCCAAGCAATACATCGGCATCACAACATTTTAAGCGATAGGGCGACCACGTAACCCTCTAGCACCTGTATGTGATAAGTGTACATAACTGTATTCGAATGTTTCCGTCAGGACCCTGAGGAGGTGAAAATGTCTAAGGAGGAGAAGAAATTATTGACAGTATTCAAAATTGATACAATGATAGTTACAGCCCTATTATACAATCTTTAGTTTTGTTTTCAGCAGTTTTTTACTGTGTTGTTTACCTTGAAATTCGTCATACTACACCCAAAATACCAAGAAAGGGAAGAAAATGAAATTATTTTCCCACCACTTTTAAAATTACAAGCAAAAGCTGAATCATTATTATTTTCTATTCCCTACAAGTATATAGCTATCCTAGAATACGTACGCCAACTTTGTGGGAAGTTTAGATTAGGCATATTCTCCTACAGAAGGCAGAGTGACAGATGGTAAGCTCATCGTCTCCATCTGATAGAGAACTAAGGTATTACTAAGACGTGAAACGGTATATAATTTGATCCAAGGATTTTTTTTCAGATATGTTGTACCTCTTTAATGAGCCGTAACTGTACTTCACGGGACCAGCTGGTTAAAGCCTTTTTCAAAAAAAATACGCTGGAGATTTTTATGTCCAGAAAAAATCAGCGACCTTGACCCTTGGATTCACAGGACAGCTGCTCCCTTATACCGCCGAGGTTGACTTGTAAAGGATCTTACCAATTCTTACAGGTTCGCCACACTACTAGGATGAAACTAATCGCCACGGGTGTCCGAAGTCATTAAGGCGCGGATTCGAGAGCGGGAGGTCTGGGGTTCGAATCCCGCGAGGACTGTCCTCCTTGACTGAGGTTTTTTTCTAGGTTTTCTTCAGTCCTCATAAATGGAAAATGCCGGAGAGGTACCCTAAACTTAGGCCTGGAACGTTTCCTTCCTTTAAAAAAAAATCTTTCCGAATTTATCATTTGATCTCAGGTATCATCAGTGATCATTGCCTGTGGTACCTCAATAATAAAAATGGGCGTTAAACACCATTAAAAAAAAACTGATTTGACGACAGCACCGAGTTTAAAATATCAAAAGTTCTCAAGCAAGGAATTGGATTACAGATTTGACCTTGAAGTGTTTTAATGAATAAATATTGGCCGTTCTGATAGATATTGAAAAAATTCTTTCACAGACTTATTAGCGTGCAAAAAATTAAAAAGAACGTAAGTCTTAAACCTTTCAAAACTTCGGGACAAAGCATAGGTATTAAGATCCCCCAATTTTTGGCATATCAATACAAAAAACTCACTTGCCGCCACTGGCGATTTTACGAATATCATTCGAAGAATCCTGACAGGGGGTTAAAAGAGAGGAACAAGCTTTGCCCGAAACTTTAACATGTTTTCAACCCTTAAGTTCGGATGGGGTTGCGGTTAGTGGGAGAAGTATATAAATTATGCCGGAACACGACCTCTCTTCGTCTCTCAGCTTAACATAGACTTCTCTCTTTTTTATTTACCGGGAAAGGGCAGGAGAGAAAAGTATCTGATGCTCAAGTAACATCTTCAGAGAAGAAGCCAGAAGGGGGAAGCCTGCACGAGAAATGAACCGAGCAAAAACAAGGCAGGTCCATCGTTAACACGTCGCCTGTATGCATGTGTTAATGGACTGCAAAGTGTTGAAACATATTCTCTGGGGAATTTTAAATTAAGCTGCCCCTCGCCGTCTTTCACGCAGTGGAAAGGTCTGCAACATCTGGTTATACGCAGGCGCTGCGCGCATGTGCCTGTGGTTCCCTTGAAACACCTTTCCCTCCTCCACCTTATCTTCCGAGTGACCTCATGAGACATATTACACGCAGTGAAACTGCCCAAAAAGGTAATCTCATCTAGTTCCGTTGCATCGCATGTAACCTGTATATATTCCCTTTCATACGAGTAACAGAGCACAGGTCACGAAAACCAATCAAGTCAAAGTTATGTCTCTAGCATTTCGGCGCCAAAAATGATAAAGAACACATATCCTCGTGTTTTCCTCAATCTTAGTGTATCTTTTTTACTTTCACTTTGTCATTAGTGATTTGCTTAGGAAATCTTTCACCTGGGAGTTAAAATAGGGATGAACTAAGTAGAGGTATAGGAAATTTGCAAAGATCAGAAGGTGTAAATTGTAGATAAGTTATTTTGTTAAGTCCAAATCTTCCGAATATTCCAGCGGAAAACCGCTGATGAACCAAATACGAGGGCCCATTAGTTAATTAGATGAAAATGTTAAAATTAAATATATTTCATACATGTATAAGTAGGAGAAATTTAATATAAAATATTGGGTTTTGATATTGTTTCAAAGAAGGTAGATAAATTTGTAAAAGAATAATATTTCTCATACATCTGCATGTAAATTGGTAATTTGGAATATTGGAAACCTTTCATTGTATATATTTTGTATATCAGTTCTATGAACTATGAACCAACTTGTGGTGTTTTCCACTGAGCGTGTGCAAAGTGTTCTCACTGTTGACTGGAACACTTGTCGGTCGTCCTGGTGGTAGTGGTAACCATACTTGCCTCCTAAACCCAAGATCGCGGGTTCAAACCCGTTCAGGATCCATGGATTTTTTCGGGAGTAAAAATTCTAAGTATGGCTGCCTTCGGAAGGGAAGTAAAGCCGTGGGTCCCGTGTCGTAGATTTACGGCACGAAAAAGAAGCTCAAACCTGAGAGAAGAGGCCTCGGAGCAAAATTTGTCGGTTGTTTCACGCCCTGAATTGAATGGGACGCTGATTACCCAAGATGTTAAAGAGCGTCCATAAATAAATAAAATTATCAAAAGAACACTTGTCATGCTAGCTTCTGGCTGTCAATATGGATCTTTTATGTTGTTTTGTTTTATTTTTGGGCACTATTTAACATATCAATCGCCAGCATTCCATTCAAGTCAGGGAGTGAAACGACCGATTAAGTTTGCTCAGAGGCCAATTCTTTCAGGCTTGAGGTTCATTTTCATGCTGTAAATCTACAACACGAGACCCAGGCTTTACTTCCCTTCCTAAGAAAGGCATATTTAGGAGTTTTATGCCCGAAAAAATACATGGCCCCTTGCCGGGATTGAGCCCGCGATTTTGGGTTTGCGAGGCAAGTGTGGTTGCCATTAGACCAACAGGACCGACTGGGTACGGATCTGATTGTGGTGTAGTTCAGTGGCGTATTTTGTTCTGTATTTAATCTCAAAGTGAGTGTTGGCCAGTATATGTTTTCTACTGTCCAATGTGTATTTATTGAATTAACTCCTTCAGTTCGTCAAGTTCAAAAACGATTTGAAGAACTCTAAAAGTTTCCGATCATACAACAATCCATAATCTTTATAATAAATTTCAGTCCACGGGTAGTGTCCAGTCTTACAAACCCATCTAACAGTTCCGTCGTTCATCGTTTGAAGAATCCCCCCTCCCAAATGACTTAGTCATCTTGCACAACAACCAACCTTTCTTATTATTCTGTGCAAAGTATCACTAAATTATTAAAGTTAAAACCGTATAAAATAATAGTGACATACATGAATACAACCCTCCATTTTATTTAGAGAACTAACCTACAGGAAGCTTCACAACACAATTCGGTGTATAACATTTAAATAAAAGAGGAAAAATAGCTCCTGAAAATTAGGGAAACTGAACCGTTAGGAATAGGGGTATACTTGAAAACCGAAACTTAAAAAGCGCTCTTGCGTTTAAATTTCTCTCAATTATTTTAATATAAAAGAACAAATTAACTCAGCATATAAACTGCATTTATAACGTTGCATATGTTTTATATGTAACAATAGCATCGTCGTAAAGATAGTAGATGTGAAATGTTAATCTAATGTGTGTGTGGGAACTATATTTGTATTTAAGAGCGACCTGTAATGACATTTAGAAAACTTTTTCGTTACATATTTTTACTACAATAACATTTAAATTAAATTTCAAAGCCAACGAAACTAAATTAAACTTTTGATTGCTTATTGTTGACTGTATATATTTGCTTGATACATCGAAATTGTTTTCAGATAGTAACATGCTGTTTTTTTTTTTATTTAAACATATGAACAATTTAAATACACAATGTAACTCGAAGCTTTCTGTTATTTTTCTCTATTTTAGTGAATGCAAAAATGGTAACAAGTGTTCACTTCATAAATATGTTTAAAAATACCTATAAAGTATAGCTTTATCTATCAGTGATCCTATATTTCATTTAATCAATAGTGTACAATTAATATTTTATTTAATAACAGCAATAATAATAATAATACTTCTATATATTTAGTTTTTCTTTTATAATACTAATCGCTTGCAATAATTCTAATTTTGTTCCCCTAATACCACACTTTAATGCCATAATTTATTTAATTTTATTAATTAATATGGTCATAACTTGTAATTTATATTAATTTTTAAAGTTACTCTACTGGGTGAGGAATTCGTTAACAGTGAGACAGTTCTCTCACCGATATCCACTTTGCAAGCAAGAGTTAAATGAAGTCATCCACAAAGCATTGGGAAGCAACAATAGACCTGTTTTGCGCGGAAGTGTCGCCTCCCCTTTGCCCTATGCAAAATTCTGTTCACTCGTCATGTTCTTTTGATGGGTTATCTCTCGGCGTCTCCAAGGAAGACGCTTGGTATTGTTGATACCTCTCTCGCACAACACGAACGGCATCCCCATTTGAAAGTCAATGCCTAGACTCCGGTCGGTGATAGTGCAACGACACCCCTTCTCCCTTGCAGCCCGAAAACAAATCCTGCCTCTTCTTGTCTTGCATGTCTCCACGCTGATCCCAAAATGCGTTGACGTTCGTGACGGCCGATGAAGCCGACCCCCCTACCGGGAATTTCGTTGGATAGAAATGAGTACATACATGCGAGCATTTTGAATACTGAGGGATATTTTTGAATCGAACATCGTTAAATCGTTATATTTATTGAAGACAAGCTGTAGGAAACATTTTTCAGAAATTATTTGACGCAAGAAATTGCGGAGCCGGTCCGGAAAACCGAGGTTAAGATTTTTAATATGTCATGGCGCATTCACTCCACGGCGGCAGCCGGCTTTACAGGCTTTGTTTCTTCTGCACTATTTGTATTGTTTTTCTCTCTCTTTTTTAAGTGAACATGCTTTTATTGAAATAATAACATACAATTATTTTTAAATGTTTTTATTTATTGTCGCGTTGACTGCATTGATTGTTGACGTTTGTAGATCGGACGTAAAGTCTTTAGCTATAATGAAATGAATTAATCATGGCGCAGTAAGCTCAGATTCCTTAGCGCTTTAAAGCTACCTTGCATTTTAACTACTCAGGGTTAGAAAAAACTCCGAATAAATTATTACACAGACTGCTTAACCTGACTGGGATTCGAACCCAGGATGTCCAGATTGCAAACGCTTGTACTAGACAGGGGAGGCGGTCAAATGTATTAGTAGTACTAATAGTAGTAGTAATAGTAGTAGTAGTAGTAGTAGTAGTAGTAGTGGTAGTAATAGTAGTAGTAGTAGTAGTAGTAGTAGTAGTAGTAGTGGTAGTAATAGTAGTAGTAGTGGTAGTAATAGTAGTAGTAGTGGTAGTAGAGTAATAGTAGTGGTTGTAGTAGTAGTAATAGTAGTAGTAGTGCTAGTAGTATTAGTAATAGTAGTAGTAGTAATAGTAGTAGTAGTAATAGTAGTAGTAGTAATAGTAGTAGTAGTGCTAGTAGTAGTTGTACTAATAATAGTAGTAGTAATAGTAACAGTAGTTGTAACAGTAGTAATAGTAACAGTAGTTGTAGTAGTAGTAGTAATAGTAGTAGTAGTAATAGTAGTAGTAGTAGTTGTAGTAGTAATAGTAGTAGTAGTAATAGTAGTAGTAGTAATAGTAGTAGTAGTAGTAATAGTAGTAGTAATAGCAGCAGCAGCAGCAGCAGCATGTATTTATTTACAGAGTATATTTGTCTCAAACAGATGCTATAGAAAACGTGTAAATTGATTATAAAAGAGGGAATAGAAAAATAATAAGTATTTAAAAAATTAAGAAATAAATAATTTTTAACAAATTTGTATAAGGTTTTAGACGCTCTCTAGAATGGTTTGCTTCTCGATATTAAAGACTGGCATCCAGACACAACCGTGTCATTTAGCCCAACATCTCTGGGACACCGAGCCTGCATCACTTGCTAATCTTCAACAAACAGAAAACTTTAGCAGGGACTCGAAGTGATGCCCTCGGGGAAATTGTGCAGCTACCGCCATCTATTCTGATATGGTGATCTTATTTCATTTGCATTTCATGAGCCACGTAGTGCGCAATTAGAGGGCCGTAATGAGGTTGGTTCGAGGTGGGAGGTAAATACGAACGAGGAGTGTACAAGAAAGACCATACAAATGGCCCTCACGTTAGCACATGACACCTGTGTGTGACTCAAATTGCTATGTAATGAAGATCTTGAGGAAAATGTTGCCCACTTTTTTGTGAAAATTTATTATTTTTGGTCGCAGTTCTCCCCACTGAAAACATGCAAGTTCGCCATTAGTCTCCCGAGTCAGGAGACATGACTGCTGCTGGGTTTTGTTTCTTCTGCACCAGTTGCGGAGATAAATAACGTGCACAAATAAAAACATTCAACTTAACGCAGTACGTTAGAGGAAGAATCCTTGCCGGTTAGTGGAATGAATCAACGAGTTAAATCAGATGGACACTCGGATCCGTGCATTGAAAACCTCCAAAATTTACTCATATAAAAAAATTTAGGGCATCATATTTACATAAAATAACAATTAAACGCAATTTTGTGTAGTTTCCGCGAATAAAAATAGTATAGGAAATATAGGAATTATTTAACTCATCAAAATGTATCTTTAATTTTGAAGCAATAGGATACATTTTCTTATTAAAAAAAAACAATAAATAATGTTACTCACATTTCCAGTTCTGCACACTTTCAACTTCTTTTCTATCGCAGTTTACGACCACTAAGTTTTGTAAGTTTTCCATAGTTAGCCGCCTTCTATTACTTCTTAAGATATCATTATTTTCCGATGATCTAGGGTACGTATACAAAAGCTGCAATTTTATCTGCTTTTAATGCTATTTCGCTAGGCAATTCGGAACGTTTCCATGCTAAAATTTCTTTAATCGTATCTCTGCAAGAAAAAGCTATCCGCCAGGAAGGAAATTGTAAGCGCCAGCTAACATGTAAACAGTCACTTATTATTTTCTTGTAATTGTCAGCACAGCATGATTTAATTTATCTTCCACTATAACCAGTTCATCTAACATGCCTAGTTTTGTGGTTCATTGAAGGAAAGAGAGATCGAAAGAGAAATACTTTTGATACATCGTAATTGTAAATCAGTTTCTATACAAAATGCGGTCACGGTAGTGCTTTAACCACAAGCTTGGTCGTACTTTCGAAGCCGATACCCTTTAAGGCTAGGTGCGCTTACTAGCAGTTACAAAGTGACTCGCAGTAAAGCCCGAATAAATATAATCCCTCTGTGTTTAGTGTTTCATATGTTTTGCTAACATTAGATACAAACACAACAAAATATTTTACAGTGCTTGTTTGCATATAATTTTCAGATTTTAGCTCCTTCTTCCAGCCAAATTCAAGGTGCTTTAGTGCCTTTTTAGGCTCCTAAAACATAAGATTTGCGTCTTATGTCTTGTAATTAGTGGGGATGGATGTTTGCACAGCGGAAGCATGAAGTTAACTACATCGCGTGTTATACACATCGTGTTGTTTACATCAATTCCAGAGCTCCACGTGACATTTTTAATTTTTTATATGAATCTGCAGATACACCTTTAAAGTAAACAATGGACAGCACAGCGTTTCTAAATCTGTAGTCACATCAAGGCAGACTTCGCACCGTAGTAATATGGTATATTATTATTATTATTATTATTATTATTATTATTATTATTATTATTATTATTATTAGGTTTATTTAAGGACAGGTTTTAACATATTTGGTCATTAGTTTCCTATTCAAGCAGGGCGTGAAACAGCCAATAAATTCTGCTCAGAGGTCTCTTTTTTCATAATTATGTTCTTTTACGTGCCGTAAATATATGACATCGGAACAACGGCTTACTTGCCTTCCGATGGAAGCCATACCTAGGATTTTTAAGTCATAAAAATCCACCAATCATGGCCGGGTTTGAACTCGCGACCTTGGTCAACCAGGATTCAATAATAAGATACCGGAGATCAATCAAAAACATTCAACCAGCATCCTTGAACAGCCTCTGAAAGTTTATCATAGAGTTCGTATGTTCTGTCCGTATGGCGGTGTTTCGTATAAATATCCTTATCGGCATTTAATGATCCATTTCTTAAACGAATTATATTTAAATAATATTTGCATGCTTACTGTCTCTGTACAGAAATACTACACAAATTTACTTTAGCAACAGATTACTGCGGGCCAAAGTAATTGTTTTGAAATACACCAGGGTCACTATAATGTGTGTACTTATGCAAATAATAAAATATAAATTGTTGGAACAGTGATATTAGTAAGGCACTAGAATAGACTATTATTAACGTCCGCCATTTTTTACTCCTTTATTTCGGAGCAACAGTTGCTGAACACAAGCAAACACGCTGGCGCTTATAGCACCGTCATCAAGCGGAAGTTCCTTAACTGAAAAATATAAATATAATTAATCTATAAGTTTATAACTTGTTATGATTACATACAAAAATTATGATATTGAATTCTTATAAACATATAATGTATATGTTATGTGTTGCACAATTCATTATTTATAAATCACATAAAATGAAACAAAAGTTATTTGTACATACATATACGTAGGTATGTATAGGTATATTATACAAAGTGTAGGTTATGTTTCTCTCATAGTAGCATTGATATTCATAAAAACTATTGAATCAATTATCATGACGCTCATTCATTTAAAGATTTATTTATTATTTTTATAAAGGTACGTAATTATCACTGTTACTTATAACTACAACTATTACTATTATTATCAATACGTACCAATAACAAGTAAACACAACTTATATGAAGCTAAATTGTCTTTTTATTTTACACGCAATATATTTCACTCTTTTAATTATCACTACAAATACTTTTTAAGTCGCCTTATTATTAAAAAACCCACTATTTTTGATACACAAAACGATTAAAAACACTAAACAAATATTACACCGATCAATAGCGTCGGTTAGCATCAAAAGCGGAGTGAAGGTGGCGGATGAAAATACCTACATCTATAGTGTTGAACATCAAGCTCTCTGTTTCTTATGCTATGAACTGATGTCCTCAAGTTGGTGCTTTTTCTTTTCTGTTCCAGGTAAGGAACACGTAATGACAAAGGACATGGCGTCACACAGAACGCAGTAACAGAAAAACAGAACCTTACAAGCCACGGTGTGCCTGTAATTCTTTGAAGCGTAAAAGGTATTTACTTTTTTAATTTAGTTTCTCTTTGTTTGAAACGCTTACATGTCTCCATTATTTAGAGGAAGGAGGGGGAAAATACTGTACGTGACTAAAATATAAAGAGGCAATTAAAATATTACATGTCCCTAGTTCGTTAAATCTTATTTTGAGTGTACATTTTTTCGCAAGAGTCCAACTAAGATTTTTTGTCAGTGTTTCTATACCTTCTCTTGTTTGTTCAGTTTTTGTAGTAATCATGTAGCGTATTCCAAGTTGCGTCTCAACTAACCATTTCTTTGCTAGTATTAGGGAGAGTTACGACAAAACGGGCCAAAGTTGTTGTTTATTGTCACATCTTTTTGCTGAATTGGCTTATGGTTCCCTAAATTCTCATTACCTTTACAATCAACCATAGCTGCGAAACGGCAAAACACAAAATTACAGTTTTTCTGTTGCAAATTGTTCTTTGTTTTTGTTTTTCCCCGCATGCGGACCAAGCTGGCACACGGGAGTGTACAGAACTGCTGCCCGCGCCTAGCCCGCCGCGCGGTCGGCAAAGTACTGCAGACGTTCTTATTATTATTATTATTATTATTATTATTATTATTATTGTTATTATTATTTATTTATTTATTTATTTTTTTTTACAAAAGATGACATTTCTCCTTCCCGAATCGGTGGGCTGTAAGTAATGTATTTTGATAATCTTATTGGGATGAAACTTTAGCAATTTAGAAGCAAAACTTTGCAAAATATTCTCGCGGTGATTGTTCTAATCGAGCAGCGATGTCGTCCAGTTTTTTGCTCAGTTAGTAATTACGCCTGCGTCTTGTTTTCATGTCCATTATTGCTCCTGTGGTTTTGAATTTAAGCATTTTATACAATCTGTCAGGGGGAAAGTCTTGAAATTCTGCACGACGATGAGCATCTTATTAATTTTCTCTAAAAAAAAAGTTACAGCAAATGAAATTGCATTGTTCTGTGTCGTTATTTCAGCCTTGCTCAACGGCTATCCGTTTTGTGCCTACGCTCTCTCCGCCAATGATTCACCCCTAGGAGGAAGGTATGAGGCAATAACAAAACAGGGCGGCCAGACTCCACTGAGTCTCGGACGTAGACATGTTTCCAGATAGAACACCGCGATGAAATTTTGCTTTTTTTCTGGTACACTTTGGTGGACAGAATGTACAACCCCAGGAATCCGCGCCCTTCAGACCAGATGTAGGGGCAGAAACATTTCCAAAGCGCAAGCCACCGTCACACCGCGCCAGCTCACCTTGCCCTGACACTTTCGAATCTGTAGCATAACCAACGGAATGAAATAAAAGGAAATGGGATAGCGGAAAATTTATGTTAAGTAAAGATTCATTGCATCATTCGCCTAAACAACAAGGGGGAACCAGGAAGAAACCCGAAGTCAGGTTGGCCGGCCACATTACTCGGGGCTACCCACATGCGAATCTGAAACCGTTACCGACTTGTATGTCAAACAGAAATGAAACGGAAGATCACACCGAAACACGCACTAACCGACCTTATCAGCGGCAATGTGTGCCCTTCGTAGGTGTATACAGCTTGGGACCCTGTCCGCGTGTAGGTAACAAAAGGAAGACTTGATACAACACTCACAGTTTTGTTTACCTTCAATCAAGTCCATTTTCCGCTTCTACAACTGCACGCTGCACCACACCAACATCAACAGCTGGAAAGCTTCAATTACATTTTTGCAAAGGGTAGGAACACGTAGAACAGCTGTTTGGTATTTTTATACTCAATCCCTGACGTATACCCAAAAGAAAGGAACATCGAGGGAGCAAATACATCTAGTTCTTTAAGACCTTATCCATCTCCCAGAGCAATGCCTAAAAGGGCACTCCATCCTGTTGGAAATTTTGGCTGCAGCTTCTCCAGTAAGCAGATTCCTATACTTCTGTCTCTTATGATACTTGGAGAACACAATCAAACTTGGTCCATTTGAAAGATCTAAAAATTAACGTAATAATGAACAGTGGTTGAAATTGCAGGTCTCTAATATTTTGTAAACAATGCCTATTTTAAACAACACTTTTTTCTGGCATACTGGTGCACATCTTTAAAGCCAGTATCGATTTAATTTTTAACAGTGCTTTCATAAGTAAAATTTTATAATGAAGTTTTTTCCTGACAAGGAAATTTCACGGAACTTCAACACGGGAAACACGATCAACACGCCGAACCCATAAAACATGGGTTGCCAGGTCAACAAATTATCCTGTTAGAGCCCACCTCCAATAATCCAGCTGCAATACTTTATTTTTAATTATTATTATTATTATTATTATTATTATTATTATTATTATACCATCATCAACATTGGCGGGATGTGGTTAAGCCACGGATCGTGAGCAGGAGGTCTGGATTTCGGTTCCCGCCAGGACCGTGCTTCCTGATTGATTTTTTTTTTTTTTTCAGGCTTTCATTAGTGACAAATACTGGGGCGGTACTCAAAACATAGGCCTGGAACGCTTCCATAAAAACCGTTTTCCTAATTTTAATTTTATTTCATGTATCACTAATGTCCAATTTGGGACAGGAGGGCAGATAATTCGTTATGGCCGGCTACCACTCATTTTTTGGAACTGGGTGCTAATATTTACATTAATTTAAAGTATATTTTAATATAGTAACGTTAATTTTATCTAATTATAATTCTAATTGTAATAATAGATGTGTAGGATATCTGTAAGTTAGTAATGAATAAGATAAAAATAGCAAATAATTAAATATAAATAATATTAAATATGTAGTGAATTAATAATAATGATATTAATGATAAAATATAAAAAATTGTTAAATATGTTAATAGATTAAAAATTAAAATTAACTGTTATTTGTTGGAGTTTTAAAAAAGAATTTATTACTTGTTTGCTTAGTAGTTTTGTTTTAAATTTTATTATATTATATTATTTTATCATATTGTTTATTATAATTATCTCTGATAATGTAAAATTGTAAATGTTCCTTGGAAATAAAGTGTAAAAATTTGAAATAGTGTCCTAATATAAGAAATAAGGATTCAGGGTGCGTGTTACAGATTTGAATTAATGATTTATTCATAATCGCCATTGACCACTGCATGTGGTGCATAAGTAGTAAAAACGGGCGTTAAACACAATTAAAAAAACTCCAATGACGATGCTTGCTGCAGTAGCCAGCGAAAGCTTTGGTTTTAAAATACAATTTAAACCAACTACTACGGCAAAATAGCACAGTAATGATCAACTGTAATATATGTTACATAGCCGGCCATGAAAGCATGAAGAATGTAATAGAATCTTTGATGACTTTATCATCAAAACTACCATACTTCGTCGAAGCTGCTAACATATCTTAGTGCATTTTAAGATGCATTCCCTTCATATACGCAAATCATTTACAGCACAATGTTTGGATGAACTACTTAGAAATTGACTTAGGGATCAACCTAATGCATAGACTTTAAACTTCACACATTTGAAATTCTTCAGACTTTCATGGCAGGCGATGTAACATATATTACAATTGATATTACCACCGCCACGGGTGGCCGAGGTCGTTAAGGCGCGTAAGCGGGATGTCTGGGGTTCGAATCCCACCAGGACCGTCCACCCTGACTGGGATTTTTTCCAAGTTTTCCTCAGTCCTCATAACTGGCAAATGCCGGAGACGTACCCAAAACTTAGGCCTGCAACGCTTCCTTCCTTAAAAAATATCCTTTCCCAATACATCATTTCATCTAATGTATCATCAGTGTCCACTGCCTGTGGTGCCTCAGCAGTTAAAAAGGGCGTTAAACACTACTTAAAAAAATTGAATATTTATGGCTATTTTGCCGTAGTCGTTGGTGCAAATGATATTTTAAAACCAAAGCTTTCGCTGGCTACTGCAGCCAGCATGTCAATGGACTTATTATAATTGCGTTTAACGACCGTTTTTACCACTGAGGCAACAGGTGGACAGTGGTGATTATTAATGAAAGTATATAATAATCACCCTGGCTCCTCATTTCCTATACTAGGGCACATATTTCAAATGTTCACACTTTATTTCCAAACAAAGTTTACAATTTTTACATTATCATTTATACAGATAATTATAATATGTTAAAAATAATATAATATAATATAATAAAACAAAACAAAAGTACTAAGCAAACAAGTAATAAATCTTTATTTAAAACCTCAACAATTTTTAATTAACAATTAATTTTAATTACATTGTTACTCTATTAATATATTTAACAATTTTTATATTTTATCATTTAAGTTATTATTATTATCATTATTATTCACTACATATTTAATATTTATCTTTAGTTATTTTATTAATATCATATTTATTATTTATTATAGATATTCTACACACCCATTATTATAATTTGAATTAAAATCAAGATAAATGTACGTTACTGTATTAAAATATAATTTAAATTAATCTAAATACTACTACCTAGTATCAAAAATGTCTAGTAACCAGTCATAACTACTAATTATTATATATCCTGACTGACTGTTAAGTTAATCTTATTGGGAGGTTTTCCAAAAGTTTCATTTCTTTATTTAATGCTGTACTTATTCTAAATTTGAGTGCAGTTTCGATAATTATGGCCGAATTAGTTGTTATTAATCAGTACTGACAGCTAAAGGAAACGTCGTTTTTTTGCGCAGATAAAAGAAACTGTATTAATACACTAAGTCTGCTGTTTTTAATGCTATATGCATTCTTAAAGAAGGGTAATTATGTGGGAATGTACAAGCTTTCACTTTTTTTATTTATTCATTTTTTTGCATCTCGTTTTGGCATGCTATATATATCGCAATATAACTTATGCGAAGTTTTGAGCGAGGTTTCGACCTGAAGTGATTAATAATTCATTATGAGTGCGTTTGAAGGACAGAAGCGTTTAAAATAACTATTCACTAACTCCCAAGATTGTGAAGATCTTTCCTTTTGTAATGCTTGAAATACGAAACTGGGCAATTTCGCAGCCAAATTGCTTAATTTAGATAAAAAAAAGTTAAATAATGAATATAATTGACTGCTTATGGGTAATAATTAGTAATCAGACGTGCTTGTATTTAAGTACCGACTGAGAAAGCTCTTTAACGAGCAGTTGTGAACATGTAGTTATCAATCCTGTGCTATCGTTCGAGGTCTCACGATATTTTCATGATTTTTATAAGAGATGGGTTGTCAAATTAATTCCTTGCTTTAAGACATAGCGTTTGATATCATTAACCGAAATTCACAGTGAAGATGAATAACGTTAATTTTATTAACTCACAATTAATATCTTATTCGGCTGTTCTGGTGCGTTGAAGATGTTTAGCACGAGGAAATACTCTGATTAAAGACCCAACCAGTAACTTTAACTAAACCGATTTGAATATTTCTTTTTTTATTCTGACATAAAACACATATCCCGCATTGCACAAGAGGTAGCGGTGAATTAAATGAAAGTATATTGCTTGCATTTACACTGTTACAGCCTAACCATTGGATCACTCGCTTTATTACATCAGAGCAGTTATTATTACACGAGGCGGGACATTAACGTGAGCTTGCATCGCTTAAAAATATCTATTTGTACTAAACATCCATATCCAAAATAAGAAAATGCCTGGGAAATAATGGAGTTAAGATATAGGTTTAATATTATCCAAATTGAAAGAATAACATCAGATTTATTTCATTACATTTCTGTTGATTCTACATTTCCTTGTTGCCTGTCGCTAAGGCGGCCCATCTGAGCTTGTGGCGTACAATCTCTCTCAAGTTCTTCCACTCCACTCCTGTAAGCGTAACCACGCTAAACCCGATTATGCGTTCCTGCGCATGCGTATACTGTTCCCCCAATACTTTTTCACATGATACCAACGACTTCATCGTACGGCACGTATATATCCAATTGTTAACAACCCCCCCCCTCCCGCTTGCCATAATATTAATAATAAATTAATATTACTTCTCGAATATATCTTATTCATCTTATGGATATTGCCACGGTTGGGCGCAGATTCCTGAGCAGGCCTGGGATTCGATTTCCACCAGAATAGGTTTCCCCGAAATTTAGGCCTAGAACACTTCATTAAAAAAAAAAAAAAAAAAAAAAAATCCCCAGTTTATCATTTGTGTTCACCGCCTGTGATGCTCCAGTAGTTAAAACAGCGTTATCAGCATTTTTTATTTTTTTCATATTGGGAAGTTTATACAATCCGGCGTTTTACGCACTATACCGTAAACACTGCCACGGGTGGCCGAGGTCGTTAAGACGCGGACTCATGATCGGGAGGTCTGGGTAGGAATCCCGCAAGGACTGTACTCCGTGACTGAGGTTTTTTTCCAGGTTTTCCTCAGTCCTCATAAATGCCAAATGCTGGGAAGGTACTCTAAACTTAGACCTGGAACGTTTCCTTCCTAAAAAAATACTCTCCCAATGTATCATTTTATTTCATGTATCATCAATGTCCACCGCCTATGGCGCCTCTGTAGGGGAAAAAGAGTGTTAAACATTATTAAAAAATAATAAAAATACGGTAAATACTGTTCCATGCGTCGTATCGATATGGACCGAATTGACTGCTATGAGCCTCTCGGTGTGTTCTGACTCATGTTGCACTGTGCGTGCGCTGGTTATTAGCGATGAAAGCCTGCTGATCAAATACTGGCTCTTGAAAGTATACCTTTTTTGTTTTGTTTTCTAGCACGGAAGCGTGAAATAATGATTATTCGATTATACCTATTAATGTAAAAATTCTAAAATTGTAAATTTCAATTACTTTTTGTTTATATCATTAAATTTGTGAATGTTAAATATGATGCAAATTTAGGAGTTTAAGCTTTGAGTTAAATCTTAGGGGTACATGACAACAAGAGATTTTTAAAGGGGTACGACAACAAGAGGTTTTTAAAGGGATAAGCGAACAAGGGAAGTTTGAAAACTTCCAAAAATGACGCAACAACTTTAAAATATTGAAATTACATAAGTTCAAATAATTTTACATTTATATTTTATTTGAACCATGAATTCTGAAATTAAATAGCCATGAGATTAATGTAATACCTTTATTTCCCTAGCTATAAAGTTATATTTTTATGTTTCACCCATATTTAAACTAAACCAGGCCCTGAGAGTTACTTTTTTGATATCATTGAAATGTTTTATATAATGATTAAATTTCTTAGATTTTTACATGGAGTTTCAATACTTTAAACAAAGCCGTGCATATTTCTCAGTGAATTTTAAAATGATAAGTGAGTAAATAGCTTGTTTTGAATGACACAGAGCTTTGAAGTCAGAACCCACAGAAATTTAAGGTGATCTACTTTAGTCACCTGGCACGCTTCTCCGAGTTCAAAATCGAAGTATTCTCCGTGCAACAGACTAGAAAAATATTCCTTGTCTGTGCCTCATTTAAAAAAAAAAAAACTGAAAATAATGTGTAATCCACTTTTGAGGAACCAATTGCAAGATTTCGGAGTGTGGGAAAAACTTCTAGAAAACCACAAAGGCAGCGGTCCATATCCAATTGTGGTACGTGGGTCATAGTTTGAGATACGCTGTTCTTTGGTTAGAGAATGCATTAAAGAAAAGCAATTGAAATAATTTAACTTATGCCCATTTTTAGCGAATGCCGAAGGAAGCGATTGTACTAATAGAATTTGTTTAGAACAATCTTTCCAAATCTCCATCGATCATACCAACTAGACATCGAAAAAGACACCAAAAAGTGTATATTATCTATTAACACTCTAGCGGTCGCAATTTTTGTTTTTTCTCAACGAAACTCGCATATAATCCTAAATTAACAAACGGTTTGTCGAGTTCGTTAACTGGAAAAATTAAACTAAAAATTGATAAAATGATCTAGCGGCCGCAATTTTCGTTTTCCTTTATCTCAACGAAACTCTGTACATTTTTTTTAAATTGATAAACGTTGTTTCCAAAAAGCAGGGCAATCGAGCCATTAGGAGTTGGGGGTTAAAACAAAAATTTAAATCGCTCTAGTGACCACAATTTTAAATGTTTTTAAAGGAAATCCGGTATATATTATTGAAATAAAATAAAAAAGATATTTTCTGAAAATCAATGAAATCGAATTATTAGGAGGGGGTTACCTGTAACCCAAAATTTAAAAATCGCTCTAGAGGCATTAACATTTGCTTTTTCACAACGAAACTCCGCATATCCCATTTAAATAAAATATAAATATCGTTTCTGAAAATCAGGGGAAAAATCGAGCCGTTAGGAGTGAGGGTTTATGTGAAACTCAACGTTTAAAATCGATCTAGCGGCACCAATATTTGTTTCTTCACAACAAAATTCGAAATGGTACAATTACGAGTAGGGGTATACTTGAAAGTAGAAATTTAAAAAGCGCTCTTGTGTTTAGTATTCTCTATATTGTTTTAAAATAAAAGGACAAATTAATTCAGCATGTATTTATAACGATGCATATGTTTCATATTTAACAAAAGCATCGTCGTGAAGATAGTAAATGTGAAATATTAAACTGATAAGTGTTTGAGAATTATGTTTGTATGTAAAAGCGTTCTGTAATAACATTTAAAAAATGTTTGTGTTACATGTTCTTACTATAAGAACGTTTAAATTAAATTTCAAAGCCAATGAAAATGAAATTTAGTTTCGATTGTTTTTATTTACTTTGTATATTGCAACTGTTTCTGAATAGTAACATGTTTTTGTTTTATTGAAACATGTGAACATCTTAAATACACAGTGTAACTCGAAACTTTCTGTTATTTCTCTATTTTAGTGAATTTAGTAATACTACAGTTTGCAAGAAATCTAATTTTGTTTCCCTAATACTACACAGTAATGACATAACTTATTGCATTGTTTTAGAAGGCCCAATTTCCTTTTTATATTCCTTTTTATTAAAGGTTATTCAACTCGGTGAGGAATTCGCTTAGTTTAATCAGCTCCTGCCTGACGGACTTTAAACAAATGCCAATTCACTTGAGTATTGAAATGAATGGTGAATAAATTAAATGAGAAAATAAAATGAAGATGAACCCGAATTGGATGATTGTTATAATGACTTCATAAATAAATACAGAGGTGCTTAAATGCATTAAGACAACGGGAGATGCCCGCGGACATACAAGCCTCTAGGTAAGGGATACAGCAAAAAGAGGAAACAACAAACGAACGCCTGGTGATTAAGGAAGAAGAGGAACACAAATAAATAAACAGCACTAGTACATGTAGAGGTGAACGTAATTTTCCCTGATTGGGCCCGCTTTTTGTTTCTCTGCGGCGGAGTGACAAGTTGAAGGTTGTGCTGTGGTCGGTCAGCAGTGCGAGAAAGCCAAGGACATTATCAAAACACTTTTCGAGGTGCAGGGGCATTAAGGGAGTAATAGTAACTTTTTGCTTGCCTCTAATGGAGAGGGGAACCTTCGCCAACATAACATCATTTCGATATAAACGTTTCTTCACCATGTTGGGTATTTATTGTCGGCCTAAGACGCCCGAGGCCATCGGCAAACAGAACGGTCCGAGCGAGAGAGAGCGGTTGTGCTACCTGCCTGCAATCTGCCGGCCGGGGAAGCCATACGTACCAAGCTGGTGCTTCAGTAAAGATGATCTCTTCAGTTCCTACCGAACCCTGTGCGGTGTAGGGGTCTCGGAGTGAGCGCGCGGTGCGTTGTGCTGCATTCATTTTGATCCGGACCGCTGTATAGTGAAATGTTTACCCAAGGACTAAGTTTCCCACCGTCGAGTTGCTGGACAAATGGTGCGTGTAGGTTTCCTTGCGTCTTTTGTGAAGCTGTAACCATTTCCGTTGGCGCTCGACACATTTAGCGATATTTGTGTGAGTGGGGAAAACTGCCTCTAGTGAATATCGTCTTCTAAGGATAATAGTGGCCTAGCTTTTGACTCGATAACGGAACGTTTTTTATAAAGCTACTGGAATATATATTTCAACCCTTAAAAGTGAGTGGAAATGTTAGTGTTGTGAACATTTTTTAAAAACGAGTTTTTTTATATGTATTGTTGGTAAACTTTCCATAGAAAACACGTAACAAAAGTCTGTTGTGTATTATAACAAGTGAATGTTTTAAGTGGCAGATATAACGTTTACACGAAACCTATGGTGATGGTAAAAGGTGAAACAACGGAAACGCGTTTAAGAAGTTCGACGTTTCAAGCTGTAAGATTGCGTCGTTAATCTTCTTATGCAGTGAAGGTAAGCTTTCTAATATTCATAAACACAAGCTTTAATTTTTTATATTTGTCTTCGTTACACGGAAGTGGCAAAAAGTAAATAAACTACTCATCAATGATGACGATTCATTTTAACGCAGTTCCCCGAATGTCTCTCATCGCCTGCAAGTAACTAACCTCTTAAGATCGTTTTACCCATACTATATACCGAATATTATCTACTAAACACAACATTTTAAAACTCTTAGAAATGCCAAAAGTGTATTACTACCTCCCAGCAGGCACGAGCTTTAAGTAATGTTTTCTTCGGCGTGAAAATAACAGAAAACAAAAGAAGATCGCTTTCAAACAATCTGAAAATACTCGTTTTCCTGCGCTTTGCACCGCTTGTTCCTTTTTTATTTCTAAACTCTTCGAACATTAACAGTGGAAACGCTAAATTAAAGTGTTTTACATTTTTGTTCGCCCGTAAGTTGTTTAAAAACGAATACCTTTTCATACCGTTTGTCGTTAAAGACAGAACTGATTTAAATCTCGTTTAAAATGTTTTGTTTCCATACCTTTGGTGTATTAGAGGCAGAACACCAAGGTTTTATCTTGAATGTGCGCCGTTGCCTTTTGGCGAGCTTTTAGGTAGATAAAAAAGGAAGGAAAAAACCTCACCGGTACTTTGTATGCAAATAACAAGAAAAACCGGTGCTGCGTACGAGCCCAATTTAAGTCCCTGTGTAAAATGAACCAAATTATATAATGCAAGTCAATAAACAGAAAGTCGGTAACGTGAATTAAACCCGTTAAAATTCACATAAAATGCTGTGATCGTGAAAGCACAAGGTTGTGCATAAAATCTTTTACATGTGATGTAAAACATCTAAATTACGACAACGTTAATTTCTGCATCCAATGCCAGGGTTTACTTCACTTTCTTTACCTTGGCACAAACATACACGCCTTGCGCGCGCATATAGCGTTGATGAAAAATCACACAAGTCCAATGCATTCCATTTTGTTCCTTAAAATTATTGTGCTTAGCCTCAGGCCTTAGTCAAGGAACACTCAGTTCGTGTTTCAATTCCAGCTTGGGACATTTTGTTTGTTTCTGTTTTGCGTTTTCTCTAAATGGGAAGCCGCTGTCAAAACAAATACTATGGAATGTTTTTTTGGATATGGAGCGTATAATAATATAAATGTCGGAAAATGTTTTATTTCTTTACATATATGTAAGCCACGGTTTTCTAAGTCTCTAAAAATTCATTTTTCGAAGAACCTAAAACAAAAATTAACGGATCGTAGATGAAACTATTAAAGCAAACTTAAAAATGCATCTTGTTCTATACTTTTAAACTGTGTTTAATCTTAAAAGGATTTCTTTAAAGTTATAGAAAGTATCAACTTATTAAGCTTTCGTAAAATTGGGCCCCTTTTTTTGTAATATTTTATCGAATATTTAATCATTATTATAATCATTAAGATTTATAATGGACTTATAAATAATCTGAAGGATATGCTTTTGGAATGCTACTATGTAATCGTTTTGCTTGGGCAGCGGAAGCATTAAGTAGAATAATTTTACGATTTAAAATTTGCATGTACCTAAAATGCTTAAATTTTAAAATATATGCTGAAAATATTCATCGTTTGCTGCCAGATAGAACGTGTGTCTAAACAAATTGTGATGTTTACAAAAATATTGACTATTTCTTTACGCGTGTTGTTTACAGTTCACCTGATTGGACTTGTGGAGTATTTCAAACCCTGAGAATCGTGCAAACCAAAACTTGATATGACACGTAGTGTTGGATTTATTATTTTTTAAAATTAAAACAGATAAAAATGTTTGTTCCATGCTAAATTTGTTAATCAGTTTATATAATACTAGTGAAACAAACAACACATAAACAAAGATCGATATTTATCACATCTGAACCAACCGCTTGCTAAGTGTGAACTGCCAGCTTTGTCGCTGATAACGAGCCCAGATAAAATGATGACCATGTATTTAAAATAAATAATTAAATTATACCAAACTGGAAATATTGTTTTAAAACATGTGATTCATTAGTGTGTTTAATTTTACTTGAACGCCCTGGTTCATCATTCTTTTATACAATCCGAGGAGATTGTTTTATTTTATTTAAATATTTGTCCATATAATTTATATAGCATAAAAGTTAAAAGGCATATAAAATTTCAATGCAGTTTATAACGTAATTTCCATACGATTATTTTGCTGAGAGCTGGGTTCAGTCTAAAGCCGAGTTTGGCTGTGATTCATTCTATCAGGTCTGCTCAAACTTCGTCTTGGATGTATCTAGAAAAAGGATGGTCAACCTAACGGAAATAAATTCTAGGTACCTCGAGAAGCTGAAGATATTTGTCTATCGCGTTATTTATCCCTTCTACGCTATTTTGGCCATCAGGATACGATTTTGATACACGGACGATAAAAGTCCGCATTACTTCTTCTTTTTTACGTCAAAAACTTTGTTTGAAATTTCCTTATGTCGACGATACTCTCTGCTTGTTAATTTCTCTAATGTTACGTCGTTTATTTCACATTGTGTATATCTTCAAAGTGCTTTGTTTGTCCTCTGCTAATATTTAGTGCCTTGATTTTCTGCAAAATGTTGCCATTGTTCCCTGTATGTGTTCTATTTTTTTTTTCTCCACCAGGCTCTGTGCATCACTTTCATGAATTTCTCTAATATTTTCAGGGTTGCCAAACGTTATACACTTTTACTATTGACAATTAAGTGCAACGATGATATAATTGTGGGAGTAGGCATATAAAATCACAGTTAACTCCGCTAATTACTGTTACTTGTAACCTAAACAATACTTAAGATTATTATGAATGCGTAAGCACAATTTTAAAAAGTAACCCCAGGTTACATTTAAGTTTCACGAGAATACTTTTTTTTTACCCCCACGGGTGGCCGAGGTCGTTAAGGCTCGGACTTGTGAGCGGGAGGTCTGCGGTTCGAATCCCTTCAGGACCGCCCTCCCTGACTGAGGTTTCTTCCAGGCTTTCCTCAGTTCTCATAAATGCCAAATGTCAACTCTAAACTTAAGCCTGGAATGTTTCCTTGTTAAAAAAAAATCATTTCCCAATTTATCATTTCATTTATCATCAGTGTCCACCGCTTGTGCCTCAGTGGTAAAAAACGGGCGTTAAACACCATTAAAAAACGGGAATATTTGTAATAACTGATATTTACTTAGGTTTATCGCTGCTCTGCACTGCAATCTAGTTCTGGCTGTTGTTAACAGTGTGATGGTATCTTTTCTCCTTCTTGGTTTGTTTTATAACTTTTTTCAACTTGAAGTTAAGTTTCCCACCAAGGCTTTATCCTTTAAGATCGGACGAGTTTTCTAATATCTAATATTTGTTTTGGTTAGGCCTCCGCTTAAGTGTTCATATTATGTATTATTAGTTTAAGTAAATTGCTGAAATACACATTTTCAGGCCCAAGTTATTTATACTGCTAGTTTTTATAACGATAATCTTAATTTTTTTTATTTACTATTACGATTGTTGTCAAACTACGAAATTAACCATACCAAGCCCCATCTCACCGACTTGCGAGTTAGGTTTGTTTTATTTAACATATTTTAGTCATTAGCGTTCCATTTTATTCAGGACGTGAAACGGCCGATAAATTCTGCTCGGAGGCCCCTTCTTCCAGGCTTGAAGTTCTTTAACCTACCATTAATTCACTACAATAGGTTTATTTACTTCTGTTTCCAAGGAAGCGGTACTTTGAATTTTTACGCGCTAAAATATCCGAGTTTGAACTTACAACTGTGGGTCAAAGCGACAAGTACTGGGCCACAATAACCGACTATACCTCTGTGTTTAGCTTAATATGTTGTTATGGAGGAGTAACTATGAATATATCCTGTTTTCTATATTAGTAATAATATCTGAGCGTATCTTAATTAATAAATAAAGAATAATTTATTTATTCTCACTTTCACATCGGATGTGTGCTAGGAAAACTATTTATTTATTTATTTACCATGGCAAGTTTTCTTCCACTCTTCCAGGCGAAGAACCAGCAAAAATGCAAATACAATATACATAGTTATATAAAAAGCATAAAAAGCAAAACTAATAATGCATGTAAATATTGCATACTTATAGTATGTTTAGAAAGATGATGAAGATAGTGTTACAATTCCATTTGTTCTTCAATAATTTTTCTACAGGAGGGAGTGAGGAGGAGGAGAAGAAGAAGAAGAAGAAGAAGAAGAAGAAGAAGAAGAAGAAGAAGAAGAAGAAGAAGAAGAAGAAGAAGAAGAAGAAGAAGAAATTAGAGACTAACTGTTGTGATTCCTAGAGTTGAAATGACAATTTAACCTACATTTAAATTGCTTATTATCTGACAATCTCTGGCTTCAGGAGGAAGGGAGTTCCAGATTCTGGGAAGCGACATGCTGAATGAAGTTGAATAGAAATGTGTTCGGTGACGAGGTAAAGCCATATTCAGGGTTCGAGGTGGGGACATGCATATGAGGAAATAGCCGATATATTATCATGTACTGAAAGAGATTGCAGAGACGTGAAAACGTTGTTTTCCTGAGCGAACTCTGATGCACCTCATATCAAATCAACTGATTTAGATTGATTGATTTATTTATGGAGGCTCTTTAACAGCTCAGGTCTTCAGCGTATATCAAATCAACGAAACATAAATAAATAGAATAGCTGTAATATTAATTCCAAGAAAAAAGGCTATATAGGCTTGCCTAGTACCATTCTTTTGTCGCATTACTATTCTCTAATGTATGTTCTTTTTAACTTTTATGTATACTTATTCACCATTCAGCTAATCTCTATTTTCTGAGTGCATCTTCTTATGCATAACTTGTCTGTTGCTTTTTATGAGCTTTTATCATTATTTTCCTCTCTCTGTTATTTTTAGTATATTGGCAATACCTCCGCTGTTTTACGACGTACTTCCGTAGACCCCCCTCTCTTACTTTCTTTATTTAAAGAACAAAATCATCATATAACACAATGGTCCCAATACAACGCATCAATTACGAACCACTAATTAGATTATGCTTGGAGATGATTTTAGTCACAACTTAAAATAGTGTAGTTCGTTTGGAATCATTTAGTCGGTCGTGGTGGTCTAGTGGAATGAATTAATAGTGTTTAATGCTCGTTTTTTGCTACAGAGGCACCACAGGCGATGAACAATGATGATATATGAGATGAAATGATATAATGGGAAAGAATTTATTTTAAAGGAAGGAATCGTTTCAGGCCTACATTTTTAGGGTACCTCCCCAGCATTTGCCATTTATGAGTACTAAGGAAAACCTGCAGAAAAACTCAGTTAGGGAGGACGGTCCTGTCGGGATTCGAATCCCAGATCTCCCGCTCAGGAGTCCACGGCTTAACGACCTCGGCCACCAGTGGCAGTGCGTGGTCTAGTGGTAATCATACCTTGCTTCGTAGACCCAATAACGCGGGTTCAATCCCGGCCAGGGTCGATTGATATTTCCGGGCGTAAAAAATCCTAAGTATTGCTTCCTTCAGAAAGGAAATAACTCCTTGGCCCCATGTAGCGGATATTCTATAGCTAGCCATAGCCTTAGGAGGGCCGTTGGCTTACCACGACGACCACTGCGTCCTCTATCTCCGGCACATGACATCGGTAGAGGGCAGTACTGCAAGGGGATAAGTGATCAGCAAACCACACTCCGCCGATCGCCATGTCGCGCGGCTTGGGAGATCGAAGATCCCCACCGCTCCATCAGGCCGCTTCCCAATTGTCCTCACGAGGCTGGTGGAACCCGTTCCAGATCTCTTTTACTCAGAAACATTGCTAAGTAGGTACCGGGAATCGAACCCGGGCCTTCCAGCCAACAATCAGCAATGCTAACCACTCGACCAGGAATGTGGTCATGTAGTACATTTACGGCACTTAAAAGGACCTCAAGCCTGAAAGAAGAGACCTCTGAACAAAATTTATCGACCGTTTCACGCCCTAAATTTAATGAGATGATGATGACTTGAAATATTAAAGAGCGTCCGTAAATAAACCAAATACTACTACCACTACGCAATCATCCAAAAGTTCACAAAACTTTACGATAAACGTTTATTGTCGCAACTTTCGGTTCAGTGCTCAATGGGTTTACACTTCTGTATTTTACAATTCGTGATGAAGACATGCAACTTCTTTTTGATGTAAAATATCGTAAAATAGAGTATTTGTTGTTAAAAGTTTATTAAACATATTTAAGTATATTAATATATTAATTCGCAAGGTGGCAAACAAAGGAAAACCCATTTATGATATTCATTTCAACTATTTTTAAACACATTTTGTAAAAATAAAATAAAAATTTCAAGGACTGTATTTTTATGGGTGAAAACACCACTACTAAAATCAATATCATGCATTGCATCCACGATCTTATCACATGTCGTATTATTCTTTCTTTGCTTGTGATACAGAAAGGTATCCCCATTTTATATTTATTAAACTTATTGAAAATCCTTGTGGAAATTTTTGTGCTTGTGAATGTTAATGGTTTATATTTCTTGGTTGTAACGCACCTTGGCAAGATCAAATTAGAGCAAGAAATAATTGTCTGGCTATCCAACAGGTGTCTACGAAATAAGTTTATGTATATATAAACGCATTTAGTAGTTAAATGCAAGTAAATTACTCTTAAGAGATTCACCCTCAGTAAAAACCGCCTCAAGCTGACGAGCTATTTTTTTTTTTTTTTTTTTTTTTTTTTTAAAGCTCGGATCTTTATGGTAATGCCTACATGTCTGTTTAAGGAATGCAGACGGAATCTCCCGCCTCAGCTCCGTTCCCCCTTTTCGTGTTCTAAAAACATCATCAGCATGTCCCTCTTTGTGTCTAACCCGAGGGTTAAATATTTCAGCCCCGGAGTGAGAAGGGGTTAATGGACGGGGCATGCAACCTGGAGAAAAATCAATCACCTGTCTGGAAGCAGCCGAAATAGAACTCTATCCTTCTGTCTCTTCCGGCCTCCAGAAGCCTACGGACATTTGGCGAGTATTACGACAGGAATGAGAGACTTCTGTGACTGCATCTTATCCTCTTGGCGTTTAATTCGCTCAGTTGTCACTGGAAGATTTCTTGCTTGCAGCAGACTGATTCTAAAGTCAATTTACTTTTGTTTACAATGTCAACTCTCCTAACAGAGGCTTTCTTGCATTGCCTCGAAGCGTTTTATTAACTAAATAAAAAACTATCTTTGTATGCAGATTTCGGAACCACCTGTTTCATTGGTAATGTAGAAACAAACAAATGGTCGTATATTACAGAGCGACACTTTTAGAAGTATCGGCTCGCTAGTCAACCGGCCAGCGGCGAGACCCTCATGCTACTGCCGGCATTTGTTTAAGCACACTTAGGGCGCTCCAACGCTTCACGGTTTTAAACCTAAGTACATATTAAAAAAAAAAGTGTACTCATTACAGTAAGTGTTGTCTTTTGTCGGTCCTGGTGGTGTAGAGGTAACCATACTTCTCTCCTAAACCCAAGATCGCGGGTTCAAACCTGGCCAGGATCGATGGCTTTTTTCGGGCGTAAGTATGGCTTCCTTCAGAAGGGAAGTAAAGCTTTGGGTCCCGTGTCGTACATTTACGGCACGAAAATGAACCTCAAGCCTGAAAGAAGAGACCTCTGAGCAAAATTTGTCGGCCGTTTCACGTCCTGAATAGAATGGCGCCTTGATGACCTGAGATGTTAAAGAGCGTTCTAAATAAATAAACATAAAATAGTTCAATGTTCCTCTGCGCTAATGAATTTATTTATATGCTAATATTGACAGCTTATTTCCAACCAAACTCTCCTTTATTTGGATGCAGAATTATTTTGGCAGTGATTTATGCCCTAATCCTTTCCCATATTTAACAGTTTGTGAATCTGTCTCTTAGAGAAAACGGAGAAGTAACGTTTATAAACTAATCCTAGTCTTCAGTAGAGGTATGAAAACACTCATACAGAAATTAGATCCATTAGTGCAGAGGAACTGATGTGAATTCTAAATTCGTAAGAAAGTGTGGATTATGTTTCACAGAAAACTTTTCCAGCACTTTGGAAAGCAGACCAATAGATAGCCGGAAAACTTGCGATGGCAGCCCCTTGTTTCAAATCTCGTTGCTGTAGAGCAACATTTGGTGGACCAAGTCGAGTTGTAACTTTTTGGTACATTTCCTTGATTTCATTCCACCAACATTCGCTGTTATTATAACCCTTTACAACCTTCAGGACGGACTTTGGTCTCTGAACTTGGGAAACGGTACCTGCGGAACATGAACTCTTGGACGGCTGACAGATGGATGTTGTGGTGCCGTATAGTTCATTGCCATACAAATTTTCATATAGGAAGACGCGTTTCAAAAATCGCTCTCACCTTTCATTCTACCTCTTATCTTTATTCTACTGCCGACTCGTCAGCCCAGAGGTCTGGGGTTCGATTCCTCCCTAACTTTTTTTTTTCAGGTTTTCTTCAGTCCTCAAATGACAAATGTCGGGAAGGTACCCTAAACTTAGGCCTGGAACATTTCCTTTCTTAAAAATATTCTTTCCCAATTTATCATTTCGTTTCGTATATCATCAGTGTCCACCGCCTGTGATGCCTCTGTAGCAGAAACGAGTGTTAAACACTATTAAAAAAATCTAAGAAAGACGGGGCGGCAGGAACTTCTGCAAATACGTGAAATGGAATTTTCATCAAATCGAAAAAAGAAATTAGGGGGAAAAAATTAAGCATATCAACACAATTTACTCCATAATTGTAACAGAATTGTTTTTTACCGTTCTTTCGTTCTATATGCAAGCGCATTTTCTTATTAATTTGTCTTTCATTTTCAGAAATCCACTATCAGCTACTTGGATTTTCTTTTTTTAATTCATTCTGTACCGTACTTGGGAGTTAACGGAAGTTTAATGAAATATTTTACCCCTCTTGTACTCGAGAATTTCTCCTCTTCATAGTTTAAACCATTCTTACAGTACCGTCACTGGTGGCGAGGTCGTTAAGGCGCGGACTTGTGAGCGGAAGGCCTGGGGTTCGATTCCCACCATGACTGTCCTCCCTGACTAAGGTTTTTTTTTTCCAGGTTTTCCTCGGGCCTCATAAATGGCAAATGCCGGAGAAGTACCCTAAGCTTAGTCTTAGAACGCTTCTTTAAAACTCCTTTCCCAGTTTAACATTTCATGTATCATCAGTGTCCATTACCTGTGGTGCCTCAGTAGTTAAAACGAGCGTTAAACTCTATTAAAATGAAGAATTCTAAGAGAAGACACTTGGTTATTTTGTGGTGTAATTTTGCATATCTAGAATACTGCGCAAAGTACTTTTGATTTTTAATAAATATATTCCATCTATATCATAATATTTAAAAAATTACTTTTTGTAGACCTTGAACCTGGTTTCACATATTAAATTTGAATCTGTCATGAGGGCGTCTGTAAAGGAATCCACACTGTGTCACGAGAATTATTGAGTAGCTTTTTGGAGTGCCGAGATTAAATATATTTAAGTTAAATTTGAGTCTGTTATAAAGATTTTGACTTGTATTCTTATCGCTGCCTCTGTGCTCAAAGATGTTGCTGGGAACATTAAAACCGTGTTAATTTGTCAATGCAAACATGAGCACGGGGGCTTTGGAAGGTAAAGCACAATATCGGAGTGGGGTGGGGTGACGTAGAGGATCTCAAGAGGGTAAAGCAGTGCGTGATATGATTTTGAGAGGAACCTTAGATTAATGCATGCCATCATCACTAAATAAATTTCAAAGCCCAACGCCAGATTGTAACAGATGGAGGGGTTGTATTGAGCTCGCGTTTATCCTTTTGACCTCGTTCTTGCAAGGTATCAAGTTCAAAGTCTTATCCAGGCTAATGCTGAAAGGATGGGGCACACTAAATAGCACGTAATAAAAGAAAAGCAGACTAAGATTTGTGCAGCACAATGGCATGCCCGTATTTTTTGTCGTCACAAATTTAATAAAAGCCACATCCCATATTTGAGAAGATGCAGCACAGCGGAAACCCAGCCGAGCCCACAAAAAACCGCCCAACTGGGTAGTACCTTCCTACCTGCCGGATCTCTTAAGTTCAGGCAATCGAGTTCGGATTTCAGGCGTTAGAGGGCGGAGAGGGAGGCTAGTCCCATATAACAACCCCAGGTGTAAACAATGGGTTGTAAGAATTAGCTGTATAATGGGCATACTGGGGCCTGTTTGGTTATGCCGGAGTCAGGCAACATAAGGCCTGTGGCCGTTCACTAATAAAATAACCCGACCAGCTGCTCTTACGTGAATCCAAACAGTTCTTTTGGATTCCAAATGCGATTAATTTTGTTCTTTGGCTCCGGATTGGACGATTCTCCTTGCCCTCCTTCCTCCATAAGAAGACGCTGGCCATAACCGGTCTTTTTTTAAGAAATATCTCTAAGAAATTCAATCCTAGGCTCACCTGTAACGAGTCTTCCATGATTTACTGCTGCTGCACAGGTGTGGAATACTTAAATCCAGTATAATGGAAACCAAACAAAGACATAATAACCTGTAATCGTCCGTTAAACCAGCGGTGGAACAGGCTCCATGTTAAAAAGGGGCACCAGGCTTAGTTAACCTTTAAAACCCATACTAATCACTCATTTGTTCTCGACTATGGATTAGTCATTAAGAATCATGAATGATGATCGCTGTGTGTGTCAAACATGACTCTCCCGAACCAGAAGAGACCAGCAGTTTTGTTGACATGGGAGAGTCAATTTTGCAACCACCTCTCAGTAAAACAAAAGCGAAGAAAGAAGCAAACATCTGCTTTCTACAATTTCTTCACACTTTTCTTTTCTACTTTCTCTTCCTTTTTCTTCTTATACGTAGAAAAATAATAGGAAAAAAAAAAAGCAAAATATGAACACTGTTTCTGACTTCATCTTTCATAAGAAGAGAAAAGGTAAAATGGGAAAGAAGACATTAAAGATGGAAAGTGATAGATGTGGAGAAAAGACGGTTAGAAGAAGATAAGACGAGAAGATAGGGAGAGGAACCCTTTCTTATGTTTTTTCATACAAATACAGTAAACATGGAAATCATTTTTGCTTCAGTTTGAACACGAAAGGAGAAAATAGGGGAAAAAAGAAGAGTGAGTTTACATTTTATTTTATTAAAGAAAGGAAAAGGGAAGAAAAAAGA
Organism: Metallyticus violacea; assembly: GCA_030762175.1. Lineage (NCBI taxonomy): Eukaryota > Metazoa > Arthropoda > Insecta > Mantodea > Metallyticidae > Metallyticus > Metallyticus violacea. The sequence goes on along the minus strand of CM060841.1, from coordinate 61,017,500 downwards.
AAAAGTCCACTTTCTACAATATCTTCTCACATTTCTTTCCTGCTTTCTTCTTATACTTCCCTTTAAAAGAAAAGAAAAAAACGGGGGGAAAATTGGAAGAAGAGTAAAGATAGAATGGGAAAGAAAAAGAAAGAGAGAGAGATAAATTGATAGATGTGGAGGGGAAACAAATGTTAGAGGAAGAAAAGTCGAAAAGAAAGGGAGAGCAACTCTTTCTTGTGTACCTTCACCTTTCATCCTCCAAGCGTCGCCGTAGTTGCGCTCCTGGGTTCGATTATGGTCGGGGCATTTTGTTAAATAATTTTTTTCCCGTAATTTCTTACGCTTAGAAGGCGAAATACGAATGGGGTTTTGATCTGCTTTTAGTTGTAAGCATGGCACTCTTCATGTAAATTATCACTCGTCAGAATGCAAACGATAAACAGAAAGCGGTTGTTTAGTGTTAAGGAAGGCGGGAAAGATTATGGTATCAGCCTCTAAAGGAATTTTACTAAAATTTTATCTCCAGAAAGGTAAACCCATAACGGAAGAAAACTATACTAATCTTTTGAACCAACTAGCTGGAAAAAACTCCTGAGAGAAGACCCGATATGCAGAAGAAGAAGAAGAAAAAAAATTCAATACAAAGCCTGCTTACAAAAGTGTTTTAGGGATGGGAAAATTGAGAGCTTTGAAGTATGAATTGTCGGAGTGTCCACCGTACTCCCCAGATTTAGTCCCATCTGTTTCTAAGCTCAAACTCTGCCTCCTAGACACTATTCGTCAAAAGTATGATCTAATACAAGTGTATTAGTACAAGTGTTTGTAAAGTAAGCTCCTGTAACTTTCTGTTCCACGAATGAATGTATAGCACTTGTAAAGTATTAGTAAAAAGCTACAAGTGACGTCATATATGACCAAGATGTAACAACAATTGTTTGTCACGTTGAATTAGGCTAGGTCCACTCCATAGGGATTTTTAATGTACAGAGCAAATCATTGTCAATCTTGCTAAATGCGTTTTGTATTTTTTTTCTCAAATATAATGTTAATTTAAGTGTTTTATTAGACATTTATCGATATTTTAGCATAATAATTCACTTTGAGACCACGGTCCCATACTGCTACATTTGGGAGCATTAATTTCAGCCGTCGAGAGATGGCAGAAGAGTCGATCTCCCCGTCTTTTATTTTATTAGTCCATTTGATAATTTATATTGCTTGCCAATCACGTTCTCATATGAAAAATTGGAAAATTGTGTCACAGGAGGTTATTTTATAAGAAAAAGAAGAATGAAAAGAAATTATTTTCGTGGCATGTAACAATAAATAAATAAATAAAAATACATTAACTAAGATGCTGGTCTGAAATATGCATTTGGAACAGGAAACGCCAATATCAGCCATAAGGCGTAGTTTAATTGCACTTAACTTTTATCATTGTACACAAATATTTATTTATTTTTTCTTTATACATATTCCTACTCGGCATTATCACCACTTTTCGCTAATACTTAGCACATTAGGGTCAACTGACTCCCACATTCATTAAAAAGATATCAAATTTTGTGCTAGTATTTGAAGTTACCAGTGCCCCACTAATACAAATACTTGTGTGGAACAGAACAACGAATAATCACTTGTACACTTGTAAGTATGGAGTTGTAAAGTACAAGTGTCGCAAAATGAACTTTTACTAATAACTACAAGTTAGAAGTCCATTCACTTTTAATGTATCAGATCATACTTTTGTGGAACACGGCCCTGTTCAGCGTTTTTTCATCAAATGAACAGACTATTGCTTTTGTAGACTTCCCTTAAACCCCTTTAGAGACCTGGATAAGGCAATTACGTTGAAAAATACATATACATAAATATGGCTTCTGACTGAGGCTAACGTTGTTATTCGGTCCAGAAACGAGTTTGTTTAGAAACCAACCTTCATAGAGTATGTTGCATTTCTTAGTAAATAGCATTTTTGTTTACTGTTTATATATTTTTAAATGAAAGGCATGTTTGCTGCCTACGAAAGCCAAGCCAAGCCATTTGAAAACATGTTCGTAGTTACCTGCATTTTCCTACCTTTGTGTTCTCCTAATTTTCCTCCTTTTTTACGTCCAGACTTCACTGCAGCAATATCGAGTGGTTTAATGAAGATTAATGTTTGAGTGCTTTCGATAAACAACCCCTTATTTTGAATAGTGCCATTAATATCGATTCTAGCAGCGGAATAGCTCAAGGGAACCAGGATGAGTTATGTCTGACTCCGGAACATAACTTTATGTAAACTAGCTCACAAAATATGAAACCATCTCTGTAAGGGTTTAACTTGACCCGTCACTTACCCGCTCCTCCGTAATGCCTTGCTTTGTTGTAAAAAAGACTGGCCGTTGGTTTCGCTAATTCTGATTGCAATAAACCGAATGTTTCAACAACTACGTTTTCACTCCCCCCCCCCTTTTTTGTACATTTGAGGTGGCTACACATTTTGCAGTTAATATTTGATTATAACAGCCTCTCTTGCATTTGCTTTCTCTCTATATCCCTTTTGTTACTTACCTTGTTAAAAGCTCGGACTCGATTGTATGTTGTTCCCCCTTCCTTTGTCCATCTTGTGATCTTTTTCGTAAATATATGAAACACACAGGTGGAAACAGTCAAAGCAAGGCCCTTGTCAGTGATGATTGGTAGCTATGAATGTTACATATTTAATTTTGGTTTGTGTTTGTTTCTTTTATCTCTCTTTTTAAATTTATTTATTTTTTAATGTAGGTTTGTGGGCCCTTATGCGCCCTTAGCTCTAATAAAAACAACTCATTGTTATCATTAACGTTACAGTCGGTGCTGGTGGTCTAGTGGTAACCATACTTACACCATAAACCCAGGATCGCGGGTTTAATTCCGGGGTTTTTCGATCGTAAAAATCGCAAGTATGGCTTCCTTTGAAAGGGAAGTAAAGCCTATGAGTCCCTGTCGTAGATTTACGGCACGTAAAAGAACTTCAAGCCTGAAAGAAGAGGCCTCTAAGCAAAATTTATCGGCCGTTTCACTCCCTGAATTGAAAGGGATGCTGATGACCTGAGAAGTTAAAGAGCATACAGGAGATATTTCACGGGACAGTTTTAAGTGCCTTACTCTGTACAAATATTCCTTTTGTGATAAAATACAGCACAGAAATAAGAGGAAAGCTCATTTAAAACGTATGGAGGGTAAGGCTGTCTGAAATTATTCAGCATGATAAAACAAATGTGAAGGGAAAGATGTAATTGCCTGTGACGTAAGAAAATATCCACTACTTGAAGTGACGATGATAATGATGTAAGAAATCATCAATTCGTACCATCATTACAAGGAACTCCATGACATCAATCAAATGCTGCGTGGTAGTTTTCCGGAAGAGTTAAACTTGCAGCTGCTCGGAAAGTTGAGATTCTTTTTCTTCCTATTGTTCAGCAATTAGAAACCCTTGTCACTGAATTTGGTAGCTTATTTAGTCAATATTCTATCTTTGATAAACTGCAGGTAATTTCGTTATGTCCATGCACTCAAAAATGAGTCTTGGTTTCATCTTTGGGTATTATCTACAAGAACGGTATCATACCTGAGGTCCATTAAAGGCTAGCGGAAAATATGAAATGTTAAATCTCACACTATATTATCTAAAATATGAATTAAGTTTAGAAATTTATTCCATCTTTTTCGGGGTCTACAAACATCTCTTTTTGGATATCAAATTTGACTCATTACTTTCCAGTTTTGTGTTTATTTTGATTGTTTCTTGCATTGAAAAACGTTTGAGGTTATCATCTATAACGTGTGCTATTCTGTACCTCTTTGAGAATTTTTTTTTTTTTTTTTTTTTTTTTTTACACAAGTTAGAAATCTCCTCTCACCTGCTACAATTTAATTTTTATCGTATTTCTTTATTATTCTGAACCATAAAACATTGTTTGCTTGCTTATTTTTTTCACAGTTATTGTTAATGTAATTACTTTTATATCTGCATTCTAATTAAATGAGCATTTGCAATACAGTTAATTAAAACTAATCACTTGCTCTATAAAATATTATTAACAACAATTTCTTTTATCTAATCTATCTTTATCTTTGTTCTACGATTACCTGGGTTTATTTAACAGAAATTACTATACTAGGGGAAAAATTACTTCAGCGGCTGCACTCCAAGATCACCATCAACTTCTTCCTGCTCCTCTATGATTTAAAAATATTTGACACTCCATGTTTATCCTTGATATAGTACTTATGTTTACATATATGACAAAACTCACATATACTTATATAATTGAACATTTTATTTTAAATAATTTCTTCGGTTATGGTTTCAAAATTATTGCAATGGTGGCAAATTTGCTTTAACTACAGCAGAACCAACGCAGTCTCATTCTAGAGGTAGAAATCATAATTTGTATTTTGATGCATTGGCGCGAAGGAGTAGCGTATGAAAATGTGCACTTTTTGTTTAAAAAAAACCCTACAGAATCACTTTTGTTTGATGAATGATACAAAGCACAATCACTGTTGCTAATAAAATACTTGCACAACAAGAATTAGATCAATACAAGCTGGAAAACGCGTTGCTACTGTGTACTTTTAAACCTTCTAACCCCGCAACTATTGTATCGTGTCTAATGAAATTAACAAGATAATGGCATAGGTAGAGTAACTGAAAACCTTTATTTAGGACCTTGGATTGGGTCTGAGCCTGGTCCCCTGGATCTCCTGCTACTGATAAACCGGGACAGAGAACTAATGCATTCCAGGTGGAAATATTGTATTTGTTTAATTATATTAGAACTTGAATATAAGTGATAGTATAAAACCAATTATTGTATTTATATTTTTGTAACTGAGACATAAAATGGCCTGGGCCAGATAGGTGGAGCCTTCCTAGTAGTTTGTATTTGTATTTTTTCTTAGTATATCAATATATTTCATTTATTTATTTGTTTATTCATTCAACTTTTCAGAGGTTAGACGATTTATTTTAGTTTTCTCTTTCAAATCATTTTATTTCTTTCATTTGGGTTAAACTGCACTGATAAATGTTTTTGCTATTATTATTGTGGTTGTTGCTGCTACTGTTGTTTTTATTCTCACTATGGCACACCCTATTCCACAATACTGTGCTAAATGTCCACCTACATATGAAAAGATTAAACAACATTACTAATTTATCTTCGAATATTTGCTTTCAATTTTCAAGTTAGAACAGTTTCCAAATACATCCCACACTATTGATAGAAGTATTTTAATGATCAGCAATTCTTATAATTAAGGAATTAATATCTTTAAACAATGTTATACCAAAACATTATTTCAGTTATATTACCTACTGTATATTACGCTGCAAGTCCTGTATTTGATGGGGAATTTAACAAAAATGCGCGGCTTTGGAACCGTGACAAAAGCAACCAGCGCACACACCGTGTATTGCTAGTGACAGCAGGCTTAACCTCGATGAAAAACAATGTACCTCGGCATTGCAGGGGCCATCCATATGGCTCCGAGTATTAATCCCTTTGTTGGCCTGGGTATCGACAATCGTTACAGTACATACATGCGTTCAGAATGTAAAGATTTGTTGGTTGCAGCAGAAATTGCATACGCCTCTGCAGAACGGAATTAACCTATGCAACTTTGATGCCATTAAGACTAGCGCTTACAGAGTGATTCGAGCACAGCACAGGTAGAAGTTACAGTGATTGACATGTTTATTGCATCGCAGATCTGTTAATATTTATGTAATGCCGAAATAACACTAGGTAATCTCTGTTAGCTACTGAATGCCATATGATGGCATCGTTATATGTGAAACGGTTGGCAGACATGTTATGTAATCTGTTGAGCACAACTGCCTCAACCTGTGGTTTTATTGATATTTTATTATGTTCTTTAATAGTGACGTATTACTGGTTTAAACGTAATCGAGATTATTTTAACCTTTTGCATGTACCCTGGTGTCAAGCTTAAGTAACTTTTCTATACCTTCTTTAAAGACAGCGTGTGAGGCAAGAAAATTAAAACATAATATATATGCAAAAAATTGTTTAAATTAAATATTTAAATCTTGGAGACATTCGTTTTAATATTTAAGATCTATCATTCTGTTAGGAATAGAATATTTTAGCCAAATTTGAATATTACTTCCGTACGGTTTAGGGGAAGTATAAAACAAATTTGATGCAACCCGGCCTACATTTCTTAAAAATGATATACGAGTATCTAACTGTGTTATAGAAATTTACTTAGAACGTTTCGCTCGTGTCTTCACATTTAATTGCACATTTATTTTAATTTTTGCAACTCCAATTATTATTGGTGGAAGTATTCACATTATCCATCAATGACTTGGAAGAAAATTTGTCAACGGACCTAATCCCACGCTTATCAAAGCACTCCTGCATGGGAAGAAAGAAGTTAAGACTAGTGGTGGACAAGGTCATTTCAGGAAAATGGGGCTCTTTCAGGATGAACCCATCTGTAAACTTTGTAATCAATGCAAAGCACATATTATTTGAATGTGAAGTTCTGGAGAGAAAGAGATACTAACTTTCGGTGCGCAAGCATACCAAAATATGAACGATCTCCTTATAGGAGTAAGGGCTGTGGATTACATCAAGAACACAGAGTTCGATCTGCTATAAGTGATCCGGAGTTGCACAAAAAGTCTATGGCAGAAGTGCGGGAGTCTGCAAGCTCTGATAGTGGAAGGTACGAGAGTAGGTCCATAAGTTTCCGGCCTAACCACTTTCTAGATATGATAAAAACAAAAATTATATTTCACTTTTCAATATTGCAATTCATTTCTCACATCTTTGAATTAACATTTCAATCCCCCACCGCCCAAAATAGTCAGAAATCATGTTCGCAAAATGGGCATAAAGAGCATCTATCACTTCTACGTCACACTTAAATTTCCTTCCTCGAAGGCCCTTCTTGAGTTTTGAGAAGAGAAAATGGTCCATGGAAGCTAGATCTAGGCTGTAGGGTGGATGGTCGATCTCCTTGAAGTCGCATTTCTTTACAGGTTCCTTTGCAACAAGAGCTGTCAGCACAGGCGCGTTGTCGTGAAGATGGCGCACACCACCACTCAGCTTTCCTCGCCTTTTCTCTTTGATGGAAGCACGTAGTCTGTGCAGTAGGCCAGCATAGTACTCCCCATTTACTGTGGTGTTCCTGTCCTTGAAGTCAGTGAAGAGTATTCCTTCACAGTTCCAAAAGATTGTGGCTATGATCTTCTTGGTTGACTGAGTGACCATGGCCTTTAGAGGCGGTGTTTCGTCAGGTTTACGCCATTTCATTGATTCTCTTTTGGACAAGGAATCACAGTAGAGGACCGTAGTTTCATTTCCTGCAACAATGGTTTGCAGAACTTCTCTTTCGTTGTTTTGCCATGGCAAAGGTGCAAAAATGCCTGACAATACATTACTCGTTGCTGCTTTTGGACTGAGGAAAGAAGTCTAGGCACCCATCTTGCACTAACCTTATTCATGTTTAAATGTTCATGAATAATTCCAAGGACTTTTGTTTTAGAAATACCCAACCCTGTTGCCATTCTGTAACTTTGAGCCGCCAGTCTTTCATAATTTCTCCTTCCACAAGAGCTAGCGATGTTTTCAGGAGTGAGCATCTGCATGTCCTTCGACTTCAATGCTCTCTCGACCCATTCGAAAAAGTTTGGCCCATTCTTTTACGGTAGAATATGGGGGGGGGGGTGGTTCCCCATATACACCGTCCAATTGCTGTTTAATTTCATTTGGAGTAAGTCCTTCTTTTGTAAAGAACTTAATAACAGCTCGATACTCCATATTGAACATATCACAATCTTGTACACATAGCCTTCTTTGTGCAACTATATCTGAAAAACTGGACAAATAGGAGCAGAAGTTACAGCTGCAGTTATTTACTTAACAGATAGGGTATGATGCCAGATAAGGCTTTTGTGAAGGTGATAATCCTTATTGGCTAGGCCGGGAACTTATAGACCTACTCTCGTATCTTTTATATTTCATGGTGGATGTAGGTCGTACGACACGCTTTGTACGAGGGTGTTTGGATAGAGAACTTGCTTCAGTTCTGCAATTTACTTTATTTTTCGACACAGTCCCATCGAAGTTTAACCACTTGTTCCTACGTGATTTCTGCAGGAAAGTTTTTCTTAGAGACCCTCAAAATTCGCATTCACTGTTCATTTAACTTAAAGTTATGATTCATTTTTTTTAAGAAAATCGCATTCATTTTGTTGCTAATGACACACCTAACAATGCTGCCTAATTTTATTAGTTCTGGATTGAATTTACTACTTTTCTTTCACGGTATTTGCAACACTCCGATTTCCTTCATGTTTTCCGTATGGTGGCAGTGTTTCGCTCTAGGGTTATCACTTTTTGAAATCGAAATATCTTGATACCCAGGAGTACATATTTTTTCGAGGAGGCAAATAAACACTTACTAAGACTATTTAAACATAAATTTACAATTATTCTTCTGACCCTGTTGCAGTTTTGAAGGTGAATTCTATAAAACAGAAAATTGGCTACTAAATATTAAATCTTTCCTTCTCAAGATAGAAAGTTGAATTGATAACGGTCCCCCCCCCCCCATCAAATAGCAGGATTCTTAATCGGTTATCCAATCTCCCAGTTATTTTTAACTACAAATATCACTGGAATCTTTAATCAACTCCCCTATGTTCTCTTATGATAGTTAACACAAAATAAATAAATAAAATGTCTGGACGCTAGGCAGGGCAGACAAAATCCAGGCAACTCTATTTCACTGATATACAGTATATACTGTGCGATTCGTTTTACTATGTCACTCACAGATAGAGTTGAATTTCCCCGTTTCTTTTTATTTAAACGTTCAATACCATTCCATTTTCTAACTTTTTAACATCTTACCTTTAAAATGTGTAGTATTTCACCGGAATAGTCGCTAATCACGCTGTCACAGGTAGAACCCCCATTTTTAACAGTTGACTAATAGAAAGAGGAAAAAACACTAGCAAAACACTCCGACATATGCTGGAAAATGTCACCTATATAGCAGTAGTATAATAAAATATCATTTCAGTTAGCATAATTTAATTTGTCGGTCCTGGTGGCATATGGTAACCATATTTGCCTTCTAAACCCAAGACTGCGGTTTCAATCACAGTCAAAGTCAATGGATTTTTTCGGGCTTAAAAATCCTTCGGAAGGGTAGTAAAACCGTGGGTCCCGTGTCATAGATTTACAGCATGTAAAAGAAGAGGCCTCTGAGCAAAATTTATCGGCCGTTTCACGCCCTGAATTGAATGGGACGCTGATGATCGGAGATGGTAAAGAGCGTCCGTAAATAAATCGAATCAAAAAGTTAGCATAATTGCTGTAAAGGTTTAGTTATCTTTAAATATTTACAGATTTCTTTTATAGTGTCTGCCGTCTTTCGCATATCACAGGTCAGATGCTGACGTCATTTGTTTACAGCAAGTTTGTTTCTTACATTGAATGGACACTAATTTGAATCGACGGTCACTTAGGACGGCAGGAATTTGTGGCGGAAACACATGAATCATGGGAAACATTGTTGCAGTATCCAATTTCAGTTTCCACTATGCAGTATCTCGTTGCCATGTGTGCGGTTTTAAGTGTAAATGAGAGAGGAATTGGATTACATTTTCAAGTTACTTGACACGATTCCATCTCCGGCAGTGTAAATGTTCAAATGGTTGGCTTACGGTATATACTCTAGAAAGAAAACGAACAAGACACGCAGCAACGCGCTTCGCTAGGCAATGTTTTAAAGCATAAACTGTTTTAAGCGTTACCGCGCATGGTAAATTGCAAATATAAAGAGTAAAAAAACGTAAGCTGTGATATTTTTCTGCGAAATTTTTTATTTTTGTTGTATCATAAAATCTGCCAGCTTCTCTATCGCCATCCGTCGAAAGATATGATGCTAGAAAAATAGTACACCACACCAGTCAATAAGTGGAAACTTTAGTCACTAAAATTAATGAATTGACACCATCCATTTCAATGTAGCGTGTATAATAAACACCTTTTCACAAGCGACACATAAATTTATTTGAACTAAATAATACCTTTTTGATTTATGTCCACACATGCTAATTTTTATATTTTGAACGGTTTTTATTATGGAGCTAATAATTATTTATGCAATCATTTTTAAATCGCATCCTCTTGTGGTATGAAGACAGTTTAATATTAAAATGAACATAAAAGAATGTTCTTAAGAGAAAATTGAAGATCTGGTATAGTGATCTGGTGATCTGATACAATGTACATAATAAGTGAAAGCATACTGCACTGTGCTTTGCGCTGATCATATTGCAAATAATATTAAGTATATATTAATGATTATTATTGAAATTTATCTCATTGCCGTGGCCGTTGGTTTAAATTAATTTAAAAACCAGAGCTTTCGCCGACGCTACGGTCATCATCATCAGTGAATTGAAAGTGTCTGGAGAGGTAGAAATATAGAGCCGTTAGAAGTAGGTTAGGGTTGTGGCGTAGACCAGTAACGAATTCCAAATCTTGCTTATTTGAAAACCTCTGTCTTTGTTTACATTATCTTATGCTCTATTTCTAAGCTCTCTAAAGAATGTTCTATGAATTAAACGTTTAAACACATAGAACTTATTTTATTTATTGAAAATTTTGTTGCAGCTTTCGTTAAGGTAATACAATTTTATACCGAATTTTACTATGTCCAAAATTTATTTATTACAAATTTAGTTACATTATAGTGAGGCGTTCATTTAAATACATCGTTCACGTTATATAGTGCACAATAATTATGGTATAAATATTCATTTCAATTTTAAAACCCTTTTAAAAGTGACTTTATATTAGTATTTTTGTATTCAAGGTGTTCAAATGCTATATTTATTTGTCGCTGTTGAAAATAATTAAAAGCCGTTTGGTTTCAACTTCCAGACTTACTTAAGTTTTTGTGTTTACGCTTTAAGACATAAAAGGTATTGTCTGAAGTACTAGTTTTTAATTGCATTGTAATTTTTAATTTAAATTATTTGCTGTTTTGTGTGCATTGAAGTATGATTATAAGGTTTGTACACTTTTAAGCGTTTCTATAAATTTTAGTGCAGGTATTTCTTTGGATATGACCTCACTTCGCCAGTATATCTGTCGGCCGATCGTAGAAACCCAATCCGTCACGAAATAGCCTTCATTTCTCACGGAGAACTACAACGAATAAGGGGAAATTTCTTAAGTAGATATGAAAAGCGTGCTGAAGGTTCCGAAGGTATGCAGAAGCTGGAATGCTACATCACGTAAACCATTCTAAATACTTAATCCTTTTGGAGACAAACTTTTTGCTTCTAACTGCACGGCACGTGTGTTTGTGCGATTGCATGCAAAGAGAAAGCACGCTCGTATTTACCCAAGTTTTCAACGCGGAGTGCTTTAAAATGTAATAACTTTGCTGCAACTGTACAAAATCACACGTGCTCTAAATGCGACGGAAAGCATAATTAGGTAAACCATAGAGATAATTTTGCCCAACTCCCTTTTCTCTTTTTGCCGTGCTGATATTCTTAATAAATGCACTAAAGACGCTTTACCTCACTGTCAAATCCAATAACAGAGAAAAGCCTTGATGCCATAAGGGAGGGGTAATGAGATGTAAAACACAGAACACCAATATCGAGTCCCAATGTATCACTCCGCTGAAGCAAGTAGTAAATATCTGACTACTTGCTGGGAAACACGGGTTCGATTACCAGCGCCTGCTTAGAATGCTTTCAAAGTTAGGGAGATCTGGAAAGGGGCCCACCCAGTCTCCTGAGGACAATTGCATAGAGAGATGGCATTCTTTGATCTAACGACCCGCATAATAGGCGACAGGCGGGATACCGGCATACTGATCACACCCCCCTGCAACATTGTCCTCTATTAATGAAGTCGTAAGACGTGGGTAGAGGAAGCAGAGGTCGCTGCGGCAGGTAAATGCATATGGCAAATCAAGCTTACAGTCTAATCTTTACTATTGATACTATAAGATTTGCACAATTTAGAAGAGCGAATTTAAGCTATCTATATATTCTACTATATAAACATGCATTTTTTCCATATTTAATTTGACTTTTTCACTTATGAGATGTCATCATAAAATCGACCAATGAAATGAAAGTAAATTTTGAATTTTGACAAATCACAGTCCATATCGCAGTGAAATTATCGTAAAGTTTTATCAAATCCGTTTTACTACGCAACGTGCATTTGTCTTGTGGTCAGTGTAGCCAACTCTATACCCCCACTATAAATTCCTGAACACGCAACACTGACCACTCAGTAATTGTAAATTTAACTAACATAATGTATATTCACTTAAGCAATTGTTTTTGCGTATGTCTGAAATCAAAATCATTTTGTAAATTAATTAACAGTATCTGCCTAAGCAACCTTAATTAATTTCTCTGTGGTGGTGATTGATTTATTTATGGACGCTCTTTAACCGCTCACGTCATCAGCGTCCCATTCAACTCAGGGCGTGAAACGGCCGACAAATTTTGCTCAGAGGTCTCTTCTTTCAGGCTTGAGGTTCTTTTTCGTGCCGTAAATGTACGACACGGGACCCACGGATTTACTTCCCTTCCGAAGGAAGCCATACTTAGGATTTTTACGCCCGAAAAAAATCCATCGGTCCTGGCGGGGTTCGAACCCGCGTTCTTGGGTGTAGGAGGCAAGTATGGTAACCACTACACCACCAGGACCGACAATTTCTCTCTATAATTTTTCTCATTACCTATTAGTAAATCGAATGGTAGTGACTGAAATAGTCGACTTTCATCTATTTAATTCTCACGGTTTATGAATAGCTATCGGCTTTACATTAATGAACCTCTTGATGGAAACAAATGTTTTGAGTTAAAATCTCCATCACCTGATTTCTGAAAGTATAAAGTATATAGCCTCTTTTTCATTTTGGATGCTGTGCTTTTGGAAAAACAAAATACGTTCCGCAATTCACTTAAATGCTCGTTTTTGTAATTCGGTTTTCTGCATCTGCGAAAATATTGCTGGTTAAACAGTTCTAAAAATTAATGGAAGACAATTTACTTCTTGAATATGCTTGCGAGAGTAAGGGATTTTAGGCCCAGTTCTTTTTAAAATCTATAATTGTTTTATTTAGAAATTTAGTATTAGAGTTATCCAAAAGTATTTCTTACGTAATAAAAAATATGATGACATTAACATTTAAATGCCAAGAACTAGCCTTTTGCATCAGATGACGAAATAGTGTCCAATAAAACCAACCTCAGCTCTCAGCCTTATTGATAAATGCTTTGGCAAGTTTTTAATTTGTAAAGAATACCCTAGTTTTCCTACTTTGAGTTATGAATCATGTGTACATGTGCTTTTTGTGTTTATAACATACATAAATTTAGTGGAAAAAAAAAAAACATTGTGTAAATTTATAAAAAATAAGTAATCAAAATTGTAGACATGCAGCTATATTAATACTTCAAGTCATACCGTGGATTTAGCTTGAAAAAAAAAAAAAAAAAAGGATTCTTAAACACGTGTCCTATAGCGAAACAGACCTACATTTCCAAAACGTTGAAATACGAATTTTGTGTAGGTTTGCTAAGAAAGTTGATGGCGTTTTCTAAGCCAGCCTTAAATCTTTTCATCTTCATTAACTCTCCCCCAAAAAACTGGAAAGAGGCAGTAAATCCTCAGGAATATAAATTTCTCCAGTATGTCACAGAGGCGAGAAAAATCTTGCGCTTGCAGAGGTAATTGCCAACGTCAGTACATTCTGACAAAAGCCGGGAAGAAGGCGGAGGACCCTTGTTTCGCTCTGTTTGCCCGCATTTGCTCTCAGCATCCCTCATGTCAATGCCTTCCTTCGTACAGCTTGGAGGAAAATTTGGGACGTAATTCAGTTGTCTATCGAAGACTTTTTCTATATAGTCGACTTTTTTGAAATTCATTGTTATAACTTTATTGAAAAATGGGAAAGCCATACAGGTATGGCTTCTTATACTGCAAAGATAACAATAATATATTTGGAAAAGTGCCTTCAACGATTTATGACTTTTAAAATCACTTTAATATAGTTACCTATCTCGAAAAGCTGAAATTGTCAAATATCCTTGTCCACACAAATAAGCAATCCAGAAAAAGCTTGACAAGCAGATAAATAATTTTTTTTTCTTCTGAAATACCAAACACTCCGCAGTAACAAACTGGCATGAACTAACTGTTGATCGTAAGAGCAAATGCCCCGCAAGGGGTGGATATTTGTGTTGTTCACACACTACTAAACATTAAGAAAATATTAACCAAATGTAGATTTATAAATAAAGAGCTTGGCTGAAAATCCATATCCATTGTTTAGATATTTGGAAAATATGGTAGACAGAACGGCTTGTGTAGATACTCCGGTTTCCCTTCATTATTCCGTTGAATTGTTGTAAAACACCCTTGTTGCTGTAAAAACAGCGTGTATGTGTTAATTTCATTGTGCTGTTTCACTTTATGTATTAAATAACACATACCTAAAGCGAATATTTAAATTTAAAAACAAACGAGGACATATTTTAAATATATCTCAACCTTTTGCATGAAGGCCATGACATTACTCTAGCGAATTTTGTAACTTACGGTTACATATAATAAATTAAACAGCGTATACTTACTCAAAAATTAAGTTTTCGATCGTGTCAGTGCAGGAAAAATGTTTGATGAAGTACAAAGTCCTATGAATTTGTCATATGCACTAGTGATGATCTCTACAATCTAACATTATTATCATGAAAATGTATGGCACCTTCAAATATTTTCTTTTTTTTTAGAATTTTTGTAATACTTTACAAACATAGAGCTAACTATTTAAATGTTATAACTTTAAGCTTTGGTTTATTTGTTATTTTTAAATTCGTATTTAAACTTTTGGATCTGTTTATGCTTACCACAAGTAATGGTTTTAAATACAGTGAGGTTATTTGAGTTGCGACCGCCTGAGAAGCGTCTGCTTACTGGGAAAGTGCATCCACCGCACCGGAAAAAGGAAACAAGATAGCCCCACTAAAGTTAGTAGTTTTATTTTACTATTTATATTTTTACTGAAAGCATAAAATGATACTGTATTTAAAACTGATATTAATGGTGATGATAACAAAAATAATAGGATGCCCCTCAGTGGCAATACATTGCCGGCATCCATGAAGCAACACGGTGGGTTTTTTTATTCTTTTGTCGTTGATAGATTCTGTCTCTCGTAACTTTTTAACAAAATGGCGAATAGTTTCTCTATCTAGAACATGAGTGCGAAGATATTTTCTTGGGAAGGTTCCGTTTTGACATACGTAAGATACTTAAAATCTAATTTAAACACTATATTAATGTAGTGCATCACTAATGAAGAACAATTTACACACGAGTAACTCACGAACTCTCAACCACTCGTTGATAATGCCTCCCTCAAACTAACTACAAGCTGCTACTTGCAAATACGTTATACTGTCTTGGGCAATTTGCACATCTCGGTACATAGCCGCGCTTTGCCGGCCCTTAACTCAAATAACCTCACTTTACATAAGCAGTCTGTCACCGCCTATGGTATCTCAGTAGTAAAAACGGGCGTTAAACACTGTTCAAAAAACAATTAATTACTTATTATCGTGACAAGAAGGTACTGCAATTGTATAAACACTAGAAACTATCGCGATTTGTATATTCTTACAAAACTGTGCGGAGGGAAAATAAACAGAATAGAAGTGTAACCCTCTAAGGCCTTAGATAAAAATAAAGACAGAAAGATCGGCTTAAGAGGCTACACCAAGAATTAGAAAGATGTAAGATTTCATGTGGGAAACAAACTTTGTTAATTTGCTTCACCTAATTAGCCGAAGGGGCTTATTCCAGCAATGAGGCATCTGTCCAGCGTTGTAAGATGTTAATGAAAATTTAACTACAGCATATATCTCCCGGTTGTGAGATATCAATGTTTTTAATAGCTTGTACTAGAGTTAAAGCAAGTAAATGTCGATTCATGCAAACTTTGAATCATTAGTTTGTAATTTATCCCTCCGACAAGTCGCATGTTCTGGAAACCGCCGGGGGTCGACTCTGAACCTTGATGGTGTGAAGTCCTACCCCATGGCTCGACCTAGTATGCTCACGAAAATTGAGGCCCAAAGGATTTCCAAGAAGCTACACACGAAAATAAAAGAGAAGAAAAAAGTAACAAAACCAGTCAGTCAGTCGGTCGATCCAAGGCAACGGCAATCTCCAGGCGATGGCACCATGTGGAAGAGACTGTCCGTGACTGCCTTGTATTAAAAGTCCAGGGTGAATTCCTGGGGCCATTACACGAAAATAGTAAACGTGCTTGTAATTCCGGCCAGAGGCAATTGCTAGCGTGTAGCAGACGTCAGATTCTACCTGCGCGCGCGCCTCGGCATTCAGGACCTTCAGTGTAGCTGGGGATCATAAAGATCTACACTGTGGAACACAAAGACTAGCTGGACTTATTCAGTCCAGATATTTTCCACTTTTAGTCTGCCATTGACTACACTGCCCTGCGGCTCTGTCATTGTCACGCATCTGGCTCCCGAGAACTCACAAAAAGGCACTAGGACCTCTTTCCTTTCGAGTAACATCATGTTGTAGGTAGTTCATGTCCAAACCTCCCTGCAAATCATTTGTAAGGTTTTTGAAATAACTGGAATGCCTGTAAAGTTGATAGCATTGGAAGAAATGACTTTTGTAGGCAATGCAAAGTCATAAATCGGAGAAATGCATGACAGGCGTTATGCTCTGCAATTTTATCCGGGCTTTAATGTAATTTTTCCCAGTAAAACCCAAGTTATACAGGGCTTCCAGAATATGTGCTTACCGCTCGCATGGGGTTTTGCAACTCGGCAGCTGGAAAGCCATAATCGGCCGCACCTGTTCAACTAATCCTTCATTCACTATGAAAGAAACTACTAACAATAACGCGCACACGCTACGGAATCACTTTGTCATAGACAGTGGACACGTGTATATTTGCAAGGTTTGAGTTTTAACAATTTTGTTGCTATATGTGCCGAAGACACCGAAACTCCAAATTGTGCTAATTTCTGTAATTATTTTGATGGTGCCCAATTTCGTCTAAATTATCTACCTTTAAAACCGTGCGTCTTCGCATGTTTCTTGTTTTGCATTGAAATAATTTATTAACAAGATCGCGAAGGAGGCAGTTGCTCAGGGAATTTCTCAATAAATACCTCACGAACGAATGTAGACTGGTGGCTGCTCGGAATTTTAGGGACAGGCAGGTAGGCGGTTGTTGATGGGAAAGGGAGCCGGCTTTGGCCGAGAGGAAATATTCCATGCGAACGGTAAGGACATATCCTGGAAGATCGATACTCTACCCGCAAAACAAAACAGTGAAGAGCCTGCAAGTTACAAACCTCTAATATGACCGGTGTTGACAAACCTCGCTCTAATCATTGCACTATCTTGTGCATGTCCCTGTAACAAGGCAATATATTGTTCTAAAAATCTGTTTCCTTGTTTGTTATGGTAATCTCTCAGAAATGTACGTAGAATTGTTCTATTTTTTTTTTTTTTTTTTGTCAGAATATCTAATAGCTTCATAAAGAAGAAATACATAAGCAGTGCTTTTTACGTTTTTGAAAATATATTCTTGTTTTTTGGTTGCAATGATAGCTGATGATTTTTAAAGTGTCCGAATAGAAAAGTGGATAAAATCACACATATCACTTTATTAATCAAGGTTTGCACATCATATTGAGTTACTTTGTAAAATATACAGTGCCTTCGCGAGGATTCTGTGCTGTCAGAACGCATGCTCGTGCTGGAGGAAACGAATAGCTTGCATTTGTGTTATTTATTAATGTAAAGCTAAATTGATGTTTTCTATTTTTTTGACCAGTACCCCTGCTATCCCATCAAGGTGTAGGGACGACAGTGATGTTTCCTTGAGTAAGATTCTACTTGTCTTAGGACTATAAAGAGTTGTATACAGAGTTAACTTGAGTTTATAGCATAAAATTAATCATACTTAACTTGAACATTTTGATTGCATAAACATTAATATAAGATTATTTTGCTATAACCTGAAATTAAATCTAACTTGCGAAATTTCACGAGCTAAAGCACTAACTAGAGTTTAATAATTGCTAAATAAAATGCTGAGTAACATTTATTTTAATTTCTTGTAGATAAAGTGTTCCGGTGTGTTTCCATGATTAATATACTATAAATACTTGTGGAAAATGAGTTCTAACATGGAAATAAAGCGTTTCCGGACCCATGTCCATATAACATTTTGTTCTTCTACATGTGAGGAATGTGTGCTGAAATTATGGCCGTACCTCATTGTTTGTTACCCGCGGTATTGAATTTTGCATCGTTAGTTTGTTCATTGAGTACGATTACTTACACTGTAGTTAACCTTGCATGCGAGATCTATTCAAGATGAAATGTCAACCTGTATGTGGTACCTTGATAGGACTTGGTTCACGGCGTTCTTTGGAGGAAAGTGCACATTGTTTACGTTATTTATGTCCAGAAATAACCTAAGCTTGGTTACAGACGGTTCTTGGTTCTTTACATTCAAAGATTTCGGTGCTATTGCGAAGTTTTATTACTTTTAATATATTACTCCGCGTCTACTGCCCTACTGGCTATCCATTATCCATAAACTCCGCCCAAATCCGCCTCAAAAGCTATTGAATACATGCAAACTCAACTTTAATAAATTCTCAACACTGCCTGCCAGTTTTGCTGCAAAGGAAAACGTGCAACATGATAAATCAGTTAATTATTGCGCTAAGGTGCAGTTGGCGGGGTTTGTTAAAAAAATAAAATACATAATTAATACTAAATTATGTGTTTTATGAAACTTTTTACGTTGCAGATGCAATAAAAATTCTTTTAATGCAAGAAAGATATTTAAAGGACGTTGTTGCCACATATCTATAGGATAATAGCCCCAAAAATTGACGAGCAAATGACTGCTGCTGTAAAACTGTATGCAACATTTTTGAAATATAGAAATTTGTGTACAACAAACAAATTTGTTTTCTCGTTATCTTTTACCTGCAGTATTCAGTATATAATAATGTATTAATCTGCAAGCTACCACCATAACTGTGACTTCCAACTCTGTAACGATACTATGGAATGAAATTTGATTTCAATTATTTATGGATGCTCTTTAACATCTCAGGTCATCAGCCTCCCGTACAATTCAGGGCGTGAAACGGCCGACAAATTTTGCTCAGAGGTCTCTTCTTTCAGGTTTGAGGTTCTTTATCGTGCCGTAAATGTACGACACGGGACCCACGGCTTTACTTCCCTTCCGAAGGAAGTCATACTTAGGATTTTCATCCATCGGTCCTGGCCGGGACCGAACCCGCGATCTTGGGTTTAGGAGGCAAGTATGGTTACCACTACACCCCCAGGATCGACTGTCAAGAGATAAACCTTTATTCAAAAAGAATGAAAGAGGTCCTGGAAGAGGTAAAACAAATCCTATAAACAATGTACACATATTTATTAGTAATATTTGTAATAGTATTGTGGGAAATGTAATTATAAGAAAGTTGTTTTCTAGTTCTGGTGTATATAATGATAGTTAGGAAGTAAGTGACCCATATAATAGAGTAACAAGTAATAATCATATAATAAATTTGAATTTACTGTCAAGTGCTTTGAATAGTTTTGTAAAATGCAACTGCTGTGATGCAGATGGCAGTATTTTGTGGTTTTTCTGTATTTCAGGTTTTAAATAACTTTTTTAAAGCAATATAGAGGTACCTATAACACAGAAAGTATTTATGATAGGAACATGACATTTTAAAAGGTTACTGCACCAGGTATATTTAACCTATCACTTTTTTTACACGCTTATCTCAATATTTGTGGTAATTATTGAATTAAATCCTCTGAAATGTGTATAAAAACATCTATGAAAATACATTTTCGTATACACTAACGTAGTATACTCAAAACATATTCACTAATGTGTTTACAAAATTTCACAAACCTAGCACTGATGGTTCTTGTGCAACATGTCCCTAAAATTAGCATTGTATAGTGGGTACCACCTTCCCTTAAGTATTTTCCGGCATCTATTCCAGGCATAAGGTACCTTAGTGTTCGGCTTTTGTTTCGAAAACCTTTTACAGCTTTTCTTCCTTGAAAAATTGATTGAATCATTATTCGACCACACTACGCATGGACTTGTAAACGGCAGGTCTGGGATTCGATTCCTCCAATGCCGTTCTCCCTAGCTTTCCACAATTGTCATCATTGACAAATACGTAGGAGGTGATGGTATAAGTAGGCCCAGAACCCTTTTTTTTTTTCAAATAAATATTCTGTGTTCATTTATAGAACTAAAATTCCTAAGGCAAACCTTTCTAGACGTTGGCGAAATAAAAGTCTGCTAGGAAGTTGCATGCTTCTTTGTGCGTGGGTCATGTTTTTAGCAATAAGTATGGTACAATGGGGCTCCAGTTCCCTCTCCCCTCCTTAAATACTTCTCGTCCTTCTCTTACAGCGCCTATAGTATGTTAGTGTCCGGTTTTTGTTTGGAAAGTCCTTTACAGCTTTTCTTCCTTGGAAAATTGCTTCAGCCATCATTCGACCACACACTACATCAGTAAGGTATAGGATTGTAAACGGCAGTCTGGGATTCGATTTCGTCAGGACAGTTCTCCCTGAACTTGTGTGTGTGTCCCCCCCCCCCCCCCCCCGACTTTCCTCAGTTTTCATCATTGGCAAACACAAGAAAGGTGGTACACGTAACTCCGGAACGATTTTTTCCCCCAAATAAATTTTCTTTCTTCATTTATAGAACTAAAATCCCTAAGGTAAGCCTTTCTAAAGACCCTAACAGACTTCAGGGAATAAAATCTGCTAGGAAAGCAATGATACGTTCAGGACAGTGATAATGAAACCTAAAAAGGATGCAACTATCCTCGCAAGCGTGACTGGCTTCTATAAATTAGCTATTGGTAGTTTGCCAAACCGGCGAATTGCGCGCATTGAACTCACTGGTCATCTTTTTAGAAATATCACCATAAAGATGCATAGCGACGCGCGGAACCTTTCCTTCTTCAGCTATTCTTTGAAAGAGAAAATTGGGTTAGCGTACTGGAGAGCTACGCGACGCCGGAACACAATTCTCGCTAACGAGACGCTGCGTATATCAAATGAGAGTGGCAATAAATTAATAGATTTATATTTCTGTTTGGCTGTTGACTATGGAAATCAAAACTAGGTATCGAGATAACTTGCAGCGCGGCTTATATTTCATATAGAGTCATTAATCTTGTCTTCCTTACGTTTTCTCCCGCCGGGCTCGAGGTGCCGGGCCCCATTTGAATATTTCATTACCCTCCAGAAGTAGTAAAAAAAAAAAAAAAAAAAAAAATCGTTATCTTTCCCTCTTATTCCCTGACCTTATTTCTAAGCCCCCCCCCCCTCAACGTCAAAAACCGCTGAACAACTTATTCTAAGAAGTTATCATTACTGCTAAAGATAAATTATACGTTTATCTTTTAGCTTAATAAGGCGTCTTTGAGTGAGCCCTGCTTAGAAAAGAAAACGAAGAAGAAAAAAAAAACTAAAACGGAGCGCGGATCATTTGCATTGTCTTTTCAGGAAGAAAATTACACGTCCGGCAGCAGTTTAATAATATGAGCTTTCTGCTTTGATGGGGAGAGAATTTTTATTTTGTTTCGTTTCGTCTTAACTGCATGAGCTGGGCTTTCTTCCCTCCAGCACAACTGCGTCTAATTGCCCGGGACGCTATTTCCAAATATACATAAAGCGGGCGGTACTCGCTCCAAACCCCCACAAGGCACAGCCTCGGATAGGTTAATAATGATATTATTGCTCAAGAAAAACTTTGTGAAATTAAATTATTTTAAAATAAGACACTAACACAATTTTCTTTGCAGCGCTACGTTCTTATTATCAAAGCTTTCACAAAAAGAGATCAGTGATTTTTTTGCAACTATCCTATCCTATAAACTTCGTGACGATTTGTGATAAAAAATAAATATGTTTTTAGTAATTGATAACGTTTCTTTGCGACTAAGTTCACGAAAAATTCTAAAACTTGACGATTTTATAAAATAAACGCTTGACAGTGAACAAAAGTTCAGTTCGGCGTGTTTCTTTGATGATTGCTCCATAACAGTCTTACAACATGCGTACATCCTTCTGGCATATTTGCAACAGTTAACGTTTTACTAGCCAGCTGTCTTTCACAAATATGCACCAACAAATGGGCTTTAAAATAGCGAAAGAGCAGAGAAACACAGGGAAAGGCACCTGTTTCTCTCATGTAGACAGCAAAGACGCTTTACTTGTGAACTATTTTGGGTATAGTAAACATTATAGGCATATCGCTATCAAAAAGCAACATACGATATATCCATTCTGTCTAAACTGAAGTTCTTACATATGCGTGCAACTGTGTCACAGTCGAAATCAGCAAGAATCACAAATCTTCTGGTATCGGATTCCTGATAAAAAAGAAGGCAATTCTTTTCAATTTTCTTTGCGTTCTCCTCACGCTTCCTTCAGTCTTTCCTTTAAGCATACTTTATCAATAACTTGCAAACATTTGCACTCAGTGATTCGATTACATTAGTTTTCCTTTCGTCTTTCTTCAACTTGCACTGTATTCTAATTTTAGGTGGAAATGGTAGCTGGCAAAATTAAAATGATGGCTGGACAAAAAAGCCATGAGATTGTTCTCAAGGCATCTCACGAAGATTAGCGCATTCAAATCACCATTGGCTGTTGGTAGAGTGCAATAACATAAACTATGATCCCAAACAGTATGAGTGTCTTATCAAATTTTGATTAACATGTACATTCCCAAGCAAAGACCCTATCAGTATCACAAACAAAGAAAAGCTAGAATTGTGAAAGTGTAGCACTTCCACGTGGAACACACATGAAGATTGAAATGAAGATTGGTCTTTTGTGCAGTGGCGGCTCAAGACATAAAAAGTTGGTGCACATAATGGGTTTAAGAAAGTTTGGATATAGAATATAATTTTATCTGCTCACTTTTTAGACTTCTTATTACATACAGAAGGCGGATCCCAAATTTTTAAGCTACAGTGTTACCGCATCCAAAGCAAACCTTAATTACCACACGTTCCTCATTTTAAAATAAAAACGATTACATTTCAACATAAAAATACAACACGTCAGAGGTATTGCAGGTTTATAGTAGCAAAACGAACTTTTAAAAAACTATATTGACATATTTACAAGATTCGTCATTTGTACGTCATTTTATGTAGTATTTATGCACCGAATGGGTCATAGAAAACCGAAGCTAAAAACAATAGTACCACAACAATCGCTTCAACCTAACCGGAAATAAATAAGTAGCTAAATCGCTGTATCAGTAAACGTAATACTTAAAAGTTGATGTAGGTAAACGAAGCCTTAAAAATTATATTTAGCAACAGCACTGCTCGCTAGCTCGCGCATCTGGATGCGGAGCAGTCAATCAACGACACATATTTCTCCCCGCCCTAGAAGCTACCTACTATCCGATTCTCAGTTTTGGCTGTACTTGCTATCCCGGAGCATAAAGCAAGCGACTGCCGTTGTCATGGCAACCGCTATGAAACAAGTTGCAAATGCAGTTAAGTTCGTTCTGCCCAGATTGGGCTATACCAGAGGATACAGGTGTAAGAATCATGCCAAAGTAGCGAGCAATTATCAATAGCTTCGTATGTCAACCTCATTTAGTTTAAAATGTAATTAAAAAGAGAAAACTATGAAATTAATAATTTATTATATACAGAATATAAGGTTGGTATATCAGGACGGCACCTGAAAAGCCGACCCTGCATTTATAAGAAGGGTTAGGTAGTTCTCCTATTATGTTGTTTGCAGACTGGTTTGTCAGGCTACCCAGACTGCACACTCATAAGGACTGAAAGGACTTTACCTTCACAAAGTTTCTGTGCCGTCAGATTGAGTAACATCTGCATATCTGTACGCTTTGTTTGTCGGTTGTTATCGCTCTGTTTCCCCCACGAAACGCATCAGTATTAGTTGCTTAGATACGGGCAGGTATATTGAAATAAGTTTCATATTCGTTTCGCTGTACTAAGGCGATTAGTAGTAAACCGTCGCGTTATTATTATTATTGTTGTTACAACGTTGCAATATAAGTAGGTTTAGAATTTATGGGAAAAAAATCTTGCAAAACAACGAGTAAGTGATTTTTTTTTTAAGAAAATTACTCGGCGTTTTAGCCCCTCACAGAAATATTATCCGCCATGCTATCAGTAAATTGAGGAAATTAGTACCTGTTCTCTTTAAGAAGCTAAATACTTAAATCAAAGAGAACTTGACGACATTGGGTATAGATAACAACGACGTTAAAAGAAATATCTGAAAAGCTTGTAAGAAAAACTTTTATAATTAAAACGACATAAGTTGTTATTATCCCGGTATCGTTGCCAGGTGACAATGTAAGCCGCAAAATGTTCTGAAACTTTGTTTTGCGAAATGTTAAAGGGGACACAACTGACGAAATATGGTTCTATTTACATGACCATAAAACAATAAATACTGAAGTGAGGAAAAACTAGATCTTGTATACGAAATTCCATTGCATGACGAGAAAATTGGAGTCTCATCTGCTGTAAATCCATACAGAATAACAGGATCTATATCTTAAGGAAATAACACCAATGCGCGAAGATATAGGGATAGCATTCTTCGAACAGTTTTTCGTTAAGCCTCTGCTACAGTGCTTAGAGAGCCATGCGCGTATACAAAGTTATTTTTATATGATGATTGTTTGTTGCGTTTTTAAATCTCAACAATGTTCCTTATGTTATTCCCCCAATATCTGAAATTTTATACTCCTTTTACCTTGGAAGCACTCTTTGCAATGATGCTTGCTAGGCTTTTCCTTTGCCGTAGAAAAGTTCTCGGAGGTGTTAGGAGCTCCAATCCCAAGCGATAGCGGGAAAAGTCTAAAATATTGTAACTTCGAGATATAGCTAAATAATTAGTCTTTAAAACTCCACGGTATGATAGCTCAGACGGTTAGAGCGCCATGCTATAGTTGTGAAGGTAGTGGTTCCGAGTCCTCACATAAAGATGTTTTTTTTTTCAGCTGGAGTTAAAGAATATTTGCCACCATTACAATTATTTACTTGCTAACATAGTACCACGCACACAGTGAGCTATAAATTGATATTTACGATATTTTTCTTGCTGCAATCAAAGGAGATTTGCCACCATTACAGTGATTTACCTGTCTCTATCAATTTATATCTACGAAAAGGAGGCAAGAATAGACCGTCAGGCCGTAGTGAGCCAAAGCAAACCAGTAAGTCCACCGGCTTTTAGGATTTACCCAAGGTTAGGGTGTGTGTATATATTAATTATTTCCGAATTCCAATAAGACAACGCGTGGTAAAAATTACAGTGCTTACCCGCCCCTATAAACTTGTATTTACGAAAAGGAGCGTAAGCCGTCAGGCCATAGCGAGCCGCAGCAACCGCTGGGTCTCCGGTTTCTAGGATCTCCCGTTCGGAACTGAGGAGTTCGCCTCTCTCCGCTATCTCTCGGGACTGGAACTGTAGCAGTACTGTACCTCTGAGAATTTTTCTGCGGGTAAGGGCAAGTTAATGCTAGCAGGTAGTACGGTGACGTTGCGTAGAGGTCAATAGCACAGGGCTCAAGAACAGCTCAAGGAGACATAACAGTATAACCACCATTCGCATTTCTGTAAGGTGCAAAGCCGCAAACTTTTCTTGTCAGTTGCCAGTACGTTCGATTTTTGAATTGAGACGTGGTCGTTAGGTGTTTCTTAAGAAGTTATATTGTTGAAACATTAGTTTCAACAAAAGTGACGACACTGGTTCGTACGATCATATATTTCTATATATAGCGATGTTTTGTAGAAAAGAAAATATGCCTATGTAGTGACAAGATTAAATACCTAGTTCTAACAAATCTATGGATGCCAGAAAATGATTTCACGTTTCTAGAGGTTCCAGATTCAGCGGTTTGGTAAAGCTGAACATTCGTCGAAACATAAAAGTGGATACAGAAGAAGTCATAGTAATGTTCACAAGAAAACGTCCCAGACAACTTTAACTTCATTTAACTCCGATGATTAATTTTGTTTCAGTTCTTGTTCCTCTTGTATTTAATTATAATTTTCATTATTTTTCATTCTCATTATAAGATTGAAACTGTATTATTATTATTATTATTATTATTATTATTATTATTATTATTATTATTTTGTACGTTTAAATTTTTCAATCTCTCAAGAGCAAACCCCCCCCCCCACTCATAAACTTCTAGATCCGCTTATGTTAGCTTTAACTGCGGAAATGTTTGAAGGCTTTTATCAATGGGAAACTTGGAAAAATAAAATGTGCATTTATGTGTATATATTAGGAAACACCTATCTGTGAGGGAATGGAAAAAATCATACTAGATGTGCATTGTAACTAGTAACACCAATAAACCTTAATGGATAGAAGCAATAATAAATAGAAAAGGTTACAATTATATTTATTCAGAAATGGCTATGTAGGAGTACCTTACAAAATAGAGATGCACCTAATTCAGAGATGTGAACAAGGGAAGCAGTGGTCCTTAATACGAGATAATGCCTCTCAACATCTCTCTCTACCTTGGACGAGGTTGTTCAGGAGTTCTGTTGATAACATAGCCCATTCCTCCTGCAGCGTTGTCTTCAGCTGCTATATGGGCGTTCACGCTCCGCTGTGCGTCTTCCCCAGGCATCCCAAATATGCTCTATGGTATTTAGATCCAGGGAACGTGCAGGCCAGTCCGTCCGTCGAACATCCTCGCTTTCCAACAGCTGCAGTACAACTCTGAATAGAGCACATTAGGAATAATTATATCATTGCAGGAGCGTTCGCCAGTTACAATACCGTGATCCAATATCTACGGCTCTGTATAGCCATCCAACACAATGCCTCCCTAGAAGAGAGCACCTGGATTGCCACCTCTATCAGTGATGCTTGTGGGGTGATTCCTGGTTCCAACTTCTCGCCGATAAGCTGGCGTCCAGAATCATTGCTAGCACTAAATCTGCACGCATCGTACTTTACTGCATTGTTCTGGCACCACTGTAAACGGTGATTCCGATGAGCAGGTGCTTAAGAACTTGTTCATCTCTGTGTAGTCCTTTAACTGCGGTAACCCATGGGTCCTCTGCCCCTTTGCATTTGTGTAATGCTATTGGCTGAAAGAAGTTTCTTCCTCTTGGATGTTTTGGTTCTGTCACACAGCTGTACCGTTCTGAAGGTTTTTCATTCTCGCGATGCGATGCTATGGACAATCCTGAGCAATGTTTGTCACACTCCGCCCTTCCTCGTGCTTTCCAATTATTGTACCTTGAGTAAAGTCACCTGGATGCTCTCTGAGACCATTTAGTCGAAATGAAGTGAAACACTGGCTGTATCTGAAAACTTCCATTCAAACGGTGCCTTTGCGTAATAAACTTACAGCTCTTCAGAGCTCTCAAACCATACACATCACAACATCATGTTTGTGAGTTGTTTTCTTTCCTCTAGCAATTCCTCATACAGCAGTTAGGAGCCATCGAAGAGCTGAAGGAAAAAAAGAGAGGATTACATAAGGAGAACTAATGAGCTTGGATGTAAACCTTTCAAAAGATGTAAAAAGTATGTGGTTATAAGGACAACATTTTCAACATCTTCTATGCCAGAATTATTGTTTGCTTTAATTATAATTGTGGAAAAAAAAGTTTAATTAATAAAACTACGCGCTTGAGTTGAGGGGTTATTGCTGTCGCCTAGAGCTCTCTTGGTAGATGACCTTTCCGGGTCTGACAGCCAACGAACCAGTTTACAAACACGTTATCTCTCTATGGGTTCCTCCACCCTTCAGCAAGAACAAGAGGACTTTGATTGTGGATGCTAGGCAACGGAATTTTAACTGCGAAACTGTTACAGAATGTGAGCGATGGATAGCTACCTAACTGAGCTAGCAAACGGTACATTCGCCTAGTAATAGGCAAAATTGCATATTACAATTAAACATTAGCAGGCAAGTCCAATAACACTTGAATAACTCTGTAATACCAACTCTTTGTGACATTAAGGCCTAGTAACTACCCAAGAAACGTATTTTAATACATCTAAAAATAAATAAATAAATAAATAAAAATAAAATTGAGACTTAACCACGATTTACATTATAAATAAATGAAAAGTTAAAACACTGCAGTATATCTGGTTCACCATAGTAAGCAAAAAGTCTCCTTTAAATTTCTAAAAGAAAAACCTGAAAAAAAAAATCCCATTTCCCTGGGAACTTCTTACCTACGTCCTATCATTACGACAGCTCAAAATAGATCAGTTTCAACTTCTATTCATGAGAAAAAGATGCGCTGTTTTGTTTATAATATTGAAACTTGCATTTAACTATCTAACACAGAATTCTGTCCACACATAAAATGTTTCAATATCAAAAACTGTGAATTTTTGGTGTTCTGTTTATATTTAAATGTTTGAAATATTAAAATGGGACTTTCAAGATAATGCGATATGCAATTGCATTGTTAACTTACATATTTAATTTTGAGTTTAATGTTTTAAATATAAAAGATATGTATTATTAATTGAAATAATGTAGATTTATATTTTAAGCGTTGTTGCATCATTTTTGGAGGGAATTGTTAACTTCTACAGAAACTTAAGGCTAATTTAAGGTTTTTAAATATTTTGTGTATTAATAAGCTCAGAACTTTATGAAAGGGGTTCGTGAGTCGAAAAAGTTTGGGAACTACACGTAATGACTGCGTGACTTAAGATTTTGTTTTTTCAAAGATCCGGGTTCGGGTGCTGCGAATAGCATTATTTTTTAACATTATATATATATATATATATATATATATATATATATATATATATAATGAAGCATTCTCATATGCGTAAGATGAAAGGGTAACAAAAATAAAGTAATTAACAGTTTGAAATATGTTTGCTCAGATTAATTGGATAAAGTTTCAAGAGAATTTATTCAAATGAAAAGACTCGCCCATTGTTTGAACAAAATTCCACTGTCCTTTTCACTTTGCATTACTCTTGTGACCTTATCAAAGAAGAAGGTTTTGGCGTTCATCTCCATGAATATACAGAGGGGGCCAAAAAACATATACACAATTCAAGCAAAGAAAACCTGTGTTAACACAACAAAACTGAATTTACACAAACAGAAAATGATGAGCACTAATCATCTTAGACTTTTACAGTTACAACAGTTGCTCGAAATGCCCACTATCGGCGTCGATATACTGCTGAGTACGTTGAACTATTGATTGAGCAACGTTTGCGAAAGTGTCCTCGGCTATTGTAGCATATGTCGTTTCAATTTCTTCCCGAAGTGCTATCAGTGTAGCTGGTTTTCTACGGTATACAACATCCTTAAGAGTTCCCCATAGGTAGAAGTTCAATAGAGCTAGATCCGAAGAAGGCGGTGGAAACTCAATCGGACCTCTTCGCCCTATTCAGTGCCACCAGTTCAAAATTACTTTCCTCTTTTCAAACGATGATCTTGGCTCCATTTTGTTGTAGCAACGCTAGCATAACGTAATGTGTGTCACATCTGTTTACAGAACATCATACGATAATCTTGGCTTCATTTGTTCATTGTTGATTTACCTGTCGCATAGCAACGCTATAATAATGTAGGTGAGTCACATCTGTTTACAGAACATCATACTACACATTACTGTTGTTTTTCGGTCCAATTTTGAAATATCTGTGAAAGAGTGTATATATTTTTTGGCACCCTTTCTGTTTCTACTGACATCATTGCTAATGTACAGAGACTTCCTGCCTTCTGAATTGCCATAGAATTTTTATGCCTTTCAAGACCGAAAACGAACGCTTGACTAAATATGGCGCTGAGGAATTGTTTTCATTAACCTACACAATTTATTTCTTGTAGTCCACCGTGGAGACAATTTAAAATCTTGAAATGCCCAGAATTCATTGGGATTTTGAATTAGATTCACATTTTTCTGTTAAATTGTAAAATCTGTCTCTCCCAATGAAATCTTAGGGCATTCAAGGGGAAAACACTTCGGTAATCATCGAGATTCAAAGTGGAAGCAATGATCCTCTTTTACTTGTCGCCAAAGAAAACAAATTCCTAATTTTCGTCTTTTAATGTGTGGTATTATTTTGAATGAACGTTTCTTTAGTTACGGGCGTACTGGTCTTTTAAAACTTATGCTATAACTTCGAAATTTGTACAGGCATAGCATATCTTTGCTATCTCAAATTACTTTAAAAGGTCTCCAGTGCAATTTGTAAAATTATTGCTATGTAGCTCATAAACACCGGGTATTTTGTGTACAATTACTGGTTTGAACTAAATTATTGAAATATTAGCGAGTAAGCAAGCAAAAAAGGGTTGAGCATTACATACTAAATATTCGTGGGGGTTAGTTGGAGCACACTGTGGTGTTGAATGAGACATTCTCAAACAGCGTGTAACGTCCAGACGATTTTGTATAATAAGCCCTGCTGCTTGCAGGTATACAGTCTTTGTTAGTATCAAAATATTCAGGGAATATAATAACTCCAACGCTTTATGGAATTAAAAGTGTGTGTATTCGTAGGGAGAGCATCCGAATTTGAACCGTATGGCCGAGAGCTGCAGTTGAGGCGTAAATGGCCCGTCTCTAAGAGCCTTTGGTTTCGTGACGTCCAAATGACGTGGATACCATTCAAGATGGTAGGGGAGCTGCAACATTTAGTGGGTAATTTATCGTTTACCATTGTGATTGGGGTTCTACCCCTTAAAAGGTGACCCTAGGAAGGTTGTCATTTGCTCGCAGTGCAGAAGGTCACGGTATGGCCAGGAATGGAAAAAGTCGGCCAGGATAAATAATTATTATAATGGCAGCTCTCAGCAGAACGGCGGGGGATTGCTCTAAAAGGGAACACAACAGCCGAAAGGTGAGGAAAATTTATAGTCCGCTAAACACCGCTGGGAGGGTTCCGAAGGCAGCTGAATACGCAACTTTAAGTAGCTACATACGAAACTTGTGCTTGTATACTCCTAAAATAATCATTGATCAACACACAGCAGAATAAAATATTTATTTAAAATGAGAGGAATGTTTTTGTGATTTTATACTTTACAATTAGTGTTTTTTTTAATCATTCTCGTAATAAAACTTTGTTACACGTGGCAGAAATAAAAGCATTACAGCACAATTAAATGTATTTCCTAAAAACTACACCTGGGTCCTATTTCACAAAAGTATGGTCTTATACATACAAATATATTAGTTCAAGTCCTTGTACAGTATGGCCGTATAACTTTCTGTTCCAAGAAAGAAGAAAGTATTAAGTTACAAGTGACGTCATATAAGAACAAGATGGAGTAACAGCTGTTTGCTATACGTAGCCATACTTTGAATTAGGTTATGTACACTCTATAGGGATTTTTAATATACAGAGCGGATTATTGTCATTCCTGCTAAATGGGTACTGTATTTTTTCCTCAGATATGACAATTTTAAATACTTTATTATGCATTTATCGATATTCAAGTGTAATAATATACATTGAGACGATGATCCCATAACGATCCATTTAGGAGTATCAATTTCAGCCGTCGAGAGATGGCAGAAGAGTCGAGCTTCCCGATTGCTCTCGGTCATTTATTAGTCCATTTGTTCATTTATATTTATTTATTTATATTGCTTTACAATCTCGTTCTCATTATAAGCAAAAAAGTGTGTCAATTTAAAAGAGAATGAAAGGAAATTATTTTCGTGGCATGTTGCAAGAATCTTAAAAATACATTAACTAAGATGCTGGTCTGAAATATGTATTTGAAACAGGAATTAGTCATAAGCCGTACTTTAATTGTACTTAACCTAACCTAACTTAAATACTAATTTATGGTTTCCTTATGCATATGGGGGAAAAAGGGAGAATAACTAATCTGTGTTAAAAGGTATGTATTTCATCTAGCATTTCTTAAGTAAGAACGCGGGGTCCGGAGTATGTTTCTTGTCACTGAATTACTGGTTGTCTAGTCATATTTGCTTCTTAGACCCAAAGTCGTGAGTTCTATCCCGGCTAGGGTGGATTGATTTTTTTTTTCAGGCGTAAAAATCCTAAATAAGCCTTTCTTGGGAAGGCTTATTATTTTTCGATAGTTATGCCACCTCATACATATTGTCTTTAAGTACGGGCTTTGGATGCATATATAAAAGCGATTCTTTCAGGAAAGGGATTACCGTCACGAGTGGCCGAGGTCATCAAGGTACTGGAGGTCTTGGGTTCGAATTGCGCCAGGACCGTCCTCCCTGACTGAGGTTTTCTCTTGTTCCTCAGTCCTCATAAATGTCAAGTACCGGGCAGACACCCTGAACGTTTCTTTCCTTTAAAAAAATCCTTTCCAGTATATCTTTTCATCTCATATATCATCAGCATGCCTCAATAGTAAAAAAGGGCGTTAAACACTGTTTTAAAAAAATGAAAGTGATTGTTAAAAAGTTAGATGAAATATAAAAATTTCCTACGCAAATACCAGCAATGTATTGTCGCCGAGGGGCATCATTTTCAGCATCTCTTACAATACAGTTTAGTGCTTTAAATAGAATATAATTCATGCTTTTACTAAACAAGTTATACTACTTTACTTTACTCTTATCTCCCTTTTTTCGGTTGCGGCGGTTGTACTTCCCAATAAGCAGCCGCATTCAGACGGCCTGTAACTCAAATAACCTCACTGTAGAATATGAATATTTTCTTTAAACATACCCATTATAGTATGAAAGTTAGAGAACCACATGCTGAGGAAACAGCAGTACAAACTTTAGGTGCATGATGAAATAAGGTGGTTCTAACTTTCCATTTCAACGCACATTACACCTCCTTTGGGAGCCCAAGGTCAAGGACCGTTCCTCACGTTTATGTAATGGTATTTTTGCTTGCCGGTTATAGCTATAACGATTATTATATTTATTGGTTATCGATACGTAACAACCATATCATTACAGCAAACGGTTTCGTAAACCTCCCGTTCCAAACCCAACACCATTATTCCACAAATCTCACCTCGCAGGTGATAACAATCGCGTTACAACCTACATACCAACCTTTTACAATTTTTTTCCCCTCTCTTCCTGCTCTCCAAGCGTCAACTATCGGGGCGTCTAGTAATTTGGATTGCAAGGACACAAGCGTTTTATTTATTTTTTAATGCTCTCCCGTGAAAGTGAATTTTATTGGCCTCCTTGATTGGTCTCTTTTGTTGTTCGCACCTTTGTAGTCAGATTATAGCGAGTCGGCTCACCTTGTCGGACAAAAGGTTGCACTGATGCCTTAGTGTTCTTTCTTGCTTACACTTAGAATTTATTATCTTCAGGAGTGCGTGCTTTTTCTTTATTTTCACGCCAAGCTATCTTTTTTTTTTTTTTTTTTTTTTTTATATCGACGTGTAAATGAGGGAAGAGTTTTTCTTCAAACAAGGATCCAGGCGCGACAATGAAAAAGCCACCTGTTTGGGGCAAGAACTAATTTCATCCTCTCTAAATTACGCTGCTTTTAAATGATCACAGGGATTTTATTGTGTTATTATACAAAAGTACATAGTTCGAACACAAAAATACACGCAATATCTTTTAAATTTGACCTTCAGTTTCTCAATTTTTTTTCCCTTTATTCGCCTAACGCAATAGAGACCATTACATTGTTGTTGTACAAATGGGATATAACATAAATATATCAGTAGTACACTTGATGTTACAGAACAAAAGCAGATTAAACAAGGACAAGTCAATAAATAACAGGACTTTTATTCTATAATTCCTGGCAGTATTTGCATGACGAAAATTCTTATTTTGGGAAGCAAAATAGCCCTTTAACCATCGATTGTTTGCTATAAACTGGCTTATATGGGACTTTTTTAATTCAACTGTAGTTCGCCTAAGGCCTTCTGCAGTCAATAGGTATATTTTATGAATTGTTCAACTGATTTACCTCCTCTGATAAATCGTAATATCACAACAAATTGTTACATGCATGTCGTTTCGTAGGCCTTACATAAACGAAATGTTCCCGTTCTATTTCTTTTCTAATCTCATTCCTATAGACAAAATACGTTTCTCACTTCACACGCCATAGTTAAGACCCCCCCCCCCAACCGTAAAAAGATTCTTAATTGTGCCGTTTTGGTCCTTTAATTGAACTTAGATGCGAAATGAAGTCTTCATTAAAACGTCTACTTTATTCACTGTCACAAAACAGATACTTTTTTTTTTTTTTTTTTTTTTTTTTTTGTAACTTAACAGTTAACACTGTGAAGGTCAACTGACAGACATTGAGGAAGTAACCCAATTTCAGAAAATGTGCCGAAACAACCTCAAGTCAATTATGCGTGTTATCAGTAACCCCTCAGCATCTGGTTCCTAAGAAAAGAGAGAATACCGCTGACCATGTGCAGTCTTTCTGTTGGTCTAAGAGAACGCAGAAATAAGCAGGAGGAAGGCAAGTATAATTCTTGTAAATGTTTGCTGGCTCATGAAGGTTTAAGTTTAAAGCGTAAACGTTTCCGGACTGGCCCTTGAGCCTCCCTCTCTAAC
The DNA here is from genome assembly GCA_030762175.1 of Metallyticus violacea. NCBI lineage: Eukaryota > Metazoa > Arthropoda > Insecta > Mantodea > Metallyticidae > Metallyticus > Metallyticus violacea. Next base: position 60,982,828 of record CM060841.1, on the reverse strand, counting down.
GGAGAACCCGCATGCTACCGCTGCTACAGTAGAGAGGAAATACGCTTATTGCATAAAATACAATTAAGAACTAATCGGTTATACATCGCTGTATTCATTTATTGTTTTAAAAGTTGACCAGGAGAAGAGAAACGCATGGGATTTTCTTATGCCCCAGGCTGAGAAAGTTACCAGCACATCATTTTCTGTATTTGTTACTTTTACATGTATTTAAAACATAAGTTATATATATTTTTTTCACCTTTGTTACGTGGCTTGCAGCGCAGTGAAAAGGTTTGGCTCGGTGCAGCTCTCTTGTTTGCATTCTCTTCTGTTTATTTATTTACTGCAGGCAAATACTTCCTACTTGAGCTGTTTTCCATCTTGCCGTTTGTGTATCGGCTATCGGAATTGCGATAAGCTCACGTATGGCGAATAAAAAAAAAAGCACCTGACAAGGGCACAAAGTAAAGTTTAAGAGTACGTTGTCAATAAATTCAGATTTCATCCCTTCGGCTCTGGAAGTCCTTTTCATTGACTGCTTTTCCTTCTATACAGATGTAGTGTCCAGAAGACAACACATATCGAATCTCGACTGCAATCGATTGGGAGAACGTTGACGGGTCGTAAATCGCACATCAGAGAGGAAGGCTTAAGGCTTCTTTCGGATGCGAATAATCCCAAACGCCGCTTTCTCCTCTCGCCGAAAGTGAAAGCAAAGAGAATCGGATTTAAATAATTATCAGTCAAAGAGGACACGATTATTTCCATATATCGCGCGGCGTCTGCTGAAAGTGGTAATACATCATTCTGTTTCGTAACTCTCTTCCTTGTGTGGGCATTAATTAATATTATATCTTTATGTAATCAGGGGAAGAGGATGACATTTGAACTATTAATTTATAACCATGTGTTTGTTAGAGAAGAAAGTTGATAATAGACGCCTTTCCACGCGGATTGACAGAACAGCTGGCGTGATGCGCTATCTTCTTACTTAAAAAGAAAATAAATCATTAGATGTGATGCTTTTGACCCACTTATCAAGACGCAGGCCAGTTAGCAATCCAGGCGCCATGAAAAATTTTCGGCCTGGAACATAGGTGGCCATGCATCGACATGATAATTGTTTTAGGGAACTCGGAAAGTATGTAAGCTATTGCGGTTGTACCAATGGAAGCTTTTTTTACTAATCTATCCAAATATGCATCGATCGTACCTATTAGGCATCGAAATTAAAAAAAAAACAAGTATTATAATGTATCTAAAAATGCACGCACACACACATAAATAAAAATAATCTACTCTATTAAAAATGTAACTAAAATAACAATAACTAGGAAACCAGAAAAATATAAACATTAATCAGTGGCATTTTCTTAGTGTATTATCCCTTTCTACTTTTCTATTTATTGTTATTTTAGTTACATTGTTAGTAGTGTTACATTATTTTTCATTTATATTGTTTGCACCTCTGGTGTTGCTTTTAATTTGGCTTATTAATTTGAAATTGCCTCTGCTTGTTTTGCTTTTTGACTTTTTTACTATTTATCTATTATTCTTTTAACTTTATTTCTTATTTTCTCTATGCTTTGTAATATACTTTATTGTTATTATTAAACTTTTGTTATTTAATGCATCTTACAGTAATAATATATATATATAAATTAATAGTAATTATAATAGTAGAAAAGGATAAAACACTATAAAACACTCTGTCACTTGTCTTCTTACCATAGGACTCCACGAGTCCGAAATATAGCGATCTCAAGTATGACGTTTTCTAAGTGTTTTGTCCTTTTCTACTATTATAATTACTGTTAATTTGTTACATTGTTAATAGTGTTACTTTATTTTTCTTTTTCTTATATATATACTTTCTCTGTCTCTAGTGGTCCCAATTGTTGTTTTTTCTCACCAAAACTGGCCATATAATCATCAATTATCAAATGATTCGTCGAGTTCGTTAACCATCAAATTTTGGAAATAATTTCTCTCCTAAACTTGAAATAAAATGTAACAAAAGTTTAAATGACCCTTGTAACCGAGTCTTCCACCATAAGGCACATAGATCTTATGTTATTCATTTTTTTCTTTCTGATCATTATAATTTTGGCAACAATTTGTCATACAAAATAATTTTGTGGTAAAAAATTGTCTTCATAATGATTTCGGGTGTAGTAAATTAAATGCTAACTGAGATAAGTAGTTTTTTGCTTGTCTGTAACATTTAGGAAATGGCACTTAGAACGCTTGGCATTTCCACTCTTAAAGTGTAAAATACAAGTAAACAAAGAAAAATGCTTCGATGAAGAATATCGTGTTGGGGTTTGTGGAGGCATTTACACTGAATATTTTGTGTCTGTGAGCTTTTCAGCACCTATAAGGTCGATACGAGGGGAAATTAATTACTTCAAAGGAGCAACTTGCGTTTGTTACATTATTTTATGAAGTCGGAAGCTTCGTGAGAAACACATCTTAATTGTGATGAGAGAACGAAAGAGGGATGGTACCTCTATTTCGTAATTTACGACCATTTCCCAATGAATTTCATGTATACTATCCAGATAAATTTCTCTCCCACTCTCCTCCTTTCTCGTTGTTGAATTATTGTAGCTTGCCACCCCTCGGTGACTTAAAGCCCGAAATTATTGCTGGCTTCATCACCGACAACAGGAGCCTTGCAGAGCTCTTATCAGTTCGACGCGTTGGGACGCAGCCCAGCTAAAATAAAAGTAGTTAGCCCGGGCTCGAACGCTTTTTGGGTAATTATTGCGCCAGAGTGACGGTAATTGTTGGTTGCTACCAGGTGAATTTAGAGAAACTAGCTTTGATTTCCGGTTCCGGAGTGTTTCGTGCACCAACAAATTGATTCACTGATGGTGCACAATTGCGTTGGTTCCGTTGGTGGTAGTGGTTAATTGCAAAAGGTGTAGTATATATCCCATGCAAAACAACGTTGGAAAAGCGAAAACAGTTAAAAGAAATTAGTGCTTTTTAATGGCAAACTCTGCTAAATCAGCGTGATTGTTAGAAAGTTTCATTCCCTTGATGTAAATGGCCAGTTTTCCAACCGGCAGTTTGTTTTCATAGGAAGAGAATGCCTTTGTTGGTGATGATTCACTGAGAAGGGAAGCAATATCAAATAAAAAAAATGATTTTATTAGTGGAGTACAAGAAGACAAAACTTTTCAGGCAATAGCTACAACATAGCGTGTCATTAACAATGAATGCCGATAGGTCATAGAAGAACTAGTGCAAATTAATGTGAACAAACAAGTTTAAGTTTGTTATTAAGTGTTAAAAACTGTTTCCCTCCAATTCTACACGGCATTATTGATACCCATTGTTGAAATAGCTCATTACAGTTGGTGCTTTTCTTTGTTGTACTGGAAGTTAAGCAATTTACTGGTGTTTCTAGCTGTTTTAACATTTTATTTAGTAAACCTCTTTTTATTCATAAGATATCACACCTAAGAGGAGAAGTATGGTCAAAACCCTCCATGAATATGACTTGAGACAGATAGCAGCTGAATGTATTGTAGGTTTGGATGATGTTAACACTTCAAAGGAAAGGAAATTTGGCCGAAAACCAAAAACGTTTATAAAAGAAGAGGTTTTGGGGCTGTTTTGCATTCACAGGTACTAAATGTTTTGATTCCTGTTGTGGAATGATGAACAGCGACAAAAGTCGCCCCAGAACTAAAGACATTGCCAGCGGAACCGAACATTAAAAGGATACGATTTTCCAGCAAGCTGTTGCTCCACGTCATACTTCTAAAAATGTTGAACACTTCATAGCGCAAAATCGTTTTCAGTGTTTGAACTGGCTAGGAAATTCACCAGATCTCAGCTCAATTGATACTCTTTGGGCAGTTGTTAAAAACAGATGTGGGAAACGACGACATCACCAAAGAAAACATGATTTGTGCTGTGATAAAAGTGTATTTTCATAACCCAGAAATAAGAATAATATGTAAGAGATTCAATGATTGTCCCAAAATAGTGAATATGGTAATTTAGTATTTAATGCAATTTAGACCAAATTAAATTAAATACTAAAACAGTGGTTAGTAAAAAGTAATGTTGAAATTTTGTGGAATAATTAAAAAAAAAATACTCTTGTTCACACTAATTTGCACAAGGGTGTATTTCTAGCGACGAAACAAGGTTTATGAATAATTATATTTACATTGATTTAAAACCTATTATTTTTGTTATATTGGTCCATTATTTGGATATAGTGCATATGTTTACATATTTGAGGAAAATTATTATCTTTATGTAGTTAAACATTTATTTGAATTATTTTCATTTTTTATGGTTTCAAATTTTTTTATCAAATAAAAGTTTGTTTTAATAGCATCAGAATTTCAAAGTTAGATTCTGATTTTCCACGAAATATGGAAAGCAGAAAAGCAATCACAACTAGATGGAGAACGTTATACAGTGAACGTTAAAACCATGCAGGATTTGTTGTGTTTTAGACTCTGACAGCGATGTTTCAGGTGAATTCGCAAAGTCCATTGCTGGTGATAAAACGAGTAAAAATTAATACTCCAAGAAAACTTTTCGTGCGTCATAACTGCCTTAAACGCTCTCCAAAAGAGACACATCGAAAACCACGAACTCCTTAAAAAATTTGACAGAATTATTTGAACTGTTGCAGCAGAAATAATGAAAACGAGGTTGAACACAAGTCAAGCTGTAGTAAGATATCAGTGACATTTTAAGTGGTGAATCAAACGAGAAACTAGAACTGGATTTAACCCCATAAGACCGTAAGCGGAAGGTCTGGGATCCTCGCTCTCCTAGGTTTCCCTCAGTCATAAATTACTTGAACACTTCCTAAAAGATTCCCAATTTAACATTTTATCTCATATCATCAGTGCCCACCGCTTGTGATGTCTCAACGTTAAATATTATTAAAATCCATACATGTTATTAGGATTAGAGTAGTGTCCATTATTTCTTTTGTATTGTAGAAAAGAAGAGGATTTTAAGAGACAATACTCTACTTCAAGATTTGAAAAGTTAAAATATTGCTTTGTAAATAAGCAATTGACAAGGTTAAATTCTTATTCTGTTTTCAAATAATAAAACCTTAACTTGCAAATTTGATAAAATAATTATATTCTTTGCATTATTTTGCACCATTTTTTGTATAACATTTTATTCCATGTGTATGTACATATTTATTTACACATAAATGGTCATAGCGTTGGCCTCGCATCCGATCCGTCTAAAAGCTAAAAAAAACGAAAGGAACTGAATTAGGGCTGTAGGAGGTTTGAAAGAACTTCCCACCACATTTTCTCATTATTTCCGAAGTGAACCAAGCTGAATGGAGACGAACATTTTCATTCTAAAGAATGACATTTCTTCCAGGATGAGCCCTAGTTGCAGAAAATCAGCCAAAATCTGCCCAGGGTACCTGACGGTACTGTCTTTAATTTCTTTTTAGTTTGTTTTTTCATAGTGTGACAATACTGTACAGAAAATCTTACAGCTATTTCGTCCATAGTTACACGCTTGTCTTCTCTCTTCATTTGAGACTGTTCAAGGTACATGCTCGTGTTCTCATTTCCAAAAACGTTTCACTCATCTGCTACTGGAAGTATCTATGCACACATTTCCATATGCCCGCTGAAGACTGGTAAATTTCTTCCCGGGGGGTGGGTTTCTCTGTGAGATTCAATAATAGTACGCTGACAAAACGAAACAAATTTGTCGGCCTTTTGTTCAGAGCCCTTGCAAGCTGTTGACGACATAGGTCAGAAATGGTGTCATTCGTTCTTCTGTTATGGGTCATTACTTGTGGCACGATCTGTTCTACGTAGAAATAAAGAAATGAGATTCTTGAAGAAAATGTTTAATATTTAATAATAAAATAAACGCACTAAAACTCGTTGCTTTCTCTTGAATAATTTTTGAAATGCTTTCCAGAGGGTTCTTCAAATTTCAAAGGTATTTATGTGCGTAATTAAATCAATCATTTGGTGGAGAATTGAAAACACTATATCAGTTGAGCCAATCTGTGATTTTGGATCTACCTCTCTGCTTAATAATATTTAAATGCTGCTAAAGGGGGTTGAGATATGATGTATGCACTTACAACGAATATCACTTAAAGGGGCAACCCAGTGATGTGCCCCCACACCCTTGATCAGCAACACAGTTGAGTGGAGAGAGCACCAAGTGGCAGACAGCTCTACTGTGTTATCACTTCCACACATCCCGTTCCCGAGGGAATCAAATTATTGCCTGTGGGCACCGCTCCAAGAGGACTTCCTCCCACTGGAGACAGCGCCGCACAATTCCATCACTAATTTGGAATAATATTAGCGATGCACATCACATAACTCAACAGCGACGTGCCACTATGAACACGCAGCTTGTCTGTAATGGCGTTTGTCGAGATCCTCGGTCGATCTGGAAGCCAATATTTTTTATTTCTTTTTACGCAACTGCAAGTTCATATTGTGATTTCCCACTTCTGGGTTGTATGTGAAGCAGTGTCAGGGAAATCAGCTTGTTGGCACCAAATGTATGTTATAATGTACAAGGGGCATTCAGTAAGGAATACAACACACTGTTTCCCTTTAGAAAGCTTATCTTGGATTTTATGTGTTGTATCTTAGAGCCTACACACACTTAATAAAGTTCCTTATTGATATAAACAAAGATCAGTAACTGAATTCTTTTTGGCTGAAAATAACAATATCAATATTCAGAGGCGCTCAAGAAATGTATCCGCTTAGCCAGATGACGGTAGGTCTTTGACGAAAGGGTTGTCAACATCGGAAGAAAGTCCAGGCTGTTTCACAACTGCAATGATGATGATCGTCAAATAACAACCAGACGGCTCGCTATTGGGAGTCCTATTCCCCAACCCGGAGTTTCTTTAGTCATGTGAACACTAATTGAGAAGTTACAGGGATATTTAAAGAGGATTTAACCTCATTTGGGAAAGTACTGGAAGTGATCACTATCTTCGACCTGATAGGATTGAACCTGGCGCACCATATTTTGAAAAATCCTTACCAGTGTGTCCGCATTCAATATTTGAATTTCTTCTGTAATATTTGCTTTAAAGGTGGCTGTGGTTCATGGTTTGTTGTGGTAAACTTCGTTTTCAGATATTCCTGGCGAGCACGGTGGCCAAATTCCCCTGATTCTTGTGAAAGTCGGCGCAGAGACTTTTCGGGAGATGCCAGTAGACGGTTCTTCATATTTGTGGACAACCTCCTGCATGGTCGTTCACTAAAGTTCGCTTGATTATTAGTTTCTTCTACAATGCCCAAATGTTGTGCTTGCTCGGAGGATGTCGGCCTCCAAAATCTCTTCAGGAACTGAATGCATCCGTGACCAAAAGCCAGATCCATTTGTGAGCCTTGAATTTCCTAGTAATTGGCAATAATAATTCTATTCCTAGGAAAAACCAATTGACATATTACAATTCGAGTTTTTAGACCATATACAGGTCCTATAAAAATGTACTGGTATTTCATTAGCATGATCCGATGGAGTAATGTTGTAAAAACGAAACTCTTAAGATATTTAATTGAGTGAACTGGTGCCGGGCAAGTGTCACTAGAAACAGATGAAATGCCACTGTTCAAACCGTGAAATATTTCAAAAATTACACTCCTCTGACTTTGCTAATATAAACCAATTACCCATACAGATTTTTCAGGAATATTATTTCTCTGATTGAATACATAATTGCATACTAAGTTTTACAGTTTTATTGAGCTAAAGTCCTTATATTTTTTAAAACGTAAACTGGAATGAAAGTTGAACAGAGGACCCAACGTGAATACTGAAGCACATCCTTAAACTTTTTATAATTGTAAAGTTGACAAGAGCATGCTTCACATAGAGGAGATAGAAGTTATCTTACAAGGAACGCAGTTGAATATCCAAGCATAACCTGGAAATACTTCCACGTATGTAGAGCATGAAATGTTAGCGGAATAGTTGAGCGTAAGTTTTCAGTGAAAGGAAAACTAGCTGATCTTATCAGATGGTTGATTAATGATCAAGTGGCGAATGAGAGAGAATTCACCTTGGTAACAAAGTTGATCCCTTTTGTAGAGCAAAGGGAGGAAAGTTCTTTGTGATGTTAACAGAGTGCCCGTGACAGTATTGATGTACTGCAGGGGATCATGTCACCAACCCTCCACCTCTTCCTCCACTTCATCCTACTTTTGAGATAAAAGCAAATGCGACCATACATTCCACGCAGCCCCCCACAGAGACCTTCAGAAACTCTTCACACACACACATATATATTTTGCACACTTGCCGAATCAGCTGACACACTAACTTCTTTTTCTGAAGGATAGCAAAATTGAAGACTGTGTCATTTGGATCGCGTTTATGTTTGAATGTGTATTGTTATTGCTATGTGAAGGACTTGTACATTTGGCTGCAATCACTTCTTCAAAACAAGTAGCGCACATTCGTCACAATAATGCAACACTCTCAAAAGACATTATCCTACCGATACCCTTGAGGGTAAGGCGTCTGTAACAGTTAAGTTTATTTAATTAAAGTATTAGACTTTTTATTCATAGAGTAATCCTAACATCGCAATTTGCGCCAAGAACACTGCCCAGGTGTGAGAAACACGTGGCAAGTTTAAACGAAGCAATGACAAGAGAGCATCGGAAACTTTTGAGGTTAGGTCTACTACCTCCTTTATTGCGAGTGCCGAATACTTTTAGCAGAACTTTGAAAACACATTTAAAGTAGCTGTTTTCTCTTACTAGTTAAAGGTTTCCCAGGCTTTTGCTTTTCACAATGTCTCGAGAAACAGTTCCACGTGGTTCGTTAGCGTCAGCCATGATAACAAGCGCAAACTGCTTGCGCCTGGCCTTGTTTAAATAACCGTTGAATCAGGCGAGCTGCATCTTGGGAGTTGTAGCGTATCAATTCGTAAATTCGAAATTTAATTTCAATAAGGCAGCAGTAATTAAATTCAAGTCATAAGTATTGCTTTTTTGTACAGTAGATGTTATTTATTACCGAACCCATCCTCAAATTTAAATTGCTAACATGAACTATTTTCTTTGCGTGCATTGCTACTGCGTTGTACTTGCCTGCACACAGTCATGCTGGTGACGTCACTGACATTGTTTTGATTGGGATGAAAGGGAATAGTTATCTATCATATATTATTATTTTGAATATTTTCATAATGTTAATATTTTTACTTCATAAATCAACGCTTCTGAAAATTTCCATCTCATAAGTTATTTTGGCATTAACAATTTTAGATGCGTTGACATAAAACTAATTGCAAACGTATACAGGCTTAACTCTTGATAGTGCACAATGTAGCAATCTATATTAGGCTGTTTGAAAATATTTAGTTGTATATTATCCTTAACAGTTGCCTGCTGACAGCCAATGAGGCGAGAGTATTCAAGTGAAGGTCACGCAATTACCGTTGTTTACTTGCGCTCTAAATAAATCCAGTATCCAGTACAGGAATAAAAACTGTAGTAAAACACAATAGCACGAAATATTTTTCATACTATTTCACATATTTATAAATTAATAATGGATTTTCTGCAGCTGCTGCGTATAAATAATAATAATAATAATAATAATAATAATAATAATAATAATAATAATACTTAATATTATTATTGATTTATATATTTCTTTCCGATTGTAGCACTTCCAGAGAGTAAAATTTAGTTTCAAATTCTTAAAAATGGAAAAAAGTATAATCAAAGTGTTGAAATTTTATTTCAAAAAGCGAGTTTGAAATATATCTGCCAATAAACGTTGCTAAAATCATTTCTGGGACTGTTAACGACTTAAAGAGTACGGAATTGATGCGAAGTGATTACTTTAGGCTGCAGGATCAGCGATGATGTCTTGGAAATAAGGGGTTCTAATTCCTAACTTGAACAGGTCCTAAGCATTACGACCTCTGGGATGTGGGGTGAAGCGAGAGGGAGAGATAGGACCACCGGCAAACTACTCAGGTTCACATCGAGTCGACCTCCACGCGGCGTTGTTATAGTCCCTGTAAAGGCCGCAACTTATTGGGTCCAAGGCAATGTCTTACTCCCAATAGGTCCAAAGTTCCATTTCCGGTGAGTGTAGAGTATTGGCTTCTCCAGGGATTCGGGAAAAGTTTTCACCAGCGGCTCTAGGCCAAGTAAAAAAAAAAGGCGCGTGGGAAACACTCGTGCAGCTAGTCACTTGAATGCATCTGTGACCTAATAATAATAATAATAATAATAATAATAATAATAATAATAATAATAATAATAATATCTTAATCCATTTATGAGCTTTTCCTAGTGACAAGCAATAATATTACTGAGATAAAAGTAACTTTCCCCAAAAATTTCAGCAAAGAATGACAACTTTTATTGTGCATTTCCTTATAAAGTTGTTGATGGAAGATCATAACAGAAGCTATTCATATCGAAGTCTGTTTGATCAACTGTTAAAGTGAACTTGGATCACGTGGTTTCCGAAAAAAAAAGTTCGTCTTTTCACAATACCCCAAAACGTAAATATCACATGATGTGATATCATAATATATTAAAAAGTCTGTTGTACACTTTTGAGTAAGTCATTCATGGAATAAGAAATTGTTCAGCTCTAAACCATAATTAGGAGATGCTCTATATTGTAGTCATTATCATGGCACCTCAGCAACACGGGTACTGTTGTCAAGTTTTGGATTAGCCGCTTCTTCTAACATCTCAAGATATTGTTCACTGGAAACCGTTCCATCAAACGCATGGTATTCTAAACCTTCAATCAGTAAACACAATGTACCGGTTTACACGGCTGTTCAGGTTAAACGACGCTTCGTCAGTCCATAAAATGGTTTCATACAAGTCACGGTCATCTTCATGTAGAGCTTGCAGAAGTTTTGGTCGATGGTCTTCAGTTTAAGGTGTTTAACAGGCTGCTTAAAGTGTAATGATTAATGCTCAGTTTGAGAGACTTTTCTTGAAAGACTCACGTGAAGAACGATATGTACATTTTGTTCCGTTCTAGCAATTCATGGGGTACCGCCTATGAGAGATCCTCCTTGTTCAAATTTAGCCTTGTTTGACATATGGACGGTTGAACATCAGGACAGTTCTATTTAAAGTGTGCTATCACCAATTCTGTGCTGTTGTATTTCTATTAAGGATGTAGCATTGGGGTTGTTCATTCGTTTTACAGAGTAATTGCAAGAAACACTTGCAAACTGATATCAAAACACAAATAAAACAGCAACAATAAAGTAGAACTCCATGCTTGCTAACAGTACTGTAGTGTGATTGGTATAAGTACATGAGGAGTTATTTGCTCAGTTAATGACAGTTGTATTGCGCGTATATGTGAACAATTATGAAAGTCTTCTTCTTCTTCTTCTTCTTCTTCTTCTTCTTCTTCTTCTTCTTCTTCTCCTTCTTCTTCTCCTTCTCCTCCTCCTTCCATTACGGATTTGATCCCGTCTGTTTCTATCTCACATATTTGTTTCTGTCCATTTTTGTTCAATCGATTCTCTTATTTTCAAGTTATATATCAACATATTTTTAGTTTACTATATTCTGTCATTCTTTTTAAGTGTTTTATCCATACCTGTCTATAATTCCCTAATTGTTGTAATATTAGTTTCATCTCTAATCTTCTTTCTTACACAATCTTTTGTGCAACCTTTGATAGATCGTAGAAATCTTTTTTCTGCTGCTTAATTTTATTCCCTTACTTTTATTTTTTTAAAGTGCAAGCCTCACTTCAATAAAAAACCTATAATAACTAGTAAGGCCAATGCAGTGTAAAATTTCAATTGTGTGTCTTTTCTCGCTTTGTTTTTTTCAAAGTATTTCTAATAGTTCCACAAGCAGCTTGGAACTTTTGTATTTTTGTATTAAATATTTGATCTTTTTCATATTATGTGACATCACACCCCAAATATTAACATTGTTTTTTCTGGTATCACAATTTTTGTGTATATACCTCGCAACGCCATTACTTTTGTTTGGTCTTTGAAATGATTTATTTAATTTAGTTGGTATGTCACGCTTTGTAGTCTTTCTTCCTCGTATCGCCACGGTGCCTGAAGTCGTTAAGGCTCGGATTAGTGGGCGGGAGATCTGGGGTTCGAATTCCACCAGGACCATCCTCTCTGACTGGAGTTTTCCTCAGTCCTCATAAATGGCAAATGCCGGGGAGATACCCTAAACTTAGGCATGGAACATTTCCTTCAATAAAATTAAATCCTTTTCCAATGTTTCATGAGAATCAGTGTCCACCACCTGTGGTGCCTCAGTAGTAAAACACTACTACTAAAAAAAAAAAAAAAAAAAAAAAAAAAAAAAAATCTTTCTTGTCAATAAGTAATACTATGCCACCTGCAAAGAGCAAAATATTTGCTGATCTATTCTGTCTTAACTCTATTCCTTTATGTGCAATCTTTATAAAATATTTATATACTAATATAATTAATATTAAATAATATTGGAGAAAGACTACACCCTCAATAATGCAGGTTAAACTAAAGTGTATTGTGGAGCAGCGTTCGCGAATTTCTGGGGGGTTTCCGAATTGTTGCAAGGGGTTCGCCATTTGTTTTCTTTAAGGGCGGTTTTTTGTATTGTAATGATATTATAATATTCATCTGAAATATTCAACTGTGGCCAATGAATTATATTTAGTGGTTTGAAGTGAGATATTTAGTGACAAGGAATCATTTCTTCAGTCTGTTACAACTAGAGATTAAATAATCTCTTTTCGAAAACAAGATATCAGCTAAATCATGACGTCAGATAGAGCGCAAGCCTTATAGGAAGGTAGTTAAGAGTTTGTGTCTCCATTCCAGAAACCTGCTGTTGTTTACATCGGAACGCTAGGCAAGTGTTCATTGGTTAATGCTAACGATAAGGAAACTTGGGATCCATGGTAGAAAATGTTCCACATTTAGTCATAAATAGAAGACAATCATTACGTCATGGAGATGTGTGGCAGGTGATAGAGCTAAATAAAATCTTAGATCACTTTCAAATTCTATGACTTCTGATTTCAAGGCTCGTGTCATCCAAAGCAAGGATTTACACGCCTCTTTATTTGAAATTCAAGAAGAGGGGTGCGTTGTTTCATTTAAAATATTGGAACTATTCTGTAATTGTGAAACTTAAGCCCTCGTGGAATTCTATCACTGTATAAAATGTTTCCATAATATCAAAAAATTAATTTTCAGAGTTTCGTTTAGATTACAAGGTGTGAAATATAAAAATGCAACGTTAGAGTAATGTGATATTGCTATTAACTGGCAGATTTAGCTTCGGGTTTAGTGTTTTAAATGTAAAATAAATGTTTCATTATTTTTGAACTTGTGTATTTTCAATATTTAAGCGTTGTTGCATCATTTTTAGAGAGGAATTCTAAGCTAGACTGTTTATGGTAACTACAGCAACTTTAAATTAATGTAAGGCTGTTAAACTCTTTGTATATTAATTGTGGTTAGCTCAGCTTAAATCTTTATGAAGAAGTTTTTTGACTCGATCAAGTTGGGGAACTACTGTTCAACAGCCATTGGTGTTAAAGCTAAACGTGCGTTTCTTGTGCCACTGTGCACCGTAAGCTGTTCGCAGTAAACGCAGGGAAAACCCCAGCTAACCCTCGGTAAAGTGCTGATAGAGCGATAGGATACAAAGTGCTAGCGAGCATACAGTCAAATGAACATGCTATGATTATCGTATTATATTCTTACTGGTTAGTTACTCAATATACCGGTCAGAGCTGTCAAGGCGAACTTGCTACTAGGAGATCGTTCGCGTGGCGAACGTCGGTTCGACTCCTGCCGGGGTCATATTACCTATCGGGTTACCTGTGGGACTATCATAATTAAAGTGCTTTACGGATGACTTATTTTAAGAGTGCCTCGGTCATGTGCCGCAGGTTTTACTCTTCTTTCTTTACGACACAGACGTGACAATTCCCCGCAGATGTCGGAAGAAATTAGTTAATGCACGTTTACAAGAAATAAATACGAGACCCATGTTTAATATCTACACGTTCAGAAGAGTTTGTTATAATTATCGTATTGCAGCCTGCAACAGTTGGATATTCGCAGAAGTTTCATTAACTTAATCTTTTCAAGTTGTATCAACTTAACTCGTTAGCAAAGTTGTAAGCCAGCAAAAGATGCAAGGAAAAGGTTTTATAAATTAAAAACTTCTTTTATTGCTCGAAGAACCCTAGACTAACTTCAATCGTGAAGTTGAAGACCATGGTATAAAGGTCTCTGTTATTGATTTCCACGCGTATTCAAAACATTGAGATTTCTACCACGATCAAAAAATACCGGGATTGTCCTTCCAGTATTTCCTCGTTACTGGCTTTCTCTAAACCTACAAACCGTGAAAACTGAATTATTATGACCCAAAGTCCCTGGCACTTACATGTCTTCAATATCTCTCAATATTTTTCCAAACGAGTTCCCCTAATTACAAAATTTGCGAGAGTGAATTGCACCAGAATGTACGGCGAGACTCCTTGTAACGGATTCCTACATGGTTGTCGGTCCTGATGGTGTAGTGGTACCCTCCTTGCCTCTTAAACCTAAGATCGCGGGTTCGAACCCGGCCAAGACCGATGGATTTTTTCGGGTGTAAAAATCCTAAGTATGGCTTCCTTCAGAAGGGAAGTAAAGCCGTGGGTCTCGTGTCGTACATTTACGGCACGTAAAAGAACCTCAAGCCTGCAAGAGAGGCCTCTGAGCAAAATTTGTCAGCTGTTTCACGCCCTGAGTTGAATGGGATGTTGATGACCTGAGTTGTTAACCAGCGTCCATAAATAAATCAATAAAAAAAATCCTACAAGGTTAATTTCTTGTCAGGAAGCTTTGGTTGGATTTAACAGCCATTATTTGTCCAAACTCTTGAAATTATGACGTTATGCAGATACATTTGTTTGCTTTTTTTTTTTTTTTTTTTTTTTTTTTTTCCCCTCCCAAATTTGTTGCATAGGGACTGTACGAGGTCAGTTTAAATATTTAGCTTTATTATTTCTCCTGCTGTGAAACGTGAGTATAAGCTGAAATGTGTTGGAGAGATATTAAAATTGTAAAAACACTAAATCATACCGTTTTACGAACCCTTGCGGAATGCATTTCCACAGTGTTGAGATGAAGCATAAGAGATAATCTCTAGACACTGTGCAATAATTATCCTGAGGCTATCGTGTGAGGCAGAACTTCGCAAATGATAGTTGCCTTTGTCATTTATTACTGGGATATGTCTGGTCATTATATACGAGTGCAAGCTAACTGGACTTCGTCTTCACATTTTATCATACTGCATTAAGTTGTGCAAGGGTTCATTTGCATGCGCTTGCAAAAGATCCGATCTGCGACATGCTCTCTAGGGATTCTCAAAGTTTTCGTGTCATTGACCCAATAAAGGAATTTGTTGACAATAACTTTGGCAGGAGAGATCAGCGGGGCTCGCGGCAGCATAAGCCCGGGATGCACAACTTCATTACTGCTACTGCTACTGCTGAATGTAGATCACAAGATTCTTGAATCTCAATAGCTAGAATTTGCATTCATATGTATGTGGCTGAACTTAGTAGACCTAACCATTTTTAGGTATTATAATAACAAAAACTATATTTCAGTTTTCAATATAGTTGCCCTTTGTTGCAACACACTTTTCACATCTTTGAATTAACATCTCAATAGTCAGAAGTCTTGTCTGCAAAATGGGCATAAACTTCATCCATCACTTCTTTGTCAAACTTAAGCTTCCTTCCTCGAAGGTACTTCTTGAGCTATGAGAAGAGGAAATAGTCACTGGGAGCTAGATCTAGGCTGTAGGGTAATGGTTGATCTCCTTGAAGTCACATTTCTTCACAACAAGAGCTGTGAGCACAGGCGCGTTATCGTGAAGAAGGTGCACACCACCACTCAGCTTTCCTTGTCTTTTCTCTTGATGGCAGCACGTAGTCTGTGCAGTAGGTCAGCATAGTATTCCCCATTTATTGTGGTGTTCCTCTCCTTGAAGTCAATGTAGAGTATTCCTTCACAGTCTCAACAGCCTTCTTGGTTGACTGAGTGACCTTGGCCTTTAGAGGCGGTGCTTCTCCAGGTTTACGCCACTTCATTGATTCTCTTTTTGACAAGAGATCGTAATAGAGGACCGTAATTTCATCTGCTGTAACAATGATTTGCAAAACTTCTCTGTCATTGTCATGGCAGAACTCCAAAGATTCCTGACAACAGATGACTCATTGCTGCTTTGGATTGAGGAAAAAAGTCAACGCACCCATCTTGCACTAACCTTATTCATGTTTAAAGGTTCATGAATAACACGAAGGACTGTTGTTTTAGAAAGGCTCAACCTTGCTTCTATTTCTGTAACTTTGAGCAGCCGGTCTTCCATCATTTCTCTTCCACTAGAGCGATGTTTTCAGGAGTGAGCACCTCCAAGGGCCGACCTGCATGCTCTTCGTCTTCATTGCTTTCTCAACCCATTCCAAAAAGTTTGGCCTTTTATTTTACGTTAGAACATGAGGGGGATGCTTCTCCATATACACTGTGCAATAGCTGTTCAATTTTATTTGGAGTATGTCCTTCTTTTGTGAACTTAATAACAGCTCGAAACTCCATTTTGAAATGTCACAATCTTGTACACATAGCCTTCTCTATGCAACTATATCTGAAAAACACAGTGGAGTGGAAGTTACAGCTGCAATTATTTTCTTAACAGATAAGGTATGGCCCAGATAAAGTTTTTATGAAGGCTATAGCCCTTATCGGCAAGGCCGGAAACCTACCTTCGCACACAACAGAAAGGAAAAGAGAAAGGACTTAATAAAGATTAGCAATGCACCTGTTTAAACTATATATATACATAAATAAAAATAAAAAAAAAAACCGTTCTCCTGGTTTTCTAGACAACAAATGTAGCGATGACCCGTTGATTAAAGTAGGATGAGGTCTGTCGTTATAGAAAGTTGTATATTTTCCATGACTTGAAATCATAGTTTGACTCAAATTAATGTTTGAATTTTAATCTTCGCAATGTGTTAATTTCAATTTTATCTCCCAATGGTGGTAAAGAAAAATGCTTAGTAATTTTTGTTTAGTGTTAATTTTTTTTATATTCAGTTAACACAACACGAATTAAAATTACCTATCGAATTCACACGAAAATTTACTAACCTGTATTCATGTACTACTCTCGAAAAACCTGAGTATCGCTGCTGGTGAGTGTCTGCATAAAAGCACTCTTGCTTACTGTGTAATATTGTTTGATATTAAAATAATTGCAGTATTTCTTATATTTAAGATATATGATCCTGTTTGTTATTAATATGCTGTTTCACTATAATTAGGTAATAATTTTATTCAATTTTGTAATGCAACAACAATCGGCATAAATAAAACTTCTGGGAACCCACGTGACGACAATTTACATTTCAGGTGGTGCATACACAAATAATTCTTATGGACAAGAAGTTTCTCCTCACGTCCTCTGACCTCCCCGATCAAAATACTCCACCACATACTTTGTTTTACATTACAAATTCAAGGTAGGAGGATGATAGAAGTCTCCTACAAAACCAGCAACCTTCTAGAAAAACTGTCCCTGGCAGAGACATTACCAGAGTCGGGAAGTTAGGCAAATTTGCCTTTACTATCTGGGTGGATATATTTAAGAAGAGCATTTCTCCCTACATTTGGGGTCGGTAGGGCAATTTTTTATTTTGCATTTTTTCCTCTTCTATTGCCTACTTTCAGGTTTAAAACTTTTTCCCGTTTCTATTTTGGATCTTTATGAATTATTTTTTGCGATTATTTACGCATTTTAAGAATTTCAATATATCGAAGTGAAAAAATCAATAAAATTAAATGGTATGTTCACCTCACAAAAGTATCTATTGAGAATCTTGTTATCCTTTCAACAAGCCAAAAACTTTCTCCTCAACCCATTCACTTAAGCTGTTTAAATAGCAGAACCTTCATTAGTGAAAGAAAACCACGGCTACCTCGGGCTTACGGATACCAGAAGTAGAGAGGTTGAGGGAAGTACTGTAGTTTTGAATAGTCCTGGTAAATGACCTTGTATCGATTTTCGCGAGAAAATTCATGGAGACAACTTTTCAGCTGAATAAATGTAATAAACAATTGCAAGCGAGAAAGATGAGAGCGATACATCTGTGCAATAAACCGTCCTTGTGTTCAGTATGGAAATAAGAGAGATATTAACCTGATTCCTCTATAAACGCATAAACAGAAAATGAACTCGACCAGAAACCACTGCGCATCTTTTGCTTATATACCAGGATTATTCAAAACTACTTTGCTTTATTTTGACCAACATTTTCACGATGTTCTGAAATAGCTAGTTTTAAATATGTTCCAATCACTTCAGTGGAGGTTAAATGTTCTTTTTCCACGATGAAAAATCCTCTCTGACAAGCGGCTGACTATGACATTTAATACGTTGAAAAAACATCTTGTTGTTGATGTTGTTGTAACCAAGAAATGTAAGCTTAAGTACTTTAATTATGTAATAAAGAAATTGTGAAGTAACCTAAATATCTATTTTAATTAATAATGAGTAACATTTCTTTGTTTTCACTTTTAATAAATGTCTATGTTAATTATGTTACTGCCTCTATTCAGTATTTTAAGTGCCTTTTTGTCTGCATATTTTAGCCAAAATAAATGCCTGAAATTGCGGGTTGTGCTTATTACAGTATAGCTCACGGTGTTGTGCTTTCAAGTGAGAAAGCAAGAGCTAAAAGAAGGCGTTGACTGGTTAAAATATTTGGAAAAAAAAAAAAAAAAAAAACGATCGGCGATTAGAGTGCTAAAATGTTTGGTAATGGGTGAATATTTCACGTTTGATTAATATTGGCTTTCTGTAAGCTTGCTTTATTTGTCACACATCCAAATGCAGTTTAACGAGAGCAGGGGCATTTATTACCGAGATGCACTTCAAACTAATTTGCTGAATGATTGTGTTGCAACCTGCGATGCTGTTCAGCACAGTGTTAAACTTTGAATCGCACATCCCTTCCCAGGTTTTCATCAAGAAGCAGATGCAGAGAACTGAACGTCATAAATAATTATTCTTTGTCTTCTGTCCCAAAAGAACTCCCTCAACTAAATAGTTTCTCCTGAAGAACGTTCCAGGTCTGTGTAATTAGATTGTGTTCAACATTCATTGTTTCCGTTTGCACCGAGGACCTTATTTCCCATCAGATGTAGTAATTTAGACGAATTGGAGCGGAAACCATAAAACGCTTTCATTTTCCTGCGGGGAAACAAGCAAAGTCAAATTAAACCACATCTATGCCACGAATGAAACGTTGAGGGCGAATTTCGAGTTGCTCGCAGCGGATTCAGAAGCTGTCATCTGTGTCCCATCATTACGAATAAACAAAAAAACAAAAACAAAAAAAGGAGGTAGGAGGGGGAGGAAGTTAACTCGGTAGGTAATCTAATAATGAGACGTTTTGCAGAGAGCGGAGTTCTGGATGCTTCTTCGGCTGGAAACTGAATGTTTTGCGTAGATAATACGGCACATTGAAACATTCATTACCGAGCACGCTTTTAGAACATGAGGTGCCTACAAAATGGAACATGCCAGTTCGATACTTCATTTGTGTACTTTTATAAAGAGGGTGTATTCATTTTGCCTAATAGACGTGACTTACTTTTTTTTTAAAAAAGGAAAGTGATTCAATAAGTAGCTTAAAAGAAGATGCAAAGAAAGTTCTTGATGCCTTTGATTCTCTACAATTTATCTTTGAATATTAACTTTCATTTTAAAAAAAAATTAACAGAGTCGTGTAAATACATAGAAATGTTGGGTATTACGTGCAATCAGACATCTTTCTAAAAAAGTTTTTAAGAGTTTTATATCAAAGCATTACAATATTAACAGAAGAAAATCCTGCTTCCCCCTCTCCCAATATTGTATACGTAAAAATAGAAATGTAAAATTCAGAAATACAGGGTGAGGCAGAAATAATGCTCCATTTTAAATCCTGCGCTATTATTGACCAGGGGTTTTTAGAGAGCTGATGTTTGTACCATTGCGCAGTGCAGTTCAAAGCATTTTCTGTACCCCATATGCATGACCTTGGCCGCTCGCGTATGGTTGACAATCAGTATGGAGGGCAGGTCGAATGAACATTGAAACGTTTTTCAAATATGGTGATTGTGTCGTAAGAATGCAGTTTTTGTTTCGGCAATGTTTCGAATGGACAAACTACGTCACGGAAGGTGATTACGAGGTGGGTCAAGCAGTTCATTATTTTAAATTTGAGTTACAAAACAGAAATTAATAACTATGTACATACAGGATGAAAGGTTGACACAGCCGGGCTGTATGTGTTGCATCTCAAAAGTGGCCCTGGTTTGAAGCCATATAACTAAAATTGCCATTAGCGCCCTAACAAAGACAGTACATACATAGGAGTCGGTCTTGGTGGTGTAGTCAAGATCGCGGGTTCAAACCCGGCCAGGACCGATGGATTTTTTCGGACGTAAAAATCCTAAGTATGGCTTCCTTCGGAAGGGAAGTAAAGCCATCCCGTGTCGTACATTTACGGCACGAAAAAGAACCTCTAGCCTGAAAGAAGAGGCCTCTGAGCATAATTTTCGACCATTTCACGTCCGGAATTGAATGAGACGCTGATGACCTGAGATGTTAAAGAGTGTCCGTAAATAAAGCGAATAAAAAACGTGCATAGGAACAACTAAATGCACTCGATTGCTGGAAAACGTTGTTTTAAAAACGTAGCTTAAATCCACGAAAGGAATATTCTGTAGTATTTCCCTAAGTAAAAGCAGCTCTATAGTAAAAGTGCCAAAACATCCGTTAAAATGCCAGTTGCTAAGCTACCAAAAAGCGGCAATCGCTCAAAAAAGCCGAACAGAACGGGAATGTTAAAGGAAGAACAGAAGTCCATATGTAAACGAACCAACACTGCTTCTTACGGTGTTTATTTGTTAGAGGACGTATTCCAGTAAAAGGGGGGAGGCTTTTGCTTTGGAAACTTGTTCCCCTGGAGAATAGATTGCTCTTTGCCCTAGAATGAGATAATGGCCTTTCACTAAAATAATCCAGGGTTACAGTAAGAATAAACCGACCATAAGCTAAAATAGAAGCTTTGGCAGCGGAATCAGCGCCCTCGTGACTAGGAGTCCATTCGAAAAATAAATACATCAGTGATACAAACCATGGCTGCGACTTGGACATTCTGCTTGAAAGTTCATTGAACTTTGATTATGGATTTAGTCGCATGGAATTCAGTTTCTGCACTGCTGTAACCATGTGTGAAGCACGTTATGAATAATTCAATATTCAGAAAGTATGGGCCCTTTTTAAATGATGGTGATTCTGACCAGGGGCGCCCCCGGGCCCGGCCTCTCCAAATAAAATGGCATTATTTACCATTTTCTCTTCTCTTGTCAACTTTTAAAACAAAAGTGCATTACAGCGATGTATAATCCATTTCCTCTCTATTGTAGTAGCAGTAGCATGCGGGTGCTCCGTTAGTAAGGGAGGCTCATGGGCAGCCGAAACATTTTACGCTTTAAACTCATACCTCTAAGGGCTACCAAATATTTACAAGGACTTATCTTTGTCTTCCTCCTCCAAGTTGGGTTAGACTTTCTCCTGCTTATTTCTGCGTTCTCTTGGATCAGTAGGAAGACGGCCCATGGCCAGCGCTAGGCATTCTGTCTTTTCTTAAGAGCCAGATGTAGAGGGGTCGCTAATATTACGCAAAGCCGACTGTTTTTTACTCTTTGAAATGGGGTGTCTTCCTCACTGTTTTTCAGTGGAAAATTAACTTACACAGTAACCCCCCCCCCAAAAAAAAACTTATCTGTTTAGTGGCAATGAATAAAGTGGACGTTAAATTGAAGATTCCATTTTTGCGCCTAGGTTTAACTGTTAAGTTGGAAGTGAAATGATTTGGACCTCAACCGAGCAAAATGTCACAAAATTAAGAATATTTTATGGTTTGAAAAAACATTTTGACTGACAGCATTTGAAGTGAGAAATATATCTTCTTCTTCTTTTTTTTTTTTTTTTTTTTTTTTTGTCGGTCCTGGTGGTGTAGTGGTTGCCATAGTTGCCTCCTAAACTCAAGATCGCGGGTTCGAACCCGGCCAGGACCGATGGATTTTTCCGGGCGTAAAAATCCTAAGTATGGCTTCCTTCGGAAGGGAAGTAAATCCGTGGGTCCCGTGTCGTACATTTACGGCACGAAAAAAAACCCTAAAGCTGAAAGAGAGGCCTCTGAGCAAAATTTGTCGGTCGTTTCACGCCCTGAGTTAAATGGGACGCTGATGACCTGAGCTGTTAAAGAGCGTCCATAAATAAATCAATCAAAAATATATATCTTGTCTATAGGAATAAATTAGAAAATAAATGCAAAGGGCAAATTTCGTTTCTGTACAGGCCAGATATCACATGCATGTCACAATTTGTTGTGATATACGATACATCAGTGAGGGTAAACCGGTTGAAAGAAACATAAAATTCATTGCGATTTCTAAATTGACTGCAGAAGGCTAAAGGCGTACTTTAACAGCAGAATTAAGAGATTCACATTAACCAGAAGTTTATAGCACAGACATATGATGGCGCTGCAGTTATGAGAGAATGTCTAAGAGAAGTATGTCTTTTTTTTTTTTTTTTAAATATTGTTTATGGCCCGTTTTTACTACTGAGGCGCCACAGGCGATAAATTGAAAAAAGGATTTTTAAGAAAGGAAACGTTCTAGGCCTAAGATTAGGTACCTCCCCGGCATTTGCCATTTATGAGAACTGAGAAAAACCTTAAAAAAAACAAAAAAAAAACCCCTCATTCAGGAAGAACTGTCCTGGCGGGATTCGAACCCCAGATCTCCCTCTTACAAGTCCGCGTCTTAACGACCTCGGCCACTCGTGGCGGTGTATAAGTATTGATAAAAGATACCATTCCCCACGCCATTTGGGTGTCAAGTAGTGATGTCCCTGGACATGAGTGGCGACTGATTTTAACTATCCGCTGTATTTGGGCTAGCGTTATTATTTAATTTAATACTGGGTTAAATTAATTTTTCCATATTTGTATTATTTCCCCGAAAAATGTCTTGAAAACCTCTCTGCGATGATAAACCTAGGAGGTAAATCAAAAAGTAATTATAGCAAACAATATATTGCGAAATATTCTTTCTAATTGCACTTTATATGACCAAAAATCCACTCTAAAGGTCGTAAATTACACCTTCCAAGTATATAGACGTTTCAAAGAGCTCATAAGAAACCAGGGCTAATCTGAATAGCGTCACTAGTTACCTAGAACTTTAATCAAGAAACGGCATTGGCTTGATTTTAGTTACATCATGGCACGGAACTGTGTCGTCATTTATTTACCTTGACATGGAGAGGTCTCTTGTATCTGTAGTAGATGCATGCATCTGTAAATACAGATACATTGGAGCAACTCACGTACTCTTGACATCCTTTGTCAGTATGAACCTTAAGAAGCAAGTCGATCTTGTTGAGCGTGGTTCGCTTACATGTGAAGCATCGCCGCAATCCTTGAGCATGAAGTTTATAAGCACGTTTGTCAAGCAGAGCAACTTAAAGGCAAAGTAGCTACTTTGCATGCTCGCGAGAGTGTGTTGTTCTGTTTAAGGTATAGTTGATTAGGTTGTACTCAAAGCGATGACGTCGTGATGTCTGGATAGAGGTAGGTGCAACACCACCTCTGTGCACCCACCCTTCCCACGCACATCGCACATGTCTCAGTGCAACAGTAGTTTATGTTCCTTTCAAGGGTTTCATGCCTAATGCATTTACGAGGAAGCGCTCAGTTGAGATACTTGTTCTAATTCAGAGTTTCCAGTAACTAAAAGAATTAATTTCCTTCATTTTTTGAGTAATTAAAAACATATCAGTGGATAAAAACAAAGATGTTAGTTTATTTGTTCACCGCAAAAAGCGATATTGTACCTGTGGTACGGAACACTCATCTCCCGAGGGAGTATAAGTGAGACTATCGGTAATAAATAGGGACAGCAATTTTATGCTCTAAGAATTCCTTTAAGCATTGAAAGTTTCCATAATATGCACCAAAATATGTCCACATAAAAAGTGTTAACACATCATTTAGACATAAAATAAAAATTCAACGCAATTTTTTGCAACCTCTCCGTGAATAATATATGGTGAAAACCATATGAATCATTTATCTCATCAAAATTTATCTTTAATTTTAAAGAACTGAGATAACTTTGCTTAAAAATGGAGGGAAATAAACACAATCACTAATGGCATGCACCTTTTTATTTCCGCACACTCCCAACTTCCTTTCTGTTGCAGTTTACGACCATCAAAGTTTTCCATAGTTAGCCGCCTTCTATTGCTTCTTAAAATATCGTTATAGCTGGGGGGGGGGGGGGGAATCTTTCCACCCGTGGGTATGCAAAAGGTGCAATTTGAACTGCTTTTATTGGGGTTTCAGTAGGGGCGTTTCCCTGCCAAGATTTATTCAATCTCACACATTTAATAGTTTCCTGATTTTTTTTAAGAATACTATGCACTTTTTCCTTTACTACATTGCCAACACTTCCAGATTTTAAAAAATTTTAAGTCACTATTTTAAGTCAAAATTTTAAGTCACCAAGATTTATTTTTAAAAATTGTTTTATGTACATTATAAAATTAAAATTTACAGATTATCTTTAGTTAAGTATTCTTGATATCTCGTAAAAGTTTCATATTGATAGCTTTATAAGTTTCTGAGATACAGTGCAAAATATATTACTGCAGTATTTACTAGATTTACACTTCCTGGTTACCTTAACAAACATATTTGGCCTTCATCCTTTGGATTTAATGCCATTTCGTACTAGAACCTTATTTCAAATTTATCAAACCACAACGATAAGAGAAACAATTGATTTTTGTTTCGTAATGCAAAATCTGGTTTAAGTTTTACAGTGTAATTTTAATAGTCCTCTGGGCAAATGTTGAAGCTGTAAATCGCTTAGTTGAAAAGCATCCGTAATATAACCTTTGTAAAAATATTATATCTCTCACTATGACACAGTGTTCTACGATTATAGAAACGTGTTTATAAACATTGCACATAATGTAGTGCATGTATGCATTTCGTGCATTTCTAATAGTTCTGCTGAGTTAGTTGTTTTTGGCCTGGTTTAGCTTGATGTGATAGACTTAGCGTTCATACTACAGACAACCAATTTTTGAACTCTCGAAAATGTTGATACATTAAATTTATAAATAATGTCATTTTTATACATTCTTCAGGATTTTTTTTTTTTTTTTTTTGAAGAATTATAGTGAAAAACGTCGGTTTTTACTGCATTGTAGGTTGGTAGGAGTGCTAACACTGCAATTCTTACAAGTATCATTCATGATAAGCATTCTCGGCGCTGATTATTAATCACGGAAAATCTGCCGAGTGAGGACCTCGTCCTCCAAACTTTCGACCATTGAAACATGACTTTCTTCAGGGTACCAAAAAGGTTTATTTATATAGCTTCAATCTCTCTGATGATTGATTTGGTGGAAGAGCGACCCTTGTCTATAAGTAATTAGTACAACATCCTTTTGGATATATATATACATATATAGGTGTAAATCAGAATATGAATGTATTGTTCAAAACATTCATTTGTACATCACTTCTAAACTATAGTGCTACTGAAAAATTGGTCTAAGGTGATTTTTTGAAACCTTTAGTACATTAGTAGATTAAACAATCTTGTTTTTTGAGAGAAAAAAAATTATGCTTCAAAAAAATCTTCACTTGGTCCACACAGTTTCTGGATTTTCTTTCCACAGGAAAACAGCATTCACGATCCCGCAGAAAGTTCACCTACTTATCAGACACCGGGATAGAATTATTTCCAAAGCGCAAGCCACCGTCACACCGCACTAACCCACCTCATCTGGTACTTTTGACCCTGTAACAGAACTAAAGGAGAGTAATGATGTAAAATAGGAGACCCCAGCATTCTTTTAAGCAACCAGGAGAAACCACGAATAAGCGCAAGGTTGGAATAACTGGCCCAAAGAAATTGAATTCCCAAATGCGAATCCCAAGCGTTACTACCTGAGGGGAAGATATGCTGAGTGTTTTGCAGCAACGGTGCAGTTTTTTTGCATTCATTCTTTCTGTACATCCATAGAGAATTCTGAATCCTAAAAGGCAGCATACTGCATGAAATAGTATTTCGTTTTAAATATCAAAATAAATTTTAAATATTTAGAGATTAAAAAACGGATAAATCAGGAAGACCGAGCTGAAATTGATAAACTAAATCAAATGATTATAACCCTTAGCAACAGAGCGTGCGTTAATGGCTCCAAGGTTCATCATATGTCGCTTCGTTACGGTTGGATTCCTACACACATTGGTATGAAATTGTTTTTAATATTTGGAGGCATTACAGCTGTCATATTCTCCATTTGGTCAGCACAGTGTGTGAGCTAAGCGAAACCTGTGCATAAATAATTGCCATTTCCATTTTCTACGGTAGACTTGAAATTTCCAGTTCATGCGATACGTGCCCGAGGTGAGTTCGGCCGGTATGAGGGGTAGGAAAACAATGCAAGGGAGCATCGAGGCAAGAACTTCGTTGCCATTTCATTGGTACTGCCTCTCGCATCCCTTTGCGCCAAAGGCAATTTTCCACCCTTCTCTTTTTTCCCTTTTATTTCGCATTTTGCATGCCACGTGTTTGTATATGCGTGCAGAATCGAAATTCTACAGAACAGCTGTTGGTACCCCTGCGTGGAGCGAATACATGGCGCCAACTTGGGACCTTAATTTTATGTTTTCATTTACATGTAGTTAAAAGAGTTATATGCAGGAACACCTTTTGACATCAGCAATGCTAATAGCTTAAAATTGTCCAAGCACAGCAGAAGTTTTTATTAGCCGAATATTCTGAGCGAAGGTGAGGGTTGATGGTGTTTTGTGGAATTTGAAGCCTTTTTTTTTTAATACAGTCAGTTTTTATAAAGGACATGAAGTTAAAAAAAAATATGGTGAGTAGAACCCCTTGTCATGTTTCATCATGTACTGATGCTTTAATCTTTTGTATTTGGTTTATTGTTGGGTCTTGGTCATCTTACACATTGTCATGCTCAGTGACGTAAATTTATCGGTCAATCCTATGGAAAACTTTTGATATTTTCAGATTTTTTATTTAAAGATAATGTGCAGAGAGATTCTAAAGAACTGTCATATTGGAAGGCATTTCTTCCGAATCCTTGTAATCAAATTCTTCCATAGGTCTTGTCAACTGGGGTGTAGACTAGTCTAGTTCAGTTCGTTCATACTCATACTTGCATGTCGATGGGGAAAACATGATAACCTACCTGACGGGAAACTACAGGCGAAGCCTGTGCCACTGATAGAACTTCTTGCAATTACAACCACAATGAAAATAAATACATAGGTTATGACGGATGTTGGAAATGTCTTGTTACCTCCAAATATTTTTGCCATTAAAAAAAAATGGTCATTTCCACGCATCAATTCATCTTCCGAATTTGAGTCGATTTAAAGCAGTTGGTCGGTGGGTGTTTTCGTTGTTGTTGGCCCCACGTTGGACGCCAAATTTTGAGGCGGTTTAGTTGGCCCCAACAGTTAGAACCAAATTATGAGACTTATTCGACTCCGGCTATGGGTTGGGTTAGGCACCAATCCTGAACCGATCTGTTTTCATCGTCGAGTAGCCTCACTTTGTGGTGCCAGTTTTGAAGTGTTTTGTAGATTGATTGGTCGCTTTGGTATTGTTGCCCACTCTTCAATGACAACTTCTGAGGGTGTATTGTGCTATTTTGTACCGCCACGGTGGCCGAGGTCGTTAAGGCGCGGACTCGTAAGCGAGAGGTCTGGGGTTCGAATCCCTCTAGGACCGTTCCTCCTGACTGAGGTTTTTTCCAGGTTTTCCTCAGTCCTCATAAATGCCCAGGCGGTACCTTAAACTTACGCCTGAAACGTTTCCTTACTTAATGAATCCTTTCCAATATATCATTTCATTTCATGCATTTTCGGTGTCCATCACCTGTGGTGCCTCTGTAGGAAAAACGGGCGTTAAACAACATTCATTTTTGCTATTTTGTTAACTCGTACACAACAGGATTGGGAGAAGGGTTTCTATAGTGTAAACAAGCACACGATGCGACATATATATTTCTTATTTTGTCCAAAATCTTTTGCGTCCTCTGGTGTTTTGTGTACTATAGACTAAGCTACGCTGATGCTAACTTACTTGCCGCGTGTGAAACTTACAGATTAGTGCCGCGGCACTTACAGATGAGTGAAAATTAAAATCGAACTTAATGAGTACTGCGAACTGTGTGTATCTTGCCGCGTGTAAAATTTAAGATTGCATGTCTCTGCGCGTGAAGAACTTGAAACTGATTGCCCCAGCCGAGCAACGGCTTCCTTATATATGAAGTTCAAACCAAGTACTTGTTGACTTAACGCTTGCCACGTGCTCTCACAAAGGCACGCGCAATCTTCTTAAAAAGTTCAAACAAACATTTTCCATTAGCTGGTTAAAGTTCACCTGCCCCACATTCCATTCGGTATTTTTGAAAGTTTAAATTATTTTGTTAGAATTGACTATTTTTAAAGGGCTAATAGTTACAACGTCTGCCGGATTCAGAGACCTTAACAAGTTTAAAAGTCCTTCAGTTTTATTAACCTTGCTACAGTAGGACTTTTAACAAAAAGAAAGGGTCTCCATACGCGACCCTCGGGGTTACTTCCTCTGAATAGAGGTTTTATAAGCCTTTGGTTTTCCAAGCGTTCATAACAAAACGCCAAGGAGTTTTCAGGAGTTGAAGTTAAAGCTTATGACACACATATAGACCATATTTATATTGCTAATTACTACGTGAAAATATGGTCATTGAACCTTTATAAATATAAATTATAATTTTATTTCAGTGGGGATGGATCAGAGCAACCGTTGCAAATTGCTTACATTTGTATCAGTTAGCTTATCATTAACGTTCCGTAATTTCCAATTACAGAAATTTAACCGAATATCGAACCCACAATTTGTGATAGCAGTGCCCTTGTATTCTTTCAGGTTTAAATCGCTCAATGAATTTGTTTTTAATTTAAAAGTTACTCTGTACAAATTAAATCTTTACGACTGAAATGCTTAGAAAACCGCCGTTCATCTCGCAATCTCTCAATCACTTGACAAACAACTACACTAGTGGCCCCACGTTCAGTGACAAAGTTAGCTGAATTGGGTAAAATATGCCCGGGTCACAGGCGCAGTAATAATGTCATAATCATCACCAAGGCACATTCACAAAATTATATTTAAAACGAGAGCAAAGTAAGTTAATTCACATATGTCTATCACCAAGAGATCAAAAAATTCTGTATTTGATAGAGAAATGGTTGAAGTCGAAAACACAGACTTCAAAGATCGGAAAGCACTAAACTCTGCATTCCTGCCCAATCAACGACAGGCTAATTAGAGAGGCAAAGTTCTGGATGCATGAAAAGGCGTCAAATGTGACAATATTTCTTTAGCAACATAGTGATGAATATGATACGGACGTAATCTCAACATCTGAAATGCCGCTTCTCATTTGTTTGACGCAGCTAATTTCGGACGGTCACATCAAAACCACCGACTTCGCATGAGAATGAGATTTTACTGATGGTGGGAAGGAACCCCGTGAGACTTTGTTAACATGAAGTGCAACAAGGTTGTCTTCTGTCGCTTCTTCGTCCTTGAGCAGCTATAATGAAACTCGCTCCCACAATAAACGTCAAAGTGTCACTTTTGATTATTTCTGCGCGCTCTTCCTCGCATGTCGTCGACGTCTTGTTGAGCACTGCCGAAGTTATCGTCAATAACATGTCCCTTTCTGTGCCTTTTCCCAATAATTACACTTGTCGTGGTGTATTAGTTGTTAATAGTGACAATGCAAGACAGGAAGGGAAGCAGTGTTGACTGACGTATTAGAACTGTGGCAAAGGAAATCCCCTCTTCCCCAGTTCATTATCTACAGGCATGACCCCTGATATATACCTAACACTTTGTTTAACTTTCTGTTAAAACAATGCTATTTTTATGAAAGAGGTGCAACTTACAGTTGATTTTGTCATTGTTAGCCCATGTATAATACCTGCGTCTTTTATTATCCTAAGAAGAAGAAAAACTTGGAATTTTATACTAATAAATATTTTTCTAAATATATTCACTTAAACATTTCTTATTATATTCTTTATATTTATTAAAATGCTCATTGGTTTAATTCACTGGTATTTTTTTTTTCATTAAGTGATGTCATGAAAACCCAGTGCATGCAGTGTTTTACGTTATTTAATTTATTTATTTTTTGTGTATTTTTACTTTCAAGTTTATTCAATGTTCTCGTGATTCCCCCCCCCCTTTTCCTTTCTTTATGCTGTAGGCATTTCTTTGCATGTTCTGCTTTTTGTCGCTACTAGAAGCCCTAAAATTAAGCAAATATAATATTAATTTATAGTTTTTGAATACATACTAAGGAATAACAACAAGGGACAAAATTTCCAACGAAGCGTTAGCCCAAATAACATCAAGAACAGACATCGCAGGAAGAGCCGCCAGACTGAAGTTTAGATGGGGACACCGCATAGCTATATTGCAGGACGACAGATGGACGTATAAGACCACCATGTGGGACACGTGCATAGGCAAACGACACAGAGACAGGCCAGAGATGGAAAGATTTCTAGGCGGCACAGGCAGGTCGAACAATGGTTCAGAATAGCAAAAAGTAGAAATACATGGAAAACCATCGAACATTAACTTCGAAACGAGTGAAATCTGATGAACAAAAGTGTAACTAGTGTAGCATACAGGTTAATACTACTGTATACAACCATAATGTGAATTAGCTCATTGCATTAACGACATCCGGGGCTATTATCATTATCATTATTAATGATATTATTATTGTTACACGACCGTAGATTTTAAATGGAGAGAAGCTTCTATGGTCAATGTACTTAAGACTATTTTATTATTAATGGACTCTTACAGCAAAGGTTATTATATGTCTAATAATATACTGAAGTTATTGTGCTAGTGCTAGTGCTTTTTATATATTCTTACTGTGTGTATTAATCACTGTTTAGTAACAGAAACGTTTCCAGATACACTGAAGGTGACTAAGGGTATTCTGCTTTATAAATAAAGGGAAAATATGACTCATCCAATTATAGGCCTATTCTTTGGTGTCTATATTTTCCAAAGTAATGTAAAGAAGTACGAAAGCACAAATGGTTTGTTGTCGGAGAATTAATTTGGTTTTAGGGATTGTCGAGGTAATACTAAAGAGGTTAGTAATTTAGTTAATTTTAATTTAAATGCTTTTCAAGATCCTGCTATTTTTTTGTGACCTCGGTAAGGCTCTTGGCATGGCATAAGAAATATCTTGACAATATTTGGAATAAACTAACAGTTCAAATATTGTAACATTTAACCGGAAAGATGTTGCATCACTTCGGAAGTATTAACTTGTGCTGAGTCAACGTAGAAGGAATGAAATGGATTCAAGAAAGAAGGAAATTACTACTCAAGACATTAGTGTGGAATGCGCTGTTAGACAATGAAATCCAAGCTTAGGAGTAACTTGTCCAGCAAGTTGTAGCTGTTCCCAAGTTGAACGACCGTCTTCAGAGTGAGGTGGTTGTTATGCCTTCCTTGCACGGAGTAGAGAAAAGTAGCCAGAGAAAACTATTCAGGTAGTGCTCTCTTGATGGAGGAAGGGCGACTTCCCGAGGTAATACTCAGATATAGAGTAGATAGCCTAATGACTTCATTAACAATGCGACAGCAGAGGGGGAACTCAGGAGAGATATGAGCACCACCCAGCGCTTCTCAACTTTTTTCTACCCTTGTAGAAGCGTCTCTGTGCAGCTCTTGTAAAATCACTGGTCAGCAAGTATCACCTGCTGGTTTTATACCAGCAGACATTCTTGTGTGAATTACAAATCAATTGACAGCTCTCTCTCTCTCTCTAAAGAATTGGAGTTACTTTCCTCAGCTAGGGCCGGCATTGTCTTAAATTGCTCTTTGGTCAGTCTTGTTTGCTTTGCTGTATTTGATTACTCAACGCATAATTATTTACGTTTTACCTACATCCACCTTCAAGTTAACGGTGTCAGTTTGAGATGGTGCTCTATGCAACATCTTATGAAGCGATGAATAAGTGATAGAATTACCTGTCATGGATGACTTACAAGCGAAAGATGCAACCGGAGTGAATTGATGGTCTTTGTGCTACATTTATGCTTCACTTGTTTGTGCTGTACCATCATTGTAATTCGGTAATTATATATGTAGAAAACGTAAAGACCTAGAGAATTGTGAAAACGCGTGAGCTTGCGTGTGGTTTACCAAGAGAGAATAAGGGCTTAGTAACATTTAAAATAATAATTAGCGTTCAGAATCCTGATTTTAAAATTTGTGTTAATGTAAACTTCATAAAAATTGATAAAATTTATTACAGTTTTACATGCAATAATTTATGAAACATTAAGATAACAAATAACTTATAAATGAACTTTTAAGCTTTTCTTCAAACAGGTCCCATCTGCTACGAAATTGTTTCAAAATGGAAGACAAAGTAACGTGCCTAGCTGGGCATGCCAAATATGCGTACACCTCGTAGCAGGCAAAATTATAGAATACAATTAATGCCCCAGTAGTTATCTGATACAACATTTTTACATTATTGAAGCCCAGTAAGTGCAAAAGCAAAAATAGCATAGTTTGTCTCGAGAAAGTTAGTATTAGAAATCTTTTATAATTTATATAATAAACTTGTAAAATAATCCTGAAAACTATACCAAACCTGGGTCGCCAAAGTACATAAGAAGCTATGTGAATTTCTAGAAGAAAACCGAAACGAGCCCAATTCCCCGGGAACTTTTTCCATTACTAGTGCAGCTCAAAGAACAAGACCTATATCTGTTCTTAGGCAATAATCCATGACCGCTTAAGACAAAACACATGTTTACCACTGAAATTAAACTCGAAAATCTCATCGACACACATTAAACTTTACCAACGAAGTAGATAAACATTGAAATTCAATCGGCTGCGTTCTTTTGTACAGCAACGGCGCAGTGCTGTTAAATTTCTTTGCTAATTCTTTAAATATTTTATATTTTAAAGATTGACGTAAATATTCTGTGTATAAAAGGCATAATATTATTAACTTATGCAACTATCATTGTCCTTCATGCTTTAGGCATTCTTGCATCTTCGTTAAGTCCAGCTTTTTTTTTTTTTTTTTTTTTTTTTTTTTTTTTTTTTTTCCGGATGTCCGCCTGGTTTATAAATTAAATTTGTATGGCGGACTAGTTTCATTCTCTGTACATAAATGCTCATTTTTTTTTCTGTTTACTTAAGGGAATTCAGAATTGCGATTTACAATCTGTGCGGTAATTTTAATTATTTTAAGCTTTTTAAATCATGTGTCACAGTTTTTTTTTTTTTTTTTTTTTTTTTTTTTTTTTTTTTTTTTTTTACGATATTCTGGATAGTTAACTCGGTTTAACATTAAAACTTTTGTAAAGGTTTGCTCTAGAGAGTATGTATGTTTTAATTGCTCAGTAAATAAATAAAAATAAAAATACATTTGACTCAAGGGAAAGAGACGAAAGACAATCAACATGAAGGTTTTTGTGGTTCTATTTCTTCTACAAATGTGAGACTTTTTAGTTATGTTTAATAGGTATTTCTGAAGGAAAAAATCACCTTTTTATAAAAAATATCCTATTATATTAGAAACTTGTAAAAACTTTTAAATTTAAACAAACTATTTTTATAGTATGCAAATTATTTTTGAAAAAAATGTAAAACCAAAATTTTAAAATAAAAAGGCATCATTTTTCTTTCTTACTTTGCATCATCTTGTTACATGTCTTTTCAAACAATTTTCATAATTAAATTTTAGTGCTTTTAACTTGGTATATTTACGGACGTTCTTTAACGTCTCATGTCATCAGTGTCCCGTTCAAATCAGGGCAAGAAATGGCCGATAAATTTTCTCAGAGTCCTTTTCTTTGAGGCTTGGGGTTCTTTTTCGTGCCGCACATCTACGACACGGGACCCACGGCTTTACTTCCATTCCGAAAGAAGTCATATTTGGTTATTTACGCCCGAAAAATCCATCCATCCTTGGCGGACTTGAACCCCCGATCTTGGGTTTAGGAGGCAAGTATGGTTACCACTACCTTATAGTTAGGTAAGAATAAAACAGGCCTTGCCTTATAAAAATTTAATGTAGTTCCTTATACAGCATTTAACTTATAAAAAAAGTATTTAAAATTAGTGTTAGTTTGCTTTCATTTGCTGCAGATGGCTAGGACATTGACCCACAAACAGCTGCGGTAGTTCTTACGTCGTAAAGGCGAGAGCCAGTTAATTTTAGTTGTCGGGAACACCAGGTTCAATCACGTTATTATTTCAACTATTCCATTAGTCTTGAAGTTCTTGACAGTAAATATGTGGGAGATTAAACAGGTTTAATAATTAAAATATGCGATATATTTACTTTTTTGCATCAGAAAATCTCTTCACACTAAAGTATACATGCCCACGTTAAGCAAAGTGCAGTAGATAACTCGGTATTTTTAATACACTTTCATCAGCCACTTTTTTAAGGAATGGCCAAGCATTTTTTATCTCTCACCGTTAGCAGTAGGGTATTATTTAAGCAGTCATATCAATGATCAGAGCGGTCGGCGCGGAAACAAAAGAATCCACATACACACAGGTTACAGGCAGCCATGACAAGATATTACACCGGAGGGCCTTGAATGCTTTCCCACTTTTTATTTGAAAAGTGCCAATTCTACGTACTGTCCATTAACGGCGCGGGACTCATTAAACATCCACTCTTCTCTTCCCTGAATGCAAGGCAAGAGGGAAGACCACCAACGATTAAACATTTGCTGTTCTCTCTCTTTTTTTATTTTTTTAATACCTTCCTATTTTTCGCGTCCTGCGCCCGTCCCCTTTCCTCTTTCATCTTTTGGACGGGTTTCAAGAAGTAGATAAATGATGTGTCTGTCCAAATATCTGTATGGATACGTGTATTTACAAGCTAACTGCATTTTTATGACTTTGTGACCGGTCCGTGTCAAAGAGAAGTGACCTTTCCTCACCATATACTTTCTCATTTCTCTTGTATTTACGATCCCTTTTCGCAGCGTCCGCCGGAATGATTGGAAACATATAACCACGATAAAAACGATAAAATTCCCTTGCTCTGTGTATAGATAACATTTTCTCTTCTTTCTTTTCCTTTTTTCATCCTCCCAATGGTCATTATTGTATTTCCTAACCACATTCTTTACTCTTTCTCGTTTTCTTAACCTCCTGTCTCTCCGTATGCCTGAACACCAAGCATATATGTTGTAAGATAAGTGAACACAATTTTAAACTAATTCCAGGATTTCCCCAAAAATGAGAGAATGACAAAGAGACCTACCTATTTGTGCTGTATGCAGAATTCAGAGGTATTTCCTACTAGGATTTGACTTGACTTGGTTTATTTAAGGACGCTCTTTAACATCTCAGGTCTCAGCGTCCCATTCTATTCAGGGCGTGAAACGACCGACAAATTTTGCTCAGAGGCCTCTCTTTCAAGTTTGAGGTTCTTTATCGTGCCGTAAATGTACGACACGGGACCCACGGCTTTACTTCCCTTCCGAAGGAAGCCATACTTCGGATTTTTACGCCCGAAAAAATCCATCGATCCTGACCAGGTTTGAACCCGCGATCTTGGGTTTAGAATGCAAGTATGGTAACCACTACACCACCAGGACCGACTCTACTTGGATTTGGAAACGTAATCCATTATTGCAGTGTGGAGACGGGTGTTATCACGAAAGACGATTTAGTAATGAATAGCCCAGATTTGATTGCTGTTCGTAGATATTTGAGAAAGTTTCTGCAAGCTAAGGTTTTTGCAGAGATAAATAAATCCTTGGGTCGTTTTACTTTAATGACTCCCCATGATACTTACTTGAGCATTAAGCTTTTATCATCTATACCGCCACGGTGAACACTGATGACACATGAAATGAAATTATATATTGGAAAAGGATTTTTTTAAGGAAGGAAAAGTTCCAGGCCTAAGTTTAGGGTACCTCCCCGGCATTTGCCATTTATCAGCACTGAGGAAAATGTAGAAAAACCTACAGTCAGGGAGGACGGTCCTGGCAGGATTCGAACCCCAGATCTGTCGTTCACGATTCCGCGCCTTAACGACCTCAACCACCCGTGGCGGTCTTCGGGAGAGTGAACGCCAACATTTCCAAATTGTTAGCAAGTTATTCCTTCTTCACGTCTCATCCACCGACCAACACATGGTTGCTTTGTTCTATTGTATTGCTTTTTAAACGTTAAATGTTGCGAGTGGAATGCAAGCACGTTTTATATTAACTTTTATGTTATGTTTTCCTATGCTATCTCAGTAAAATTTGTGAAGGCTCTCACATAGTGCTAGTAATTCTTATATCACTTTTCCATTGGCTATGCCTGTACATTATTTTGTGTGTGTGTGTGTGTGTGTTCAAATTGAAGGAAAGAACGAGGTAATATTAATATTTTATAGCATTTAATTGTGCTTTTGCATTATAGTGGTACATTGCCTACGCTTACAGTAATGTTTAATACATTTTTATGGAGAATTGTTTGTTTCAATATTTCTTTATTACAATAAATGTATATTTGTTATAACTTTCCCCTCGAAAATGAAATTACCTTCCTATCACACTCAGGATGTGCTTCCGAGTACCATTCCTAATTCAAATTTAATGCGCAATCATTGACGAGAGGATGGGATGTAAATGTTAATATATATATATTTAGCTCGTGCCGTAGATGTTATGAACCTTTTACATTCCCGCATCACCATTTGTGGATCCTGACCATGGGATCCTTCCTACCGAGGTTTCTCCGATTGAGGGGCCGGCACAAACGGCCAGCCATGAGCAAGGCTGAAATATCGACGTATACTCTGTCCTCCCCAAACAATCCAAAAACTGTCTTTTATCATTTGGCGCTGGGGTGAGCCTTGGCCTACCGTAGCGACCTCTGCTTCCTCTTCGTCCGTCTTACGACTTCAATGATAGAGGGTAGTATTGCAGAGGGGCATGTGATTAGCTTGCCGGCACCCCGCCGGTCGCCTTTCACGCGGTTTTCGTGATCAAAGAACGCTACCTCTCTATCAGGTAGCTCCCCAATTGTCCTCACAAGGCTGGGTGTTTCAGGCCTCCCTAAAAATTCCTAAGTAGGTACCGGAAATCGAACCCGGGCTCCCGGCCAGCAGCTAGACCAACTATACCGCATTAAGTTGTTAATCTACAGTGATATTAAAGAGTGTATATCAGAATTCTATATATTTATTAGATGTATAGTTTGGTAATAAACAGATTTACTTATTGCCGAAGCTCTGCGATAGTTAATAGAAGAGCTTACAACTCATAAAATGAAAACCCTTGATGCAGAAAGTGATTTGTTGCCATATATTCAGAAAAGTGTTGCAACGTTTCATTCCTAAACATTTATCCGAGTTTATATAATATATTATTTTTATTTTAACAAGCTGTGAGAAACACTGTTCATATGAAAACGAGTACCTTTTTTTTATGGTGTTTAACGCCCGTTTTTACTAATGAGGCATCACAGGCGGTGAACACTGATAATACATGAGATGAAATGATATATTGGGAAAGGATTGTTGTTGTTTTTTTAAGGAAGTAAACGTTCCAGGCCTAAGTTTAGGGTACCTCCCTGGCATTTGCCAGTTATGAAGACTGAGAAAACCTTGGAGGAAACCTCAGTCAGGGAGTACGGTCCTGGCGGGATTCGAACCCCAGACCTCCCGCTCACGAGTCCGCGCCTTAACGACCTCGACCACCAGTGGCGGTGCGAGCACACTGTTATCCATTAGTGAACACAGACGAACTATTGCGTCCTTTGTGTATGGAACTATATCAAGACTACATTTCGTCATAGATTTCCCTCAGTGTAAAAATGTGGATAGCAGTTAACATGAGCTTCAGAAACTCCTCTTTGTTTATCATGCAGAAGATCTTTGACCTCTCGACGTGGGATGTTAAAAACTTGAATAAAAAGAAATGGCTATGTCACGTAGGTCATGAACACGCCGTGTACTTTCTCTTCCATATGCGGCGAATCCTTACCACTAGTGTTAAATGCAGTTGGGAAATAACTCACGGGAGGTAATTCCCCCCAAACCCCCTCCCCTTGCAGCGGCGCATCCTGATGAGTAGGTAATCAAGAAACATTGCGGTAGGTGGATGCTGGGTAGCGTCACAGGTTTCCGAGAAAAATGAGCTTTGCTTCCGCCGTTGTCGTTGAGCAGAATCCGGCTCTACATCACTGCAACTTCTGGAATTGCTCCATCAGCCTTCCGTTCGTTTCTTGGGAATGCTTCCAAAAGCAATATTCCTACCTGTCAGCACATTTGTCTCTCTTTAATGGACTAGCTCATCTCCAGTACTTACTTAGCGTTAATTGGACGCCGTTACTGAGCACAATGAGGAGTAGGTGCATTTTTCAATCAGTGGTCGAGCCTTCTGGTCCTGTTCGTGTTGCTTATTCCGTGCTTAATGTTAGTGTTCAGCATTTTCTTGCTTAGTTCGGACAAAATGATAATTTTATGAAGTCACGGAACCGGTTGAAGAGAGATTTTCATCGCTGGCAACCCATGCAGCGTATGGATTAACATGTAGATAACGTATAAGTAAAATAAAAAGTGTAATGTACATGTTTTTGTCACATCTAGAGAGGGTAGATCCGGAAGTGATTGTATTTCTAGTCCAATTACTTAAAAACAAAAAAAGAATTTGTCACTTTATGTGACATTTATAAGAAAACGTCAACTCTTTTGATAGAGCATACAGAAATACTATAGCAAATAATGAAAGATAGAGCTTTTACGAATCATTTTATAATATCGATACGAAATCCTTGGTCTTTTTCGCAGTGGTCCTGGTTGAAACTATATGTACTTGGCCCAATGTATCTGCAAGTTTTGATGGACGTGATGGAAACCGTAACCGGCCGTTGATGAACCAAAACGCGGCCTCGCAGCTCGTGTTTGAAACGAAGGAACAGAAAAAAGTAGTAGATCCGGACTGTACGGAGGGTTGACACACATTCTAATTTTTTTTTTTTTTTTTTTTTTTTTTTTTGCCAACTGTTTGAGCAACAACTTTGCAAAAGTGTCGGCGGTCATCGACATGGCGAAGGCCACCCAGAAAGACATCCAGGATATGCTGCAACAAACTGTTATTTAATCTCCCTAAACTATAGACTAAATGTTTAGTACTTCTATGACATTTTAATGTAGAACGTGTTGGGTGTGCTAGAGAGTGCACTTCATTAGTAAACAATACCATCTTCAAATGTTCACAACAGTTAAGCATGAAAAAGCCGCCATGATCGTAGTGTGTGGAGAATGTGGAAGAGAATGCACTGTATATGTTCGTCAACCACGGCTCTGTTCCACAGAAGCATGGTTTTGTAACATTCTGTTCCATGAAAGAAGTACAACACTTGTAAAATATTAGTAAAACGTTACAAGTGACGTCATATAAGAGGAAGGTAGAGGAACAGCTGTTTGCCATAATTCGCCATACCTTGAATTTGACTATGTCCACTCCTTTGGGATTTTTAATGTGCACAGCGGATTATTGTCATTCCTGCTAAATGCGTTTTAAGTATTTTTGCTAAATATAATAATAATTTAAATACTTTATTGTGCATTTCGATATTCAAGCATAATAATCCACTTTGAAACGACGGTTCCTTCAGGCTACATGTAAGAGCATCAATTTCAGCCGTCGAGAGATGGCAGAAGAATCGAGCTCATTTATTGCTCTCGGTCATTTATTTTATTACTCCATTTGATTATTTATATTTATACATATGTGTATATTGCTTGACAATCACGTTCTCATTATAAATAATAAAATAAAAAAACTGCGAAAAGTGTGTTAAAAGAGATTATTAGAGAATGAAGAACGGAAAGGAATAAATTTTGTGGCATGTGGCAAGAACCATAAAAACCCACTAACTAAGAAGCTGGTTTGAAATATACATTTGAAACAGGAAACGTCAATATCAGTGATAAGCTTTACTTTAATTTCACTTTAAACTTTTATCATTATACACAAATACTTTTTTATTGTTCCTTTATACATATTTCTACTCATCATTATCATCACTTTCG
Organism: Metallyticus violacea; assembly: GCA_030762175.1. NCBI lineage: Eukaryota > Metazoa > Arthropoda > Insecta > Mantodea > Metallyticidae > Metallyticus > Metallyticus violacea. Next base: position 60,942,533 of record CM060841.1, on the reverse strand, counting down.
CTAATAGTTAGCGCATTTGGGTCAACAGACTCTCAAAATCATTAAAAGTAAAGTAAATTTATGCTAGTATTTGAAATTACCTATATTCCTAAACTGGTAGAGAAATTTATACAAATTGCCCGCTTCCCACTAATACTTCTGTGAAACGGAACATTGAAAAAATCACATATACACTTTTAAGTATGGAGTAGTAAAGTACAAGTGTAGCAGAAATCTTTGTGGAACAGAATTTTACTAATAATTACAAGTTACAAGTGCATACACTTGTAAAGTATTTTGGGAACAGGGTCCAGGCCGCTCAAAATATTTTGTTCTGTTTACTGGAGTGCTTCACGATCGTATTTCACGATAATCGAAGAACACAATCACCACAACTTTTACTGTCTTCTTTGGTGTCGGAGAATTAGGTGATTTCTACGCTGAGCTCTCCTGTATGTTTTCGGGATCGTAAAGGTGAAGCGAGGTCTCATCATCACCTATGATACAGTAGTAGTGGTAGTGGTAGTGGTGCATAGATATACAACGGATTGTTAATTTCCCCCGCGTTCTTGTGATGTGACTGAACAATGAGGTAAAGACATGTATAAAATCGTATCAGTTGTATGCTATGTTTACCTAGGTGACTAAATAAATCGTCGGTCCAGGTGGTCTAGTGGTAAACACACCTCGTAGACCCAAGATCGCGGATTCAATCCCAGGCAGTGTCGATGGATTTTTTTTTCGGGCATAACAATTCTAAGTACGGCAGCGGATCCAGTGTCGTAGATTTACGGCACGTAAAAGAATCTCAAAGGCCTCTTGGAAAACTAAGCCTTGAATTGAATGGGACGCTGACGACCTGAGGTGTTAAAGAGCGTCCGTAAATAAAACAAATAAATAAATCATATCAGTGCAATGATTAACTGTATTTTGTGGCGCCCTGTATATGTTTTGTGCTATAAAAATAGAAGTTATACTCTTTCTTTTATCTCGGAGAGTTTTATTTTTATATGATCTTATGGGATTCTGAATTTTTAACAGAAACTGGTTTGTACTTCAAGCAGATTAACGTAAGGAGGAGAAATATGATAGTGGACGTCCGTAAAGGAAAAATGTTGCAAGCCGCTTTAGCATTATCGATATCATTTAGTAAAGGAAGCTATTTTTCTTTTTCCGTCCCTTTTTCCCCTGTTTGTTGGCCGGTATCATTTTGTTTCTGTGTTACAGAATACATATAAATAAATAAATAAATATCCGCTGTTGCACGTTGCCTTTAAAATTTGTTAAAACCGGATTACATTAAGCCAGCAGGCGAGAAGCCCGGAAGAGACAACACGACCGGAAATTGCGGAGGAAGTCTAGCTGGGCACATTTTGGTGGATGAGCTGTTGGCGCATAGAATTTGCAGCCTCATGCCTCTTTTAGTTGCGGGGGGGGAGAGGTTGAAACCTCTGCGCATACACTGGGCTGCTGCCGTTTCTTTCACAGACAAACTTGAGCTTTACCCTGGTCACTGTGTAGAATGTAAAAATGCTTCATTATCTCTTGATCATTATGGGAATGGGAGCAAGATGCTGTGAGGGGGCTAGAAAAGAGGCTGTTGTGGGTAGTGAGCTGTAGAGTTCGAGATTCCGTGTTGCATTAATATCTGAAGTTACCGGTGTTTTTTTCCCGGACTCTCCTTTCACACTTTCTACATGGAAATTTAATTTGAGTTGTTGATTGTTATTCCATATACAACATGTAACCCGAGCTCTCATAAATACAAGTAGAGTTTCTGTTACTGAAGTAAACACCTTCACTTCGCTTCGGCACTAGGAGTCCCTGCAGGAAAGCCATTTACTTTAAAAAGAAAGACCTTCGAATGCCTAGTCGTATATTTATAGAAGACTGATAGCTGGGACTTGTGGCGCTTTAGGGTCTATTCTGCCTACCCATATAGCAAGGGGAAAAAAAACCGAGTCTGCTGGTGTAGTACAGACGCAGTCCCGAGCGGGAGATAAACCGGATTTGGTTTGAGTGACCACTTTTTTTTTAAAGGTATTTAACGCCCGATTTAACTACTGAAGTATCACAGACGGTGGACACTGATGATACATGAAATGAAATGATATATTGGGAAAGGATTTTTTTTTTTTAAGGAAGGAAACGTCCCAGGCCTAAGTTTAGGGTACCTCTCCGGCATTTGCCATTTATGAGGACTAAGGAAAACCTGAAAAAAAAAAGGTCAGGGAGAGGGTCCTGGTGGGTTTCGAAACCCAGACCTCCCGCTCACGAGTCCGCGCCTTAACTACCGTGGCCACCCGTGGCGGTATAGCCGCTTATAAGTGTAAATATTGCATGTATTATTTTTTAAATGTAATGTAACCTATGTGTTGTCTTCCTTAACTTTTTCGTTATTTCTTAATACAAGAATGAGTTTTTCAATTTTTACCACCGTTGCCTTATTGGAATTCGCAATTAATTACACACACACACACACACACAGAGACCTTAACGCTAACCTCGGGTAAATCCTAGAAACCGGTGGACCCTGACAGCCTACGCTAGCCTCCTTTTCGTAAATATAAATTAATAGCGGATACCACCGGTTGTCATCATGCCATTTGCAAATAATTCATAGACACACACATGCTATCCTTAACGATAATCTCGGGTAAATCCTACAAACTGGTGGACCCAGTGATTTGCTGCGGCTCGCTACGGCCTAATGGCCTACGCTCGCCTCCTTTTAGTAAGTATAAATTGATAGGAACTGGCAAATCACTGTAATGGTGACAAATCTCCTTTGATTCCAACAGAAAAATAAAACTGTAAATATCAATTTATATCCCATTGTGTTACGTGGTACTACGTCAGGGAGTAAATCATTGTAATGTTGGCAAATCTTCTTTAACTCCGGCAGGAAATAAAAAAAACAAATCTAGACGTAAGCATTCAAAATCACTACCTTCACAACAATAGCATGACTCTGTAACCATCTGAACTATCATGCCGTTGGCTTGAAAGTCTTATTATGTAGGTGTATCTGTGCAAGTCGCACTACACCGCCACGAGTGGCCAAGGTCGTTAAGGCACGGACTCGTGAGCGGGAGGTTTCGGGTTCGAATCCCGCCACGACTGTCCTTCCTGACTGAGGTTTTCCTCAGTCCTCGTAAATGGCAAATGCCCTGTAGGTTTCCTATACTTAGGCCTGGAACTTTCCTTCCTGAGAAAAAATCCTTTCGCAATATACCATTTCATCTCATGTCCACCGCCTGTGGTGCCTCAGTAGTAAAAACGGGCGTTAAGCACTATTAAAAAAAGGCTCAGTACCCTCGGCTCTCTTCGTTGTCGCTCGGGACTGCAGCTCCTGCAGACTCGGATTTTTCTTGCTGTATGGATAAGTATGTATTCCTCACTCGTGGGCATAGTACGCCTCCTCCGTATAGGCTGATATGCTTCAAGGGTCATTATAAACCTACTGTTCTATTTCTTATACCAATCCATTGATTATAAATTGCCTTAGCGCATAGTTTAATTTAGAATTCGTAAAACAATTTCACAGCAGATACTTAGTAGTGAATGTGTTCTCAAGCAATTTCCTATCGTATTTCAGATAATTTTAGGTCAAATTCAAAAGAAAAGGGAAACGTTTTTTTCCGTTGTTTCTTCGTTTTTAAAAATAACCCATAATGCTTCTATAAATATGTATTTTTTTTTAATAAAGTATTGGTGCTGACCATATAGATATAAATCCTCTGGACCAAAGATCTAGAATGAGCTAGAAGAACAGGTGATAGAAATTAAAGAAAAGAGTATGCTGATCACACAACCTAGGTTCTACAGTGCGGTTATTTGAATAATGGGCCGCCTGATTACAGCTGCTTATTGCTTTTACCGAAAGTATAAAATTATATTAAATTTCAAACTGATGATAAATAATAAGCACTAACTTGTGTTACAAGAGATGTTGATGTAGGCCCCCCCGGCGGCATTACATGACTGTCATATGGAATGGAAATTCTTGCATTTCATCTTAACTTTTCTTCTGTGATTCGGAGCATATTTCTTGTCATTGAGAAATTCTGTCTCACGTAACTTTTTAAGTTGCACGGAAACACGATTACTAGGGTGTTTTTTTTTTTTTTTTTTATACCACTTCTATGTAACAATTTTAGTTTTCATGTATTTACATCTTCCATACCAATTTTTTGTAGTGGCATAACTAACAAAGAACAATTAACACAAAATGTACACACAACAACTCGCTGACAGAGCCTCCCTGCGACTAACTACAAGCTGTTATCTGCATCTACTGTTACGCCTTGCCAGCCTGTAACTCAAATAAGCACGCTGTACTCCGCTTTCTTAAAAAAGAAAGGTCCAACAGTAAAGAAGATATAAATTCACGACATAGGAAAGAACCTTAAGCCTATTGCTCTCATGATGTAAAAGAACGAAGTAGAAAACTAGTTAAGACGCTGCATTCTAAAAGTAGATAATCAGGTTTCCCTTATTGTGAAATGTATTGATTACAGGGAAACGATGCAGGCGATGTTCAACTGTTCTTCAGGTAACTGTCTTCGCTTGTAGCCGGTTGCCAGGTTACGAATGTCGCTTGTTTGCACTTGAAACAGAGCACTTGCTTTTGAGATACCGTGTTCATGGTCTTTCCAGCGCCAGATCAGAATTTGAAGTGTCTCTTATATTTCTGTCTTTGCTGAACGTCAGATTTTTAACCCCTGGCTCCACGCATGACGGATTTATCCCGCGGTCAGTTAAAAGGATTTAAAGGGTGCATGCGAAACCAGGCTGTGTGTACGTAATGTTGCATTCAGGTGGGTGGCTGTAGGCGGACATAGCCACTTCCAACAAGGTTATGTTGTGTTGCTAACAACAACTGATGCTTTTAAGGAGATTAGGATGAAGATGGCCTCCAGCAAAGGGGCGTAGGGTTATTTGTGACTGTGAGTTTGTAAATATTTTTTCATATGTAAATATATGTTTAAAGGTTGTTTTAAATGTTACCACGAAAACACCAAGCGTAATTTCAGAATTTAATTTAATCATAA